>VWZG01007847.1:542325-556524 GCA_013396735.1 Grallaria varia
TCTTCCTCCTCCTCTTCTTCCTCCTCCTCTTCCTCCTCCTCTTCCTCCTCCTCCTTTCCCTCCTTCACTTCTTCCTCCTCTCTCTTACCCTTTTCTTCCTTTTCCTCCTCCACTTCTTCGTCCTCTTCTTCCTCCTCTCTCTCCTCTTCTTCTTCCTCTCTCTCCTTCACTTCTTCCTTCTCTTCTTCCTCCTCTCCCTTCTTTGCTTCTTCCTCCTCTCCCCCCTCCTCTTCTTCTTCCTCTCCCTCCTCCTCCTCTCCCTCCTTCACTTCTTCCTCCTCTCCCTTCTCCTTTTCTTCCTCTTCCTCCTCTTCTTCCTCCTCCTCCTCCTCCTCCTTTCCCTCCTTCACTTCTTCCTCCTCTCCCTTCTCCTTTTCTTCCTCCTCCTCCTCCTCTTCCTCCTCCTCTCCCTCCTCCTCTTCTTCCTCCTCTCTCTCCTTCGCTTCTTCCTTCTCTGCTTCCTCCTCCTCCTTTCCCTCCTTCACTTCTTCCTCCTCTCCCTTCTCCTTTTCTTCCTCCTCCTCCTCCTCTTCCTCCTCCTCTCCCTCCTCCTCTTCTTCCTCCTCTCTCTCCTTCGCTTCTTCCTTCTCTGCTTCCTCCTCCTCCTTTCCCTCCTTCACTTCTTCCTCCTCTCCCTTCTCCTTTTCTTCCTCCTCCTCCTCCTCTTCCTCCTCCTCTCCCTCCTCCTCTTCTTCCTCCTCTCTCTCCTTCGCTTCTTCCTTCTCTGCTTCCTCCTCCTCCTTTCCCTCCTTCACTTCTTCCTCCTCTCCCTTCTCCTTTTCTTCCTCCTCCTCCTCCTCTTCCTCCTCCTCTCCCTCCTCCTCTTCTTCCTCCTCTCTCTCCTTCGCTTCTTCCTTCTCTGCTTCCTCCTCCTCCTTTCCCTCCTTCTCTTCTTCCTCCTCTCCCTTCTCCTTTTCTTCCTCCTCCTCCTCCTCTTCCTCCTCCTCTCCCTCCTCCTGCTTCCCGGCCGCAGATCCTGCAGCAGGAGCCGCCTGGGTATCTTGCCCCGCACGGTGTCACAAGGGCAGGTGCTGGTGCTGTGCCTGGCTTGGGGACACCCCCCCGTTCCCAATCCCAGCTGGGGATGAGCAGATGGAGCAGCCCTGGGAGAAGGACCTGGGGGTGCTGGTGGGGGAGAACTTGGACATGGCCCAGCCCAGAACCACCCCCGCGCCCTGGGCTGGTCCCGCAGCGTGGGCAGCAGGTTGGAGTGGATTCTGCCCCTCTGCCCCCCCCAGCTCAGGTGAGACCCCACCTGCAGAGCTGCCTCAGCACAGCAAGGCCATGGAGCTGCTGGAGAGTCCAGAGGAGGCACCAGGATGGGCAGAGGATGGAGCAGCTCTGCTGGGAGGAAAGGCTGGGAGAGCTGGGATTGTTCAGCCTGGAGAAGAGAAGCTTTGGGGGGACCTCACTGTGGCCTTCCAGGCCCTGAAGGAGCCACAAGAAAGATGGAGAGGGACTATTTCCAAGGGCCTGGAGGGGCAGGAAGCAGGGAATGGCTTCACACTGACAGAGTGGGTTTGGATTAGATATTAGGAAGGAATTCTGTATTGTGAGGGTGTCGAGGCATCAGAACTGGTTGGGCAGAGAAGCCGTGGCTGCCCCTGGATCCCTGGAAGTGTCCAAGACCAGGCTGGACAGGGCTTGGAGCAACCTGGGCTGGTGGAAAGATGCCCCTGCCCATGCCAGGGGGTTGGGGCTAAATGATCTTTAAGGTCCCTTCGAACCCCTTGGCAGTCTCTGATTCAATAAACCTGGCATCGTGTCACTGTGCTCACCACCCGGCTTTGCTCTTCATTCCATAAGTCTTGGTGCCACTCTCGTTAAAATGTACACAATTTTTTTCCATGGATACACGAAAAAGAGCCCTTCCCATCATTTTTCTGAATGGTTAATTAAAGCAAAACTTTGGGAAGTGCCCTGTCGCGCTCCGGCATCCGTCTTTTGATGGAGCACCGTTGCTATATTTGGCAATACACACTCCGATGCTCTGACTCATGTATCTGCGAAGAAATATGGGTTCAATTAGCTCTGGGAAAGTGTTTAACTCCCTCAGATTTTTCTCAGATCAATAAAAAAATTTAACATATCGTTTTGGAGAGCCTGAGAAGCTTGACAAGCCCTTCCACTTCCAGGGATTACCTTGCAGCAGCTTCTTCTCTTCATCAGTATCTGTCCTCAGAGCCAGAACTTATAGAGGCAGTGAAATAAATCTTTGTGAGAAACCTCCTTTCCCTCTGAGTTGCAGAGGCAGGGGGGGCTGGGATGAGGATGAGGATGAGGAGGCTCCACAGGCAGTGGAACCACGTGTGGGGAGACTCCAGCTGGCCTGGGGTCTCTGTGGAATAGTTGGACTATGCCAGGAACCTTCTGCACACGTCAGGGTGATATGCACGGAAGGAAAGCTGTAACACCTGGAACAGAAATCCAGTTTCTAAAGTGATGAGTAATGTTTTCTGACATGCGTGGTTTGTGTGTCCAATTAGGAATTATTTATGTATAGAGAAACCAATGGTCCTTGGACATGTGTCCAGACTCAGGTCTATAAGAATCGCAGCCTCTGATACTACGCTCTCCCTCTCTCACACTCTCTTTCTCTCTCTTTGCATTATTCCACCAATGCAATAAAGTTCCTGTCTTGTTTTTGGAACAATACGATGTCGTTTCTTTGCCCTGCCTCTAACTTTACGACGACAGAGCCAGGGATGTGTATCCTGGGAAGAATACAGGGATGTGGGGATGGGATTGGGAAAGCTGAGGCACTGTTGGAGCTGACTTTGGCAAGGGTTGTGAAGAGTTGTAAGATGGGGTTTCATGGGTACATTGGTCAGAAAAGGAAGGAAAATAAAATTTACCCTCATGGTAAATAAAACAGGAAAGCTGGAGACAACCGGGTATTCGATTTTTTGCCTCAGTTTCCATGGTAATCTCTCATCCCACATCTGCTGAGCCCCCAAACCTCCAGGCAGGGACTGAAGGGATTAAGGTCCATCAAAAGTGGAGATCAGGTTCTAGACCACCTGAGGAACCCGAACCCATCCGAGTTCATGGGACATGACAAGATGCATCCAAGGCTCCTGAAGGAATTGGCTGATGTGGTTACCAAGCCACTCTCCACAATATTGGAAAAGTCATGGCAGCCTAGAGATGTCCCCAGGGACTGGAGAAAAAGAATCATGGCTCCCATTTTTTACCAGCACCTGCACAGAGCTGTGGACATGGGGCACGAGGCAGAAAATGGAGAAATGTGGAGGGGGACAGGCAAAAACTCTACTTTTTATGGATTTTTTTTTTTTTGAGGCTTCTCTAGCTTATTAGTGATAACAAAAGGGGTAACGCTCATTTAAAATATCACCTTTTATCATCTTTCATTCAAATATCATTCCCAGGACCTCCACCAGCATCCGGGATTTTTTAAAAACTGATTGTCCCAGCTTTTGTCTTGAGTGGACCAAGTGGACAATAAGCCCAGCAAGAGTTCATGACGTGAGTAGCCTCAGGAGCTGCCGTGTAAGGACCCAGAGTAAGGATGATGAAGTTCAGCCCTTGAAGAAGTTATGTTTCATGTGACAACGTTTTTCAGGGAAAAGTAACTGTGGGCGTATTGCATTGGCATTCACACTCTGACAGGAGTGCCACTGGTCTCGCAGCTTAGGGGTACAAGGCACAATGCTAACATAAATTATTAAGAGAGCAGTTCTGATCAAAAGGCTCCCGATCACATGGCAAGAGACACGGGCTGATGAGAGAAAATCTTCTCGGTTCCCTTTGACGCTGAGAGGAGTCGTGTCGGTCTCGCTCTTCATCATCAAAATAAACGTGTCAAACCCAAGCAGAAAAGTCCCGTGGTGAAAACCCAGGCTGCGTGCTCCCAGGGGCAGGTTGGCAGAGAAGGTTCTCGGCTCCAGATGCTGCAGGAGAACATACAAAGTTTTTATTTGCTGCCCTGTTTTGAGAAGTTCACAGCTCCCAAGAGAGGCACGCTGGGGAAGCACAGAGGTCCCACGGCATCCAGCTCTGTGCCATCGTGGCAGTGCCACCCAGTGCAGGACACCCCTGGGGTGCCAGGCAGCACCCGTGGGCAGGACTGAGGTGAGGTGGCATTTTGAGGACTGAGCTGCCTAGATCAGCTGGTGGGAGAAGCAGAGGAGGGTGGAAATCCCTCCCTTCTCAAGCCACTCGACGCAGCTGCCACGCTTTCCAAACACGGTACTGAGACTGGTGTCCTCTTCTAGAGCAATGATGCTGGTGGTGATGGCAGTGCCCTCCGTGCCATGACTCTGCTCTGAGGACAATTGGTATATTTTCTAGCCTGCAGTGACATTATGAGCTGCACAGCCTGCCCTCAGATAGGTTCCTGAGAGAGGACAGGACTCCCTTCTCCCCAGGGAAAGACCCATCTGTTCTCTCTCTCCCTGGGAATCTTTTCAGACACTGCAGAAAATGTCCACAGCCAACCAAAGCGATCTAGAGATGGACCATGGGCTGGAACGCTGTGTGCTTCTCCTACTTCTCAGTGTGGACCTACAGTGTTTAACAGCTCTTGAATTTCCACACACAGCCACACAGATGCCCCCTAATCTTGGGTGCAAGCTGCTTAATTGGACCAGTCTTGAGTTCTGGAAATGCAGCAGCAACCTGGACTTTTCTAATACAATAAAGGTAACCCTAATATTTGTTTTGTTTATTTATACCCTGTGTGATGGCACCACTTTTTAGTTTTATCTCTGGCAGCCTTTCCAACCTATGGTAATCCTTTAACTTAATGGTGTCCCCAAAAGTTCTGCTTTTACTTATGTGCACAGCTGAGCAGTGGCACTTCTAAGGAGAGAAAATGTTCTAAGCAGTCTATTTCCAAGAACTGTTATATGCTGAAAATTGACTATTAAAATGCCACCTTCTTATTCATCATGTCTGCACTCCTTGCGTGTTCAATCTTGTCTGCTGGTGTATGACTGTAATTTTACTGCCTTTTACTCCCACTTACCTGGAAGATTCTTCCCAAATCTTTGTTCATGAAGCCTAGCCATGGTGATGACCTGGAAGATTCAGCAGAGGGAAGAGCAACTGAGCTGGATCTTGAAACAAAAAGTCTCTGAGGCTTCCAAGGCGTTTCACCTGTGTAAGGGCACTGAGGATGGCTCTTCTCTGCAAGAATCTGTAATTAGAGAACATGTGTTAGGATCAGGGAATCGCAGAATGATTTGGATGTTTGGATTGGAAGGAACCTCTAAGATCATCTCATTCCAACCCCCCTGCCATGGCCAGGGACACCTTCCACCAGCCCAGGTTGCTCCAAGCCCCATCCAACCTGGCCTTGGACACTTCCAGGGATCCAGGGGCAGCCACAGCTTCTCTGGGCACCCTGTGCCAGGGCCTGCCCACCCTCACAGGGAAGGATTTCTTCCTAATATCTGAATTAAACCTACTGTTGTCCAGGTTAAGGCCATTCCCCCTTGTTCCCTCATCCATGCCCTAGCGACAAGTCCCTCTCCAGCCCTCTTTAGGTACTGAAAGGGGCTGTAACATCTCCCTGGAGCCTTCTCTTCTCCAGGTTGAGCAGCCCCAGCTCTTCCAGCCTGTCTCCAGGGCAAAGGGGCTCCAGCCCTGGGATCAACTTCGTGGCCTCCTCTGGACTTACTCCAACAGCTCCACATCTCTCCTGTGTTGGGGACCCCAGAGCTCTGCAGCTCTGCAGGCGGGGTCTCACCAGAGCAGAGCAGAGCAGAGCAGAGCAGAGCAGAGGGGAAGAATCCCCTCCGTCCCCCTCCCTCATTCCCCCTTGGATGCAGCCCATTGCCAGGTCCCACTGAGCTTTTAGTGCACAAACACCCCCAGATTTCCCCCAGGGGTGTTATCAATCCCTTCTCCTCCCAGCCTTGTGCTTGCGATTGCTCCGACCCCGGTGCAGGACCTTGCACTTGCTGGAGCCATTCCTTAAACACCTCCAGGGTTGGGGACTCCAACACCTCCCTGGGCAGCCCAATCCAAGGCTCAACAACCCTTTCCATGCAGGAATTCTTCCTGATGTCCAGCCTGAACCTCCCCTGGCTCAGCTTGAGGCCATTTCTTCTTGTTCCCTGGGAGAAGAGGCCAATGCCCCCTTGTTGCCACCCTCCTTTCAGGTGGTCACACAGAGGGCAGTGGGAAGTGTCTCCTTAGGCTGCTCTGGTTTTCTGTACAAAATTCGATTCAAATCAAATCAACCCCAAAAAAGAACAAAATGAAAACAAAGCCATGCCTGGAAAGGTGTTCCATATTCCATCAGAGCAGGACTGCTCTCTTTGGTAGGATATATTTGAATTTTGACTGTGACTGCAAGAACTGAAGTTGCCCAGGGCTTAAAATTGGTACGCTGAAGTGAAACGTCTGCCTCTTGCTGGTTTTACCCTCCATGAATTTTTGAATTTTGATTTCACACAAACTTCCTGCAAAATAAAAAAGGGCTGTGCTGGGGCTGAAATCAAGGCTGTTGATCTCCTATGTTTCAGAGAGATGTGCGCCTTTGGATCCTGGAAAACAGGAGAGGATGTGGAACACAACCTTAATTACAGAGAATGTGCTGTGATTATAGGCTTTGGTTTGCTCCTTGATGGTAACAGATTTAACAAGCACAGCCCAGGGTGTTGTGTGACGTATGACTGGTCATGCCATACATGTCAGCTCATTTGCCCCAGAAAAAATTTTAAAAAGCCATTTTCCACAGGCTCCCGTTAATATGCCTTCTTACCTTTTAATTAAGGAGCTAATGGCTGTGAGTGGTTAATCAACAAAATACCTTTGATGATCTGGGCCTTAGGGCCCTTGTTGCAATGTAACCTTATTTCCCACGGGAGAGAAATGAGTCAAGGGTTCCAACAAAATCTTATCGCTGTCGGTGTCACAGAAGTATCAAATATAATTTGAAAAAATGAGTCTTTTCTCGGGAGAGCTGCATGACATGACTTACTGGATGGTATGAGTCATCTTCTAGCCTAAAAAAAAAATGCAACCTGAAAACCAAACACTCAAATATATGTGTCAATTCTTCAGTCTGGCCAAAGAATTTTGATGGATGTAATCCAGAGACCTGCCCTTAACTTTGGTGTAAAGAAAGCCAAGTTTAAGCCAAATTCCCTACATTTTCCGGAGCCTGGAGAATGTTCTGGGGTTTGATTCCTTGACTGGCTCAGCTCTGCAGAAGCCAGAGGATGAGATGTAGAGCACTCAGATGTTACCTGGCGCTTACCCATGGCACTTAACTTCTTAATTAAAAGGTAAAAAGACATGATAATTATCCGTTAACAATTTTCAATCTCTGCACAGACAAAGGATTTAAAACATCTACAATTATAACGTCCAATGCGGAGAGATAAGGAAGTTTAAAGTATATTCCTTCCCTCACTTTACTTCAGTGACTTTGGGGGAAATTCAGGTTAAGGGCAAATTCTCAGGGACATTCTTTCCCTTTGGGTACTCCCAAAGTCCTTATTCAGTGCAGGTGATGGAACTCGAAGGCTCCCAAAGGGCTGAGGTCACATCCCCACCAGGATTAACCTCTGCATGGACCTCAGGGGTCACAGATGTCCCTCCCACTCCAGCTGCACAAAGCGGGTTTGGCCAAAAATGCAGGGTGGTGCTCTAAAATCCCTTCCACCACTCACCTCCCAAAGTGCTGCTGGAACTGCTGGAGGTACTGGATTTTTTTTATTTTTTTTTTTTCTGGGCCTCTATAACAGCAGAAAGCTGAAGTTCAGAAGAGTTTCTGAAAAGACTTTCTGAAAAGACTTTCTGAAAAGCAAACCCTGTTTGCTTTTCCTCTTTAGGCAGAGCAGAAGCCCCAAAACAACCCCTGATCTTTGTGTCACAGCAGTCCCAAATTTTGCCAGACATTTTACAGGGGAAAAAAAACCCCAACAATAAAAAGCCAAGACATTCAAACTCTTTCTTTCCACCCCCGAAACCTTTTCATTGCTGAATTCATAGGAATTGCACCATAACATATTCCAGCAAAGGAAGTAAAAGCCACCAGGCAAAGCGATGCATAATTAGCAGCTGCCAAATGGAGGAAACGAGTGTGAACTCCCTTCAGCTCTGCTCTTCCCTCAATGCACATTGGGGTTCTTTGCTTTCTCAGAGGGCAGGCACTGCCTCGGATGCGCAGGAGAGACCAGGACAGGGCATGGATCAGGACCAAGCAGTTGCCTGGAGAGGGAAAACCCTTAGCAATGTCAGGACTTGCACTTAGGAAGGTCATTGAAAACATCTCCATTGCTGAATATCTTTTTTAAAAATATATTTATGAGCTGACATGTGAAGTTTTGGAGTTCTCAGCCTCAGTTCTTGGGGCTTTTTGAGCTTTACATACTTGATTTTCAAACGGAGCTGGTTAGAATTAATGTTACGTTGGGTGGGAAGAACAATATGGGCTTGATGCTTCAAGAGGTCCTTCCTAGGTGCATTTCCTGCATTTGGTTTATTCAGAAAATGGGATCTCTTCCACTTTGCAAGGTAAAGATATTTACTTAACGCCCAGAAATTGAGCTAGTCAAGGGAAAGGTGAGATCAGCACTTTTTTATTTTCTGAGCTGCGAAGTGCAATGACAGACTGAGACAGATTGGGCCGTCTTAGAGAAATACCCATTTAATGGGCATAGTCAGAGACCCAAAAGCAGGCACTTTATCACAGCCTGTTCTGTCCCATTGGGTTAAATCTCTCCTTTTAGCAATGGTTGGTTTGCTGAGATGAGCAGGAGGCATGGAAAGGAAAGGAGACATAAAGTATGCAAGAAAAAACCCCATCGTGTTCAGCATTTAAGGACCTGAGATGATGAATAGGTGCAGCTAATCTGGCCAAACCTTTTTTTAATGATATTCTTTGTAATTTTTTTATGTTAAAGAATGATAAAATGGAGATGGAAATAAAAGCGACTCCCTGCTGACGGATGGAAAAGGATGACCCTTCACTTTCAACAGAAAGAAATGCTCAGTTCTCTTTCCTTCATCTTTCTTCTCCAATGTCTGTGTTACCAATAATAACACCTCATTTAGCTCTTTCCTATGGGCTAATGGTGACATTTCAGTTTAGTGCCTGATGACTTTTCGGAGGGCCTCGTCCACCTTCCATCCTTGCTAGAAAGTGCTCTCCCTGAGCCAGTCTCTTTAGCTGAGGTATTATTAAGGGAAGGTTTCTTGTAAAGGTCAGCACAGCTCTAAAATAGATCCACGGACACAAAGAAAGAAGTGGTTCTCTGTCCAGGCTCGCTGCGGTGCCATTTTATTCAGCACGGAGTTTTCCATGGTGGTATTTCCAAAGCACCATCAGAGGGTGACCTTGGAAGGTCTGGGCTCTCAGGGATCTCTCTGCAGGCCATGAAAGGACAAGTTGCCCCCGAGGTAATTTCAGGACGCATCTGCCCAGCCTGATTTGTGCCCTGGCAGAGCATCTTTCCCTCTCCCCTCCCTCTCCTTTAGCTTTCTAGTTAAATGAGGGAAAGGAGAGAACCCAAAGCTATTTTTTTGGCCACTGTGGATATTCCCCCAAGGGCTGACACAGAAACCCTTCCCCAAAAAGGTGAAAGTTTTGTATGAATGGCGCTGGGGGGAGAGTGAGGACAAGGCCAAGCCATGGGATCCCCCAAACCCAACCTCAAAGGCTGCGTGTCTGTGCAGCTTCTACGTTTTCTCTTCTTATGTTCCCTCTTTAAAATGCCAGCTGGATCACATGGACCTTGTTTGACACTTGCTCCTGCACAGAAATTCAAAGGAGCTGCATCCTCCTACTTTGGACTAGGATAAAAAAAACAACCAAAAAACCCACAGTTAGGTTTAATGCATCCTTGGTTTGTCCCTCTGCAGCTCGAGGGCCACAAATCACCAGGGGGTACACAGGGATTTGGCCAAAAACAAAACTCCAGGAAGTGTTCTCACAAATAAACAGAAAGAAAGTAGTTTTGAGTCAATTAGGAGCAGTTCAGGCTCTCGATTGGCCTTGGCAGCACGATGGAGCACTGGCTGTGGGCCTAATGGACTAACCAGCTCTGGGCTCAGCTGGAAAATCCAGCGGCGCTCCTGGATTTGCATTCTTTTCATGCGTTTTCTTATATTTATAATAAGTAAGTTCATTTATATAAATTACTCGAAGGAGTTTGTGAAGGTCGGTGGAATGTAATCCCAGGTTCTCTTAAATATTTAGTTTGTTATCCCTTTGTATTTAAAGTTTCAGAAGCTGAAATTTTAATGATGTTATGCAACCATAAACAGACGAGTTCACCTGATATTGAGGAAGGGAAGGGTGTTAAATAACATAGCTCTGACCCAGGAAAGGCCAAAGACTTCTGCTGGGTTCTTTTCCAGGAGACACTGCCATTTTCCTGAACGTGTATCTCCCATATTTCCTGGTTCAAACCAATAGAATTCAAAATAATTCTTAGGATCAAAGAATAATTTAGGTCACAAGGGATCTCTGGAGGTTGTCAGGTTCCCATGCTCAGTGGAACAACCATGAAATACCAATACAAATAAGGAAACTTAGTTCAACCATTTGCTGTAAATTTCTGGACACCATGTACAAAGGATTCTGTCCTGGAGCTTGGAATTCCTTTGTGTGTGTATTAACTTTGTCAAAAACTCATTGTTACACTGCCAGTTGGAGTGGAATTAGGTATGTGAATACATTTTTACCCAAATTCCAGAAAAGTAAAGGGGGATTCTCTGTGAACTCACTGCACTTCCAATCTCCAGCACATTTTCTGTATTTTCAGGAATGCCACAGCATTCCTAACGCACACTACCAGCATTCCTGCTGCATCTGCTCTCAGGTGGTTCCTTGGATGAGAACCAGCCTATGGAGTCTCTTGGTTGTGGGGTTATGTCAGGGGGACATTGGCACAACCTCCCCTTCATGTACCTCTTAGTGGGGCATCTCCAGAGGCCACAACAACTCCTGGGCTTTGAGGTTTTCCGAAGTTTTCTGGGAGGCAGAAAACCTTCAAATCCAGAGCCTGAGGGAAAGGATTGCCTAATGTTGGACTTCTCTTATCCTGGTATGGGAGAAGAACTGCCAGTCCTGCACCAGCCTAGCCTAGTGACTCAGGACCTTTAATGGATTCTGGAGCTTCCTGATGGGATTCTGCGTTGGTGTTTGCTCTCGAGAGCTCGGTGTGATGGGCACTGATCAGGGCACAGGCTGAGGAGCAGGTGACACCACACTGTACACATACCCTCGAGCTCTTGGATGAGACTCACTAACGCCTCATTAAGCAGGATGGTTAATTACACTCTCAGTGCTGCATCTACAAACAGTTTGCTACTTATCCGCTCAGACCACAGTTAAATTCAGGATGGAAAAGCAGTGACAAACAATATCACTAACCTACGCACCAGATATCAGCAGTGCAGGGGCTCCAGTGGGAAAAGCTTGGGTGATCAGTGCAAAACTGGGTGATCTGACCCTCAGGAGACCTGGCAGCAGAGCAGGCCACTGTCTTGTCTCAGGCACTCCAGAGGATCCTCGGTGTAGGGACTTTCAACAGAGCAGTTTCAAATGAAAGAGTTTTGGTTTATGACAGCAGGGATGACCAGAGGGTCAGCTTCTCCCTGCTGCTGAAATGTATCTTTCCCTCCCTGGCCCTGTTCTCCTTCCTCCCTCACTGCTGCAAAAGAGAGGGGGACAATTCTGGACGGTGACTGAGAGAATTGGCGAATATGTCCCTTGCTAGTTTGTTAATGTCACGTGTAAAGAAGTGCAAACAACATGAACATCCCAACTCCAGTCCATTTCCAGGGATGTTTCTCCCCCTGTTCCATTATACCTATTTCTAATTTAGAGGAGGACATGACTGATGGCCAAAGAGT
Source organism: Grallaria varia (assembly GCA_013396735.1). NCBI lineage: Eukaryota > Metazoa > Chordata > Aves > Passeriformes > Formicariidae > Grallaria > Grallaria varia. Next base: position 554,161 of record VWZG01007847.1, read on the forward strand.
GAAGTAACCATTGTGTCCTTTAAAGATTTTGTGATATAAACTGTCTAAGCCATAAAGTCCATTAAAAATGCGCTGTTCCAGTACCTGAAGGGAACTTACAAAATGATGGAGAGAGACTATTTAGAAGGGCCTGGAGTGACAGGACAAGGGGGAATGGCTTCAAACTGACAACAGTAGGTTTCAATTAGATATTGGGAAGAAATTTTTCCCTGTGAGGGTGGGCAGGCCCTGGCACAGGGTGCCCGGAGAAGCTGTGGCTGCCCCTGGATCCCTGGGAGTGTCCAAGGCCAGGCTAGACGGGGCTTGGAGCAACCTGGGCTGGTGGAGGGTGTCTCTGCCTGTGGCAGGAGGTGGAAATGGATGGGCTTTAAGGTCCCTTCAAACCCAACCCATTCCGTAATTCTATTGAGAATCACCATGCCTTGCCCGTTCTAACTGAGGGGATGCAATCATTAATTGTCTAACGAAATTGGAGGCATGATAATAGATTTATTACTTAAATTGTTGATTATACCAATTGACCTTTTATTTAGCTCTTTAAGCCTTCATAAAGTCCTTTTGCTCCCTGACAGAAAAAAAAACCCAAACCCAACAACCCCGTGCTAGCAATTATATTAATTTGACAACTGTGAGAAGCAGAAAACGCGGCAAATGGAGCAGACTGAGTTCAGTGAACTCCTACCTATGAAGACTCCAGCATTACTGTGCACCTGCTGCAGGAAAAACAGTCCCAGCCCGGCACTTCCATGGAAATCACTGCAATTATGGGCTATTTGCTTGACATTTGGAGTCGCTTGGTCGCTGACCCATGAGTGTGTCTGCAGGCAGAGCTTCCCTGGAGGGTGAACATGCAGAAAATGAGAGCTGGCCTGCCCCGTCTCTCCCTTGCCCATGGTGAACTCTTATCATTAAAACAGCTACAAAGGACACAAAGGACACGGGGCTCTGCTTGGAAAATCTTGCTCGGTGGCAAAATTAACCAGTGCAAGCCAAGGACTGATTTGAAGTGTTGGTACGTGGGTAACCATAGCTAGTGGCTCTTCTTACAGTTTCCATTTCAAGGCACCATCAGTGCCTTCAGAATCCTCGGACATTCATTGTATCTGCCTCTGCCCTACCAAAAGGGATTAGCACCTGAAATTAAGGAAACCAAGGCTTTGTAACTCATTAGCCATGAGCTGCTGAGTGTAGCAATATAGCAAAAGAAAAGAAAAGCTCTGTTTTGGTGGCTGATCTTCCCAATACACTTTGGAAAGTCTTCATTAATTATTTCTGATCGGGTTCATTGAAATAATTGAATTGCATCTGCAATGCAGGGCAAAAGTTGTCAGCAGCCTGGTCAGTGAGGGAGAAGGGCTATAGATTTCCTTCCTTTTTTCTGCTGTGCCATGTGCCTGTTCCTGATTAAACAAGCAAAGCTGTGAGACTTGACAGCAAATCAAGGGCACGGTGGTGGGTGGGGGAGAAAAGAAGCATCTGCAAGAAGGGAGAGGAAGAAAACTTTTCTGGAGGGAAATAAAGCATTATTGGTGGTGGTGCTGGGTCGTTCAGCAGTGGGTTTAGTGCAGCTACTCAGTGGGGAAGGAGCTGCACTGAGAAGGTTTCTGAGCACAGAAACAGCTTTCTTAGGGGCAACACAGGGCTCTGGGCTTCTTTAAGGCAGGTGGCTGGTCCCCCCCTTCCCTGTGTGACCACTGGGTCCACTGTTGGTGCTCTCACCCACTTTCTGTGGCCAATGCGTGGCTTCTCCCTTCGCATAAAGGGTGCTCCCACCCATGCCCTGGGAGAGGTGCTGTGGTTGCTACAGGAAAAGCCTGCTCAGGAAAAGCACAGAATCGTTTGGGTTGGAAAAGACCTCCAAGATTGTTGAGTCCAACCTTAAATTGAGCATCACCGTGTCGACTAAACAACAGCACTGAGTGGCACGTCCAGTCATTTCTCAAACACCTCACTGGGATGGTGACTTCACATCCCTGGACAGCACATCCCACTGCCTGGCCACCCTTCCCATGAAGAAATTCTTCCTGATGTCCAACCTCAACCTCTCCTGGTGCACTTTGAGGCCATTCCCTCTTGTCCTGTCACGTGTTGCCTGGGTGAAGAGGCTGCCACCCTCCTGTCAGGGAGCTGTAGAGGGTGATGCTTGTGCCTCACTGCCTGCTGAAGGGATTGCACTTAAATCTGGAAGTAATTCCATCCTGAAATGGGTGGGTGGGGGATACTCATCATAATGTGCAGCCAGGGGAAGATACAAAAGGTGCATTTGCCACTTAGTTTGTATTGTCCCTTAAAACAACTTTTAAATCCACCCTCAAAATAATCGTTCTTACAACTTGATGTGTCCCTACAGCTTTTTTTTTTTTT
>VWZG01007847.1:556572-577219 GCA_013396735.1 Grallaria varia
TTTTACAATTTGTTTTGTCCCTCCAGTTTTTTTTTTTTTTTTTTTCTTAAACAGAACTTCCACGTGGCTCCCAAAGGGCCTGGCAGCAGCAGAGGGTGTCCAGGCTCCACCAGGCAGGCACCAAAAGGTGGGAAGCAGGTTCAGGGTCCAGCCAGTCCATGCAGGGCAGGAGCTGGGCAGCGTGTTGGGGGTCCAAGCTCCCATCCAGGGAGCACAGGGGACCCGAGCAGAGGCCCTGGATGAGGCTTCTCACTGCTCTTTATCACAGCTCAGTGTGGTGGAAGGTTGGACAGCCTCAAACGCAGGCAGCCAAACCCTGAGATATACGGGGTGGAATTCCCTGCAGAGGAGATTGCAGAGAAAGATGGATACAGGGGCTGCTGGCATAGTCAGGGCCCTGACAAGCTCCTTCTGAATGCTCTCAGAATTGCATGGGACAGCTAAATCACCTCATTACATCTCCCAAGACCTCAGCCCTCAGGCATCAGCTCAGAGCAGGGGGAATGAATGTGTGCACCACAGCCACCTCCTCCTTTACCTCGGGCTTTCCAGCCCTTTCTCTTCCCAGTGTTCCATCCTCTTTAGCGCATGCATCCTGTAAGCACAGTCAATACACTCAGCTAACCTTTGAATGTTATGAAAATAAGTAAAATAAGAGAGCCTTGGAAGGAATACATTTATTTCTAGCTCTGCATGCTCCTCTCAAACGGAGAGGTCTTTTAACTTTAAAATAGACTCACCCCACTGAGACCAGCAAAGGTTTTACGTGAGCAAAGGGAGACGAGTTTTGGTGATTTAATAGAAAGTTATAAAATTCCCTCAGATTTGGTTGCACAGTAGAATAGAGACTGTCATCTTTCTTTTCAGGATCTCAAGATGAAAGGTAATCTCAGAAGCACAGAATGGTTTGGGTTGGAAGGGAGTTTAGAGATCATCCAGTACCACCCCCTGCCATGGGTAGGGACACCTTCCACCAGCCCAGGGTTCTCCAAGCCCTGTCCAACCTGGCTTTGGACACTCCCAGGGATCCAGGGGCAGCCACAGCTTCTCCGGGCACCCTGTGCCAGGGCCTGCCCACCCCCACAGGGAAGGGTAAGTAATCACTAATTAGTATTAGTATTATTAGTATCAGTATGGCAGTCTCCATGATGCAACCATCACACATGATTTTAGGGGAAAATGGTGACTTTTCCTTTAACCTGTGTTGCAGTCATGGCTGTTCTCCAAAGCACATCACTCCAGTCCTGGTGATCACCAGTCCCATCCCAACCACTCCTCTGTGCTCGTCCCCTGCTCTGGCAAAGGATGAAAGGAGCAGGGGAAAGCAGCTGTTCCTCGGCCAGCTCGGGTGCCTCTGCGGTGAATTTTGGTGCTCAGCACAGGCACTGCTTCCCTCTTTGCTCTCTTTTAGCTTTCAGTTCACAAATGGGGGTGATGAAGCCGTGAGCGGATTTCAAGTGTTTCCTGAGCTCAGGCTCACAGGCAGCATCAAAGGGCAGGGCTGACAACATTAGATCTTCAGGGGGATGCCTTTAGAGGATCAGGAGCAGCCTTTCCAGATTTCCAAGAGGAAGATCTCCACAAAATTGTTGCTAAATTTGCTCCTTTTTTGTCAGAAACATCTCTGGTTTAGAATCATAGAATCACGGAATTGGTTGTGGGCTGAAGGGAACCTGGATGATCATTTGGTTCCACCTCCATGCCATGGGCAGGGACACTTTTCACTAGCCCAGGTTGCTCAGAGCTCCATCCAGCCTGGCCGTGAGCATTTCCAGGGATGAGGCATCCACAGCTCCCCTGTTCCAGTGCTTTGCATGGCTTCAGTGTGTCTACCTGCTCTACACCAAGATAACACAACCCATGGCACGGCCCTTGAGCACAAGTGCTGTGAGGAGAGGCTGAGGGAGCTGGAGTTGTTCAGTCTGGAGAAGAGGAGGCTCAGGGGTCATCTCATCATTCTCTGCAACCACCTGACAGGAGGTTATAGCGAGGTGGGGTTGGTCTCTTCTCCCAGGCAACCAGCAGTAGGACACGAGGGCACGGTCTTGAGCTCTGCCAGGGGGAATTTAGGTTGGATATTAGAAAGAAATTCTTTCCAGAGAGAGTAATCAGGCATTGGAATGGCCTGCCCAGAGAGGGGGTGGATTCACCATCCCTGGAGGATTTTAAGATGAGACTGGACGTGGCACTCAGTGCCATGATCTGGGAATCGCAGTGGGGTTGGATCAAGGGTTGGACTTGATGATCTTGGAGGACTTTTCCAACTCAGTTGATTCTATGGGTAATTTTCAAGCAGGAATTGGTTCTCCAACACAATTCTGGAATTGAGCAGCAACTGCCCTGAAGGTTTCAGGCTCCTGCACAGGTGCTGCGACAGGCAAGAGAAGTGCTGAGGCAAACCTGAAGGGAGCAGAGTTCACTGGAGGGAGTTCCTTGTCAGTCCATAGGGTGACATCTAAATGCAGCCCCGTGGCGTGGGACACCTGGGACTGTCCCTGTGCCTGGCACCTCCACTGGGAAAGAAAAATACAGTCTGCCACCGTCCCTATGTCTGCTGTGGGGCAGGAGGTCTGAGCCACGGGTCTCCTTTTGTCCTACTGCAGCTGGTTTAAAATGGGTGGTGACAACACCGGGAGAGAGACCCAGGGTGCAGGAACACCTGGCCCAGGTGGGCAGAGGTGAGACCACAGCACCGGCGTCTGATGGGAAGGTCACCGGGATGAAGGGAATCAATAGCACAGATGAGCTGATCCAAGGTCGGAGCAGCCCCTGGGGCCTTTTGTGATGGGAAGCTAATGAGTTGGAGGAGAGCTGAGATGGATCTGGTTGACTTCTCTAATAAAAACATGGCAGTACTGCTTTCCCTTGATTTTGGCATTCTTCCCCCCCAAAACAAAAACAAACAGAGTGTTTTTCTGGAACATGACTTTTTTTAAAAAAAAAAAAAAGCACTTAGTGTAAGGCTCACTTGAGGTAGTGATCGTAGCGCAGGAGAAAATAAACAATATAAATAACATCAGTGTGACGTGAGCTCTGCTGTGAGAGCAAATGCCAGCTGATGCTGGGAGCTCCCAGACATTAATTCCCTGAGCTGGAAAGGAGTAGCCAATTGCAATATTGCTCTGAGACAGCAGATATCTGTATTTGTTTAAATAACTATCGGTGCTAATCTAACATAAATAATCCATGATTTCTAGGATAATGTAGGGGAGTTGTTACCAACCTGCACCTCCCAAAGAACAGAGAGCAGGGGGAGAAACAGGGAAGAGAAAAGTGAATTTAGGGGAAGGTGTCCTGACCACGGCAAAGGGGTTGGAACTGGATGACCTTTATGCTCCTTTCCAACCCAAGGAATTCTGTGACTTGGTCTCTGAATTTCCCAGGGCACAAGGGTAGGAATCTTACCCAGAGCTACAGACTGCAGGAACGTAGAGCATTCCTGGCAAATCCCACCTCCACAACACCACGGAGAACTTTGCCACTGGCTGAGTGGGTTTGGAACAGACTATTAATGCAAACCCAATTTGGCTCCTCTGTTTTTCCTTGAGTTTTTCCCACCAGCAGCTCGGGAAGGTCATTTGGGATGCACTTGGTGGCCTCCTGTAATCCCCGTGGGTGGGATGATGGGAATGAACAGCCATCAGTGCGTGTTCCATGGGATCAACCAGGCAAACTTTCAGGGATGCAAACCCTCGCTCAGGTCTGAAATAGAAGCAGCAATTTTCTGAGCTAAATACAAGCTGAGAACAAACGCTCAGGTGTTAATTAGGTATGTATCAATTAGGCCTTTGTTTAAAGAAAGCGCGTTTGGGAGGTGTGGAGAAGAAAGGATGGGAAAGAAGGCGGAAAGTGAGAGAGAAAGTGAAAGTTAAATGAAGCCACTTGTCACCTGGGGGGAGGAAGAGGCAGGTAGTTTATAGCCCGGGGAACAAGAGTCAGTGGTGGCGAGTGGGAGGAGAGCAATCATGAAAGTCACATTTGCTGAGATGATGTTCCTCCGTATCAAGTGGCTTTATGAATTTCAATGCTCAGCCTCATCTTTGGGAGGATGTTCGGAAAAAAAATTAGTACTCTGATGCCAAAGGTGTTTTGGGAGCAGAGCCCTCCTACTGGCATCCAGGGTTGGTTGCCTGGGGACATTTTTATTGTAGCTTGGAAAAATACGAGACCATTTTGGTCTATCCTGATGGCTTGATTTTACTTGTACGGTTACCATGAGGCCATTGGATTGATTTTATGGCATTGCTGGGAATGCGGGTGTGGGATTTAGGGAAATCCAGGGAAGGAGAGTTGGGAGTGGGTCTCATATCCCAATTTCAGGTGGGCAAATCTGTTTGGGTGGGGAGGGAAGAGTAATAAGATGAGTTATCTGCAGCACTTTGAGGAGGCCATACCCTGGTTTTCCATGCGCTTCTCCTGAGGAATTTTGTAGGATGCTGTGTTTTTCCTGCCTCATGCAGGATCCTTTAGAGGAAAGAGATACAGTGAGCCCACTAACCAGAGAGTTATTCCCGTCTGTGTCACTGGGAGGCCCAAATACCCAAAAATGGTGGTTTTTTTTAAGTTAGCATCACCACATGTTGTGCATTCCACCAAATAAACCTTGGAAACAGGACCTGGATTCGATCAGATCAGTAAGAAACCAAATGTTTAGTCAGTGTTGTGAGTGCTCCTCGGTAAGGGTTCATCTGTTGGTGGCACTCAGCCCACGCAAACCTGAGGTGCCTTTTGTTGTAACAAGAACCCTCCCCATGAAGCCAGAGGTTATTTTTAAGTGGCTTTGTGTTAAAGGTAGCCTGGGTTTTCTGTGATACATAAAACCGGTGAGACAACTTTAGGAAACTTTACTCTACCGTGATGTTGTGTATTTTCAGTGCATTTCCCCCCTCTCCCCCCCCACCCCATCTACAAACACAGAATTCAAATCAGAACAGTTTGTAAGGAAACATAAAAGGGTTTTATACTATCAAACTGTCTGCAGTCTGTGGACACTAAAAACCTGGATACTTCTAGATTACTAAAATGTCCCTCAAGTCATAATTATAAATCAATATGCATATGCACAAAAGATTGGTGTCTCCATAAAGTGCCTGAAATTCAATATTTTCAGTCTGCTGTGCCTCCTGAAAGTGCCTGCATATTTTATATTCCCCGGGTGCCGAAAATTGTCTCTGTATTTTATGTATTGTTATTTGTGGAGCTCTATTTGCAAACATAAGTAACAGCTAGTACTGGAGATGATATACAGGCTGCACAACATGCCTGAGGAAAACAAATCTGGAAGGATATAAATGCCCCAAGCCATAAATTTCAAGGGACACGACAGGAATTTTTAACCTCATGCTAATGCTGCTGAGAGTGTTCCGTAGCCGTGTGGGACGCATTCCTGGTGCTGGCAGGAAGGGAAAGAGCTCCAGACTCTGGTGAAGGTTTCCATGGCTGGGGGACCTGTTTGTGCAAGAAAACTCTTGTCTGTGCAGCCAGTTGGATGCCCAATGGCACTTGTCTGCTGGCAGGTGGTCCCTTGGAGCAGGATGCAGGGCCAGAGGGTGACCTGTCACACACCACCCCACCGATGTCCAACTGGGACAGCTCGGAGCTGCCAGCAGGGAAGGGGCTCCCACAGGGCTCCCAGATTAGGACTCTTGCATAGGATCACGGAATGGTTTGGGTTGGAAGGGACCTTAAAGATCATCTCATTCCAATCCTTCTGCTGTGGACAGGGACACCTTCCACTGGACCAGACTGGTGAGCCCCGTCCAGGCTGGCCTTGGACACCTTCAGGGATGGAATATCCACAATTTCTCTGGGCAACCTGTGCCAGGGCCACCCCACGCTCGCAGGGAAGAATTTCTTCCATTCACCTAACCCAAATTTCCCCTATTTCAGTTTGAAGCCGTTCCCCCTTGTCCTGTCACTGCAGTTCCCGATGAAACATCCCTCTCCAGATTTCTTGCAGCCCCTCCAGACACTGCTCTGAGGTCTCCACCCTTCTCCTCTCCTCTCTTCTCTTCTCTTCTCTTCTCTTCTCTTCTCTTCTCTTCTCTTCTCTTCTCTTCTCTTCTCTTCTCTTCTCTTCTCTTCTCTTCTCTCTTCTCTTCTCGGAGTGCCAGGAGGTTCTTTTGTCAGAGCCCGAAAACTAATCTGGGAAGCTTTGCTTCTTTGCCCCGAAGAGCCTCCAGCCCCAGGTGGCACCGAGTGGAAATCCCAGTGGGAACTCCCCAGCACAGAAGTGTTGGCTGACACAGCCTTTTGGCTCACAGTTTGTGTCCTCTTGCCCGTGGCATCAACACAGGAAGGTGTTTGATTCATGTGGAAGGATGTGGATGAAACACAGGAAGGGTTTCCTCCAGTTTTGCCTTGACTGCTTTGCTATGATACTGAAGCTAAGCTTGAAATCAAGGGCATTGAGGGGAAAAAACCCAACAATATAATTCATTGCCTTTGCAAAATAAATTAGAACAAAATGACATTTTCTGCTGGGAAATTGCTGTCTCCATGCAGGTTTCAGAACTCTCTGCCAACCAGGAGCTGTTGCTAACCACGGGTGTGCACAGAAAACCAAAATTCTGTGGGTTTCATCCTCCAAATCACCAGCTGGTGTTACCCCAAGCCCCCCTCTCTCTCACGCGGTGACCGTTCCTCTAATAAAGTGGATTTTTGTTCGTTTTCCAGTCGTGTGAAGCTACAGCAGTAACCAGGTGTCAGCAACAGGAATACTTGTCTCGGAGTGAGGGAGATGTTTCATTTCAAGGCAAACAAGGATATTTTCAAAGACGATTTCAAGCCATTCCATTTTTTTCCCTGTATGCCACAGAACGTATTTCAAAGCTGCTCCTCAACCAGGCAAGACAGAAAGGCCGTGGGTGGTCAGAACTGCCACCAGGTTTGCGTGTACAGTGGCACGTGGCAGACCCTGCACTTGTTCTGACAGACCGGCTGGAAACGCCAAACGCCGCGAGTCAACGAGATGCCAAACGCCAAACGTGCAAAGCATCCCCTTTTTCCCCTGAAATTGAGTTTCAGATCTCTGAGCTTTGTCGCACAGATTGTCACTGGGAGCGATTCTAAGCGGCGGCTTCTTCCAGCGCTCCTCGCAGAGCACCTGCATCGGGTTGTGCCGAAGATTAACACGCGACACACTGAATAATTCAGAATTCTTTGAGTGGGTAGAAAGACGCGTAGACTGAAAATAACTTGTTTTTCAGGCAGAAGTTAGCCTTTTTGTGTAAAAAAAAAAAAAAAAAATTAAAAAAAAAATACCAGGCTTGAACTTTTTATTATGAAATACAAAATTTCAGGCAAAACATTCCTGCTGGAAATCACAGTTTTTAGATTGGGAAGGCACATCCAAGGTCCACGTGCTGGATCTGATCTGCTGAGAAGCTGCCTTGCTAAAGAGCATTTCCTGTGGTCCTCCTCACCTCTGTCCCTGAGGAAAAACCACTGTTCAACATGAATTGCCACCACTGCTGTGCAACAAGTCATTTGGTGCAAACTCAGCCCACAAGTAGGACAGAGACATAAAACATTCGAGCAGCAACTCTTCAAAGTCAGGAGCTTCAAATCTACATTTTACAGCTTAAAAGGTTTTTAAATTTCATTTTAAAAATGGGATTTTTTTTTTTTTGGCACATGGATGATTGAGTTTTATTTCAAAATGGAACATTGGATTTAAGGCAAATACCTTTTACAAAATCAGTTATTGAAATGGAACAAATTAATTTATGATCCCAAGATGGTTTTGTTAAAAATTTTGAAACCGCCCTCCTGAAAACTTCCCTTGATTTGGAATTGGAATTGGAAAATGTTGTTGATCCATAAGATGAAGGTGATCAGCTGTACATGAGTTGATATTGTATTAACCATTATTACTATTGTTAACAGATCTTCTGAACTAATAAATGTCTTGAAGTTCCAGTCCTTGGTCTTGCAGCATCATAAGATTTCTGTCTGACAGAGGTTTTGCTGTTTCCTCTTGTACAGCCCCATCAAATTCCTTGTCTCTGTAGTTCAGGCTGTCCATTTATGTCATTTATGTCATTTATTTTGCTGAGATATAATATGCTACTTTATAAAGGTTGTGATTTTATTTCATTACATGAAGGGGGGGCGGAAATAAGAAAAATAACTTATAGCTTAAACTGGGGCAGCTGGTTTTAACCTTTCCCTGTAGCAGAAATACAACCGATAGAAAAATATCCTGGAGAAGTTCATCCTACACGAGTGTCACGTTCCTGATTTTCTTTGGGTTGGTCGGATAATCGGGATGTCTTTGAGGTCCCACCTAGGGGAGAGAAAAAGCAGTTAGAGAACTCAGAGAAATCCTAGAAAAGCAGTCCCACAAGGGTTCTCAGGGGGTTACCTGCCAAACCCTCACCCCAAAATGAAATCCAGCAGCAGCAACCCACTCACAAATCTAAATACAAAGGAAAGGGTGAGCGGCAGAATGAAATAAAAGATGAAATAAAAGCTTCCCGTGGCAGTTCTGGGAATTCTTGTGCTATCTGAGAACTTCTCGTGGCCTCTGCACCCCCTATTTTTTAAAGGAAAATGTGACGTCAGGCATTTCTCCTAAAGAAAATACCTGCTTAAAAAAAAACCCAAAAAACCAAGCATTGATTTCCAAATCATTTAGAAACTGCAGTAATGAGCACAGCAGCTTTTTGTGTGCCTTAAGGGTCGCTCCCAACTTCTGTGTTTATCCAAGGCAGGCTTTTTTTAACCTTCCCATGACTGGCAGGATTCTGCTTCCACTGACAACAAGCTGACCCCCCTGGGATCAGTGCAGGGCAAATGTTCAGCAGCTTTGAAAAGCCTGTCCTTATTTGAAACTAGTGCAGTGCATTTCCAGTCCTAATGACTCCTGTGCTTTTACAAAATACCCTGGCAAAGGGAAAATGACAAGGAAAAATTCATTCTCCAGTGCATCATCCACTTTGGGTATTTAAATGCAGTAGTGAGAATTCACTTAGGAAGCAGCTGTAAGGAATGAAAATTTCTTCCAACATTATAAAACATGCATTTTTCACATAGTTTCCTAAGTGAAACAGTGCAGTTGAATGGTTTGCTGGGTCCAGCCCCGGTGTTGGTTTTATCTGACTCCAAGCAGATGCTGCCTTCTGGCTGCTTGTCCCTGCAATTCCTCAGCTGGTCTCAAGCCCTTGGAAATTAATGGAAAATTCGCTGGTTTTCCCAGTGAAATCTTTTATCAAGCTAAATATGATTTTTTTAACTACTGACTAATCTTCTTGTGGCTTCCTTTCTGGAACATTAATCCTCTACAGTCTGCATTGCCTTGGTATTCTTCCAGTATTAGATATCTTCAATAATGCATTTGGTACATCTACATTATTGAGCAGGCCATAGAGGAAGATGTTAGATAACAAATGTGGACAACATGTCTCTGGTATTTAATGAGTCCCAGCACCTCAAGGAAAACCGTGGGATAAATATAACTATCCTGGAAACATGTCACAAGACAGCTGCCTTCTGTTTTAAACACAACTCTCTTTCTCCTCCCTCCCCATCCCTTTTGTTGCTAGAACATGCTGCTGTTTTTCTAAATTCACCCTCCTTTGCTGTTTATTTTTTTGCAGAGAGGAGAGGCGCTCTGGGAAGTAACAGGATTGCCTGGCTCAGCTCTGGAGACTTTTTCCAAGAGCTCTCTGTTGCTACTTCATTTCTTGCAGTTCAGCCCCCACCGGTGCCGAGCAGGGACATCACTTGTTCACTTCCAGAGCCCGTCAGAACTTTCCTCTGCTCTGTGTTACCCTGGAGATTAATATGTGATGGGATCTGCTCCATTTCTGGCACAACAGCTCCTTGGCATCTCCTGATTGTTCAATTACGGGTCTGTTATGACAGGCTTTCTCACCAGGGCAGAGATTTGGAGAAGCTCTCTATTACTGCTCCTCTTCCCCCCAAAGTAACACATTCACAAACAGAATGGGGAAAATAAAGGGCTGGAAAAAGCTGAAGGTGAGTGTTATGCACACAGAAAGCAAATATTCCCAGATATTGTGGACTGTGAGTGTCAAAGAAACTGAACTAGCAGCACACTGAGTAACCAGAGGGTTTTGGGGGGATCCAAAAGAGCATATTGTGTCTAAAACTTCCTGAAATAGGTCATTCTTTGAATCCTGTGTTTAGTGAAATAGCAGGGTAGGAATATTCCTCAGAGCCTCTTGCAGAAAAATACTGTATTGCACCCGGATTGACTGAAGGCAAACAACACATTAACCAGAAAGTTCACTGAGCAGTGCTGTGGAAAAGGGCAGAGTTTGGGGCCATTAACAGGTGAGGCTACAGGGGATTTAGGGCAGAGGGGGATTGTGCCCCTCTGCCCCCCAGCTCAGGTGAGACCCCACCTGCAGAGCTGCCTCCAGCCCTGGGGACCAGCACAGGAAGGCCATGGAGCTGCTGGAGAGTCCAGAGGAGGCACCAGCATGGGCAGAGGATGGAGCAGCTCTGCTGGGAGGAAAGGCTGGGAGAGCTGGGATTGTCCAGCCTGGAGAAGAGAAGCTTTGGGGGGACCTCACTGTGGCCTTCCAGGCCCTGAAGGAGCCACAAGAAAGATGGAGAGAGACTATTTGCAAGGGATGGAGGGACAGGACAAGGGAGAATAATTTCAAACTGACAGAGAGCAAGATTAGACTGGATACTAGGAAGAAATACTTTACTGTGAGAACAATGAGGCACTGGAACAGGTTTTCCAGAGAAGCTGTGGCTGCCCCTGGATCCCTGGAAGTGTCCAAGGCTGGGTTGGACTGGTCTTGGAGCAACCTGGTCTAGTGGAAGGTGTCCCTGCCCATGGCAGGGGGTTGGATAATCTTTACGTTCCCTTCCAACCCAAACCACTCTGTGATTCTGTGATTTTGAATAGCACAGCCAGAGGATGTTCACCAGCTGGATCTCGGCTGCCCTAGGACAGCACTGGTGAAAATGTAACCCCCAAAACGCCTCTTTTGCTTTAAAAATCTCATTAGCAAGGTGAGCCATCCAGCCCCTGCCTGGTGATGCCATTTCTCCTCACCACCAAAGGAGGAGCCAAGCAGGGAATTTGCTCCAGGGATGGGGACAGTGCCTGTGACGTTTCTCCTCTGCCCTGCTGCATCTTTCATAGTTATTTCCTTTATGCCCTGCGTTACTTCTGTTTCACCCTTCCTGTGCTCTGATATCAATTAATGAATAATTTCACGAATTTCAATCAACTCATGCTGTGTGCTGGCCCATTTTCTGCCCAGCTTTCTCTGAAGCAGCTCACGGGATATACCTTCACTGAAACGGAGGCTGCTGGGCAGTGACCTAAAACTCATTTTCTGGTGCTGGTGGAAGGTCTCACACGACACATCACAAATACATAACGCAGAGGAGTAGAGCCACAACAACCAGTTCATGTTCACACCCTGATCTGCTACAGCTGTTCCAGCCTCTGCTTGGTTTCAATTTCAAAGTTGTTTCTTCTCTAGATTAATTCTACCAGTCCTGTCAGTCCCCGACCGTGGGAAAAAAAAAGGCTCCATAATTCAGTATATCCTACAGACTGAAGGGGGAAACGACACGTCTATTGGTTCTCTGCACAGCCCAGCATTACAGGAGTGAGTTTCTAAGGTAGCCCCCTCTATCAGGGAAGATGCAATAATGTCAGCACTTCTTTTATACAGTTTTAAATCTCTTTGTTCTCTGTCAGCCTGGCATCTCATTAACCATGGATATTTGACAGTCCCGTGTTTCAAAGCCCGCCTGTTGAATTATATCTGCCCTGGATGCTTTTTTTGTAGGGTTTATTTATAAAGGGATTATTATACCGGGGAAAGCTTTGCACAGTTTGCTGGTTTGGATGGGGAAACGGATGCCCAAATCTTTTCATCTCTTCAGCCAGACTAAAAGAGAACTGGCAACACAAGGATGAATCAGAAGGCAAACTGAGTGTGCATCAGCTGATTTGAGGGTTGAATCCTTCAGTGATGCTCTGAATACTGTTCTCCAGTCAATGAAAGAGGGATTTCTGACATTACAAGGATGTTTCAGTCACTTCTGCAACCCATGTGACACTGGGGCCATGAATGATGAACGCACATCAAGGCTCTGGTCTTGACACTGATTTCACAGGTGGCAGCCCCTCCGACCCTGATGCTGTGGAAGCGTGTGATAAACTGAAGGCTTGGTATTAGCCAAGCAAAAACCAAATATCCAAGTTTAACTGCATTAGAACAAATGGCTGAAATTAACGTGCTAGGAGTGCTTCCAAATGTTCCAAAAGCATCACACACTTGGCTAACTGTAAGAACAAAAAATACCAGGGAGGCACAGCTTTCTGGTTCTCAAGGTTATTTCCCTCTCCCTCCGCCCTCGGTTTTTAATTTTCATTCCAAATTCACTTCATTTCCAGAAAAACACCCACCCAAAAGTTCTGGATGCTTCTGAAGTAATTCGGAGACACTGTTACCTCCCATAGAAAACCAGTCCCATCCTGCCAACTTTTTGTGCACTCAGCGCATTTCCCTGTCCATCAGTAGACAAACAGCCTGGAAATTCTTTCTTGTTTCCTCATGGCTTGATCCCACCCATTTAACTTCATTCCTCCCCTTCTTCCACAGACACTTGGAAAAATTATGTTGTGAACTTCACCTGCCACTCCTATATCTGTATCATCAATATTTATTACTCTCTTAATTAAGATATGCTAACCAATGAATATCACAACATGGCATGCTCTGTAGCACATTTCATCATCAGGCGTAAAATTATTTGCTTTCATTGGTTTACATTTCTATTTATTGACCTTTTAATTCAATTTTGATAGCTTAATTTTTCTTTTCAAACCATCCTCAGAGTCGGAGAAGTTCTACACGGTGCAATAAATGGAGCTACAATTCATCATCCACTTCCTTCCCAGTATAAAACCACAACCACAACTAAATAATATTTCCAGTTTATAGAGTGTCACTGGGAGTAGTTAAGAAGAGAAATGGATCCTTCCCCATTAGCAGAGCCATGACTCACCCTGGATTGGAGAGGGGGAGTGTGGCTGGGGGTGCAAGTGGAAACCTCTGAATCCAGTGGAGTTACACAAGGGACGAATCCGGCCCCCTGTAAATGAGCACTCACTCCCTCTTACAGAATGGTCTGATTTATCACAGAGACATTTACGGCAGATTAAATGGACTAATTATGAAGCTTGTCTAGGAGATTGTCCGATCCTGCAAGCTCCTTTTGTGGGAGCTTGAAACACGGAGCTCCTGGGAGGTGGCACTCAGGACCCGGCAGAACTGGCCCCATGGCCCTTGTTCAGGCTCAGCTGCCTCTGGGGCTGCCCCCAAATCTGCTAAAGCCAAGGTAAGGGATCGCCCTCATTGCACTTGGGGTTTGGAAGCAGCAACAGGGCAGGGAATGAGCAATGGCGTGGGATTGGATGGGATCTTCATCCCTAACACCCCTTTGACGCCCCAGTGCTGGGAGCAAGGACCACTCAGCCTGGAAAAGAGAAGGCTTAGGGAACACCTAATTGTGACCTTTCAGCACCTGAAGAGAACCTACAGGAAAGAAGGAGAGAGAGGAACAAGAGCATGGAGTGACAGGACAAGGGGGAATGGCTCCAAGCTGAAAGGGAGCAAAGTTAAATGGGATTTTGGAGGAAATTCTTCCCTGTGAGGGTGGACAGGCCCTGGCACGGATTGCCCAGAGAAGCTGTGGCTGCCCCATCCCTGGAAGTGTCCAAGGCCAGGTTGGATGGGGCTTGGAGCAA
The DNA here is from genome assembly GCA_013396735.1 of Grallaria varia. NCBI lineage: Eukaryota > Metazoa > Chordata > Aves > Passeriformes > Formicariidae > Grallaria > Grallaria varia. Next base: position 570,323 of record VWZG01007847.1, read on the forward strand.
CCTGGGCTAGTGGAAGGTGTCCCTGCCCATGGCAGGGGGTTGGAATTGGATGATCTCTAAGTTCCCTTCCAACCCAAGTCATAGAATCATAGAATCAGTGGGGTTGGAAAAGAGCTCTGAGATCATCAAGACCAGCCCTTGATGAAACATCACTGTGGTTATCAGACCATGGCACTGAGTGCCACATCCAGTTTCATCTTAAAAACTTCCAGGGACGGAGAATCCACCACTTCCCTGAGCAGCCATTCCAATGCCTGACCACTCTCTTCTTCCTGATATCTACCCTAAACCTCCCCTGGCAGAGCTTAAGACCATGCCCTCTTGTCTTCCCAACAGTTGCCTGGAAGAAAAGGCCGTTCTACGACCACTGGCAGTAACCACATATGCAATTAAACAGAAACCTGCAACTCTGCTCTCAATTTGACCTTTTCTCAGCTAATGTAATTAGAGTGAAGACCTTCCAGCACCCCTGACTGATGCTCCTGCCCTCCTCTTCCAGCAGCTGGTCGTGTTTTCCCTCAGCTCAATAATTTACTTCGTTATTCATCATTTTTTTAAAACGCGTCCCGCACCTTTTATTTTTCCTCCCTTCTTCTTTGCTGAGGTATCACTTTTCCCTGAGATGATTTGCCAGATCTTTTGTTCACGTTGCGAATTGATCAGTGCAATTACTGGGCAACATTTGTCTTCCGTGGACATTTTGCATTAGTTTCTGATTCAGAGAGTTGGAATGGCCAATAGCTGACCTAAGTGATTTTCACTTGTGACCTTTTACAATGACACACGCCAGGTACTTCAGTCTTTGTATCTGGTTGGGTCCTTGCGTAAGGAATTCTGAGGAAACAACACCTGTGATCTCCCAAATTGGTTAAAATTGCAACTTTTTCGCCATGTGGAACAGAAGGGATCAAATTTGGAGCAAATATCCTCACAGAGACAGGAACAGAAAAGGCTTTAGTTCTTCAAGCTCAGTGACTCTTTCCATCAGTAGATGGACTCTCTGCTCCTCAGGGAGGACTTGGACTCTCCCTCCTTCTTCTTGACTTCCATAAGGGCAGTGCAAGGACATTTGCTCATTTTTCCTGATGATCCAGGGAGAGAGAAGCAATTTGTTGGAGTCTACCCCTTCATGACCTCCTTAACTAAGGAAAAGAAATTCCCAGGATAACTTCTCTCCATTCTCTTTTTTTTTTCTTTTTTCTTTTTTTTTTTTTTTTTTACCTCTTATTTCTCATAAAAAAAATACTGAAGAGTAAGGATGAAAAAAAAATCTTTGGGAATGTTTCTACTATTCGGGCAGGGAAACACAACTGAGAAACACAACTTCCCAGGCTTAGGAGATGCAGTGGCAGGAAGGGGGGTGGTTTCTGAAGGAATTGTTTGATTCTGCACTAACCATCAAACAACTAAATGATTTCTCCCACTTGACAAGAAATATAATGAAAGAGCACTGCAATGTTTATCAGACAATATACTGACATCCGTGGTGATTGAACTTTATTAGAATACACCCAGTATTTTTGACAGAAAACCTCTATTATGCAGTTAACAGGCAAGGGTATGAATGTAAAAGAAAGCCACTTTTTGCCTGGGAAATGTTTTACTGTGTTTGCATAGAATGTCATAAATTTAAATCACGGACTGCAAATCCACAATTTAAGGCAAACCTTCAGCAGGCTTTATCAGCGCCTGCATGTATGAGATGGAGCCATCACAACATGCTGAGAAGCCCTGTCCAAACTGAGAAATAGCTTGCCTTCACCAAGCCATTTTTAGATTCTAAATATTCCCCTAACATATGGAAACTAGTTATAAATGATTTTCACCTCTAGATGATCCCTTGGGAATTTTCAAAAACGCGTGTGCAGTTATTGATGCAGGTAGAAGACACTTTTTATATTGTCTGGAGATAACTGGTTTAGAAAATATAAATATAAAAAAGTTCCATTCTATGCTGTGTGTCTGTGATGGATTTCGGTGTTTCCCTGGCCACTGGGGCCACACCTGACCTGGAGTTTGAACTGCAGGGCTGCACCTGCATTCATGTTTCAGTTTGAAGCAGGACTGTGAACCCAGTCTCCTGGTGGTCCCCACTCATACCACCATCTGTGCAGCACCCAAATTTGACTCCTTTTAGGTGACACCAAATGGCTTAATGACTCCCCAGTGTACACCAGCCATCAGTGGGCACCCAGTCACTGGGAAATGGCTACAGCCACTGAATCCCAGAATCATCGAGATCATCCCGTCCCACCATCAAACCAGCACCAACACAGACACCTCCAAACCATGTCCCCAGGGTCCCACATTTCATCCTGCCCTGGAATGTGCACAGGGAGGATTCAGGGTCCCCCAGCACAAACTCTTTGGGTTCTCAGAGCACACCGTACCGTGCCACACGCCTTGTGCACGGAGGCACAGCCAGCGCCTTATAATCCTCTTCATGAACATTTCAAACACTGTCTGAAACTGTTGCTCAGGCTTGGAGGTCCCCACTGAACCCTCAACTGTTCAGCACGTGCTTTTCAGCTTTGCTTCAACAGTATTTTGCTTGACAAGTAATTAATGTCAAACACCGCAACTACCACGCACAAATACATCAGTGTCATTGCTATTATTTTTTACTGTTCTTAATTCGATCATTGTTTTAATCGTTGATTGAGCACTTCCTAAAATTCGCTGCGTGCCAAAAAGAGCTAGACACACTCTGTTAGGATTTACATGCAATGCCATCCCACGGCGGATTTCTGCATTGTACATGTTGAAGCAGCTCTTCAAAAATAAATGAAGAGTTCTCGCTGTGTTGAGGAGCCAACTCGGTACCACATCACCGCCACTCTCCCAGGAGGTTATTGACAAAAACCCTTATGGAGGTGCAAAAAGTGTTTTAAAAATATGTGGCATAAATTAAGATGCACCATCCTTCAGAACGGAGGCCTCTGAGAATGGAACAAGTAGAGGAAGAAACTCTGAGCTCAACTTTTTCCACCTCTGTCATGTGGAAAGGGGGCAAAGCTCTCGGGGGACTGGGTGTTAGCTGGGGGCTTTCCCTCCCAGCATTTACTGCTCAGGTATCGAAAGTCTCCAAGATCGGCGTAAAGTTCTGGACTGAACTGGAAAATACAGTCAAGAAATGATCCAGGAAAAAGGCTCATTTATTTGCTTTATCTACGCTGGATTTTGTTCGCTAAAGAACCTGAAACCTCACCTTCAACTGTAACTCCATCTTATATCCACATCTCCTCCAGCCTGGAAGCTTGGGAGAACAATAAAAACACTGCAGACCTCTTTGGTCAAAACAACTATATAACAGCTATATTTATATTTTTATTTTTATATTATATATATACACAATTCTGTCCAGAATTATTACCTGCCCAGGGCAAAGGAAACCCCCCCATTATAATTGGTTAAGGCATAATACACACAGAGTTGAATTCCCAAAAACCAAGCTGGAGTTATTCTGTCTGGAAAGGCCGAAAGAATTAATTAATTAATTAACGGTAATAAGTGGGTTTGCGGAGAGAGACCTTTCGATCCCAGGAATGACAAGGAGACAACTGGCTTTCCCCATGGGAAGGCTGTCCCACTCAAGGCTGTCCATCATGCCAGGAAGGCCTGGCTGGAATTTGGGGGAGCAAAGACATGAAAAGCAATGGAAAGGGAAGAGAAGGCACTGCCTGAACTCCTGTCAGAGCCCAGCGAGGGTCTGGGTGATGGTTTTAGCCACGTGGTTTGGTTTGGGGCAGTCCTGCGAAGAGCAGGGAGTTCAACTCAGTGGCTCTTATGGGTGCCCTTGCAGCATGAGATATTTTACGAGCGGAAGTCTGTGGGTTCCTGCCTTTAGCCTGGGAGGTGGGAGGAGGACACAGCGGAGGGGAACGGGTGTGGCAAAAGCTTTATGAGACATGGTTTGCAAATATCAGAGGAGGTCATTTCTCCCTCCCCTCTCTTCAGCCCCCCATTCCCTCCTCCCCCAGATCAATCTAAATCTAACCCGGACTTTATCCTTGCAAATCAAACATTTGGGAACACTGAAGGGACATTCCACTTACCCAACTGCAGCTGTAACTGACCTCTAACTGTCCACCTCCACCCAAAATCTGTGCTGGGTTACAGCACAATGCTCACCATGTGGAAAAGAAAGAAGGGCAAGATATTCAAGGAATCAGCTTTGCAATTACCTTTGAACTGATGTATAAATCGTCCTTGGGGTCAGAGACCTTGGGGGACACCGGGGGTAGGGAGGCAATTCCTGTGAAGAGAACACACAAGATCACTGTTATTCAGGAGAGGAGCCCACGCAGGGACAGGTTTTCGGGCAGGAAGTTGAGCCTTGGAAGAAGTGGGGATTGGGGAGGTGTTATTAGTTTTGTTCACTTTTTCACAATCCTACTGTTATCAATTTGCAAAAAAAAAAAAAAAAAAAAAAATTAAATTAATCCTCCAGAAACCGAGTCTTCTTTGCCTGAGACACTAATTGGTGAGGGATCTCCCCCTCCTCGTCTTCACCCATGAGCTTTTCCATCTTATTTTCTTCCCCTGTCCTGTTGAAAAGACAGAGTGATAAAGCAACTTGGTGGCCAGCCAAGGTCAATGCAGCACACAAATAAATATGAAAGAAGCCTATACAAGGACTCGGTAAAATCAATTTATCCACGTTCACTTAGTTTTCTTTTTATTTTTCATAACTGCTAAATATTACAAAACCACATGCTCTGGAAATCTTTCCACTGCACTTATTTCTTCACCATTTATTTGACAGAGAGAAAAGGATGTGTGCCTGGATTATAGACCCTGCACAATAATTTTATGCCATTAAGTGTTTGATTAATTGTTTTGATAATAATGTGATTATAAATGCAAATGGTGGGTAACGATTTGGTGGAGATTTACATTTGCTTTTGAAAAGTCGTTGTGCTTAAGATGAGAATTTATAATGCCTTAGTCATTTATCAGTAAAATAATAGTTCACTAACTGCCTTTTTTTCTTTCCTTTCCTTCTCTTCTTTTTCTTTTTCTATTTTTATTTTTATTTTGTGTTGGTAATGGTGGATTTTCTTTTGTTTTCACAGACCAGCTGCAAAATATTGCCTAAATTGATGGTTGTGTGGAAATCCAGTCACATTTAGCCCCAGAAGACACCTGGAAGAACAAAGGCATATTTAAAAAAAAAACAAACAAACCAAACCTGGGACTAAATCTAAATTCAACTGCAAAGAAATTATGGGTTTTTTCAATATTTTTGAATATTTTTATTTACTATTTTATTTCATATTTTTACTCTAGAGAGTGCAAACTGTTCTGAAGAGGTTCAGGCCAAGCACAAATCCTTCACCAAGTATTGTGAAATCTCACAATGTAATTGCTTGACGTGTTGTGCATGTCGAGAAGCAAGTTGATAGTATGTGATTCCCCAGCCTGGACTCACCTGGGCTTTGTTCTGTGTTCCACAGTTCCTCTGGAAGGTATCCTGGATTTTCACTACCTTTCCTTTGCCTGTTTTCTGAATCACCATCTTTTTTCTTCTCAACCGAAACTTTTCTAGAAGCAAAAAGTCCCGTCATTAGAAATTCACTGTGATAGGAGAACTCTTGGGTAGCAGAAGGCAGAGAAAGAAAGTCTTACTTCCCAAAAAAACCATATCTGGGGCTTCCAAGGAATTAGTACAAATCTTGTCCCATGTAAATATTACCCATGGAATTCTGTTTGGAAAGTTCCCATCAGCTGCAATATCAGAAAGCAGGAAAAGAACTGAGCCACCTTCAAAGAGTGAAGACTCTGTATCGGATCACGGGTCTTGTAGGCAATGGATTTTGATCTCTAATGGTGAATCACAGGACATTCAGTGGCCCAATAATGGTCATTTATGGCAGCTTATCATTTTGGTGACCTGAGCCTTCCCCCAGTTGCAAAAACAAAGCGTGTTACGTCAGATCCCCACGGTGAGCTCCCAGGTGAGTCACCTGTACACCCCAAAGTTAATCTTTCACTTTGGAATTTACTTCACAAGTGAAAGAACTTCGTTGGTTAAATTTATACATTTCTGAATTTGCAGAATGCTGACCTGCAGAGCTGCACAGTGAGAAAATAGTGCTTTTTTAACCCAAAATTCTTACACTAGAAGAAATGCTACTATTGATCAGGTCCTAGCACGGATCCTCTCCGGGGCAGTCCCAGATCCACCAATGCCTAGGTTTGAGATGTGGCAAGCACAAATCCACTATGAAAACCCAGGAATTTGTAGGGGGAAGTGGATAACACACCGTTAGTGTGTGGAAAATGCTCCGTGTAGTTGTGCAAAGGGGGTTGGAGCCAGGTGGGGATTGGCCTCTGCTCCCAGGGAACAGGGACAGCAGGAGGAGGAACGGCCTCAGGCTGGGCCAGGGGAGGCTCAGGTGGGACATCAAGAGGAATTTGTGCCTGGAAAGGGTGCTCAGGCCTTGGCAGGGGCTGCCCAGGGAGGTTTGGAGTGCCCAGCCCTGGAGGTGCCCAAGGCAGGACTGGCCGTGGCACTCAGTGACAAGGTGGGCACGGGGCACAGGGTGGGCTCCGTGGGCTGGGAGGGCTCCTCTAACCTAAAGGGTTCTATTATTCTATCTTTTAGGTTTAGTAGAAATTCCTTTGCTGGCCCCCAGAGTTTCAGGTAGGCTTTACTGATGCCCACATAAATCTGATGAGCCAACCATTGACTATAGGGCTTTTTTTTAGGAGACAAACATGTCAGATAGCACCAAGAAACCTGTCATGGTTGGGAGAAGACAAAAGCAATTGTTTAGGGCTCCCCCCCCCGCCACAACATGGTACATGATACTGTGCTGTGTATTTTAGCTGATCCTTAGATCGCAACAAACTCCTTGCAGTAGCCAAATAAAAAGCAGCCACAAAAAAAAAAAA
>VWZG01007847.1:577231-616988 GCA_013396735.1 Grallaria varia
AAAAAAAAAAAGAAAGAAAAAAAAGTGTGGGAGGTGTGGGGAGATATCCAGCCAAGTTAAAAATAAATGTGGGAAATGAACCGACATATGTTTGGTCTCACCCCTTCTTTCCTACTATAGTGGAGCTTCCCAAATCTGGACAATCATCATTCCTTATAGTGCAGGTAAAGAAAAGAAGAACCACCGCACCTACAAAACCTGTGAGCGATTGTTAATAGCCCCTGTGATTTCAGTGTCATTGCTCACACGGGGTAAAAGTTTGCAGAGCTGCGAACCCCGGAGCTCCCAGTCTAAGCTGAGCCTCAGAGCCTGAATTGATCCCAGTTTTCTTCAATTCCAGAGTGCAAGCTGCACTTGGCAAAATGATCAGTGCAGCCCCGCAAGCCAAGGAATCCCATGGAAGTTTACATGGATGGTGGGGCGTAGTAAGATTTCCTCAGGAGAGAACAGTGGGTATTTGATGTCCTTATTTTGTTTCATCTCAATAAAGTGCTCTATAAATGGAAACATGTCAACAGACCTTCACAAAACTTCCCCACAAAAGGCTGGCAATGAAAGTGGGTATTGCTGACGTGCCAGTCAACGGGGTGTGAGGCTTGGTAAACTCATTAAGGGACGAGGAATTAAAAGCCCCGCAAGCGTGGGCAGGGTATGAATTTACAGTGCAGCCTGGATGTAAATAATGATATCAATAACCCCACAGCCATTGCTGTCACGGCCACGCTGGTGCTGATAAAATGATCTGAGCACCGAGAGCCATCAGCTACTGAGGGCTCAAATTTTCCAGCTCCGTGCAATAAAGCACCAACAGTTCTGTACTCAAGGTTGTCTCACACCTTGAGTATTGTGTTCAGTTCTGGGCCCTCAGTTCAGTAAAGGTATTGAGGTGCTGGAGCAGGTCCAGAGAAGAGCAACGAGGCTGGTGAAGGGACTGCAGCACAAGTCCTATGGGGAGAGGCTGAGGGAGCTGGGGGTGCTCAGTCTGGAGAAGAGGAGGCTCAGAGGGGACCTCATCACTCTCTAGAGCTCCCTGACGGGAGGTTGTGGCCAGGTAGGGGTCGGTCTCTTCTCCCAGGCAACCAGTAATGGGACAAGAGGGCAAGATCTGTCAAGGGAGGTTTAGATGAGACATCAGGAAGAAATTCTTTACAGAGCGAGGAATGAGGCGTTGGAATGGCCTGCCCAGAGAGGGGGTGGATTCACCATCCCTGGAGGTTTTTGAGATGAGACTGGACGTGGCACTGAGTGCCATGATCTGGGAATCGCAGTGGGGTTGGATCAAGACCTGAAAATCTCGGAGGCCTCTTTCAATAGAGTTGATCCTATGATTGTGTGATCACTTGGTGACCAGTCGATGCTCATTATTAGGGCAGCTTTATTAACGTTTTTTTGAATTATACAACAGCTTGGGTTGGAAGGGACCTTAAAGATCACCCACTGCCACCCCCTGCCACGGGCAGGGACAGCTTCCACTAGCCCAGGTTGCTCCAAGCCCCATCCAACCTGGCCTTGGACACTTCCAGGGATGGGGCACACCCTTTCCAAACAACCTCTCGGAGCCTCCCCACCCTCACCGTAAAGAACTCCTTCCAACCATCCAGTGTAAACCTCCCCTCCAAACCGCTCCGTTGCCAGTTTAATGGCCCTTAAAAGAGCCGGGCAGACGTTGCGATGATCGTGCCCATCCCTCCGTAGGAGCTCCTCCTCTGCCGTCCCCATGGCAGTAGCCGGGCTGGCAGTGCCATCCTGTGGCTGCGGCGGCGACAACCGCCCGCCGGGCTGTGGTACCCAGCCCGGAGCATCCCGCGACCTTCCCCCGCCTCCCCCGGGGGCACAGCCGGCTCGCAGGGGTGCGCTCTGCCCGTCACCTTCAGCAGCAGGGTTTGGGAGGGTTCTCACCCGGGATTCACAACGTGCTGCTCGCTTTTCGCCCCGCTAAAGCCGGATTTCCCTGCACGCTGCCTCCCCCCAGCCGGCAACGGGCAGGCTCGCACATCCCGTTAATACCAAGCGTTCTGGGATGCTGGATGGCAGGGCATGGAGACTGGCATGTACCCCTTGCCACCCTGAAAGAGTCCAGTTAATAGGAAAAATTCACCCCCCTTCATCCGGCTTACCTGATTTCGCTTTGATATGTAGATGCTGAGAAAGAAAGAAAAGAATATGTTTTAAATGCAGGAAATTAAAATATAAACCACTATACGTTCTCTCAGAGCATGCCCTGTGTTCCAGCGACCACCAGAGCATCTCTCCTCCCCGTTTACAGCCCTGTAGAACAGCTTGCACAGAACCTGGAATTAGGCACAAAACACAGAGGATATTCTTCAACAAAGAACCTCAGCACGGGAACTAAACGGCTTTGGAAGTTAATGTGATCCCCCCCCCCTAAAAAACATGATCCTCTTGCAGTTAATGCAAAGGGCTGACAATGATTGCTTTGGAAGCAATTTGTGAGAGAAACAGGAAGGTGAAATTAGGGAGCATCTAAGGTGACATTAGGGAGAATCTAGGGTGAAATTAGGGAGCATCTAAGGTGACATTAGGGAGAATCTAGGGTGAAATTAGGGAGTATCTAAGGTGAAATTCGAGTGTATCTAAGGAGAAATTAGGGACCATCGAAGGTGACATTAGGGACCATCGAAGGTGACATTAGGGAGCATCGAAGGTGAAATCAGGGAGCGTCTTAACCAGGTCAAGGTTAACAGCAGGATCTGCCTGCTCACACTTCTGCTTACAGGTCTTTGGACAGTACCAGAGCTGACATGACTTGGAGGTTTAAATCTAATTGAAGGTGCTTTTTAATGTATAGACCAATGGTGAAGCTCTACTTACCTCTCTTCTTTAGGCAGCAGCGCACAACAAACACAGTAACAACGATCAGAAGAACAACACCAAGAAATGAAAACACAACTGCAAGCACAATAACCCAGGAGTTTCTGTTGTCTTCACTGTAATAATTTTCTGCGAAATCAAAAGGAGAAACATTGTGCCATCAGAGCCTCGGGACATCCTTTTCAGAATAGTTACCTTTTCTGTTAACTGCTTGTTGATTATTAACAAGGAGTCTTGTGTTTTTCAAATGACAGGCTCTGAATTTACGGATGGCACCCAAGAATTTTAAATATTTCCAAATCCAAATTCCTTATTGCAGTTGTAACTTTTCCCACTCTTTGGAAAGACACAGGGTTGTAATCTCCCAACCTAACTTTATTTTTGGGCCTCCCAGCATCCTTTGGAGACATTTGTTGTTGGGAAGAGGGGTTAAGATCCAATTTAGATGTTTTTACTGCAGATATTAAGTGTCTTAACACACCTGCTCTTGTCAGGGGAGAGAAAATAGGTATTTTGGCTTGCAATTTATTTGTCTGAATGTGTATGTGTCCCTTTTGAGGAGCTGAACTACTCTGAGAGTGTCCATTTCTCCCCACAGACCACAGTTTGTGTGACTTGTACAGTTGGTGATTTCTAGCCTGGAGATAGGAATTTTTTAATCAATTCTGCCTTTGGATTTCTCTCAATGAATTCAACAAGTGTTTGATTTCGGGCCATGCTCGGTAGGGCATCTGTCACCCACTTAAAGAGCAGCAAAGAGCTAAACCTGAAAAGAATACGCAGCTACTCACCCATGTTCTCTATCAGCATTCTCCCAACTAACTTATTCCTTTGTCTTTGCTGGAATGTACAGGGTTAAATGAGGTGATTTAAGGATAACTCAGTGTCTTGCTGAAGTCGGTTGCTGTGACCAAACAGGGCTCCCACGTGCACACAATGTAAAAAACACCTTATTTTTAGGATCATAGAATGAGAGAGCTGTTTGGGTTGGAAGGGAACTTAAAGATCAAGTTCCAACCCTCTGCCATGGGCAGGGAATCTTCCACTAGACCAGGTTGCTCAGAGCCCCATCCAGCCTCTCCTTGGACACTCCCATATTCCTCACACAGATGGATACACAAGGAAGATAAGTCAGTTCTCACTGTCCCATCCATCATCCTGCCCTTTGGTTTGACCAAATATTCCAGAAGCACCGCTAATTCGTCTGCCCTTTAGAAAGCAGTCCCCAAATAATTTTGACATTATTAATGGATTGATTTGGGGTTTGGAGGTTTCAGGCTGCAAAGATGCAGGACCAGAGCCTGCTAGGCAGCTTGAACCTCTGCTGGGAGCCTGCATTCTCCAAAGCTCAGACCATTATGATTAAGCATTTTGTTCCCGTCTCCCCTAATCCCAATGCTCAATCAGCATGTTTGGAATTCCTCCTGTTAGAAAAAACAAGCACTCAGTAACCCTGAGACTGGTAGTAAATCCTGCAGGTTGTCATCAGTTGTGATCACAACTGACGAGAAACTTGTCCGTAACATTTTAAACTAGAAGTACTGCAGCAGATGCCTACATTTCGTCATGTTTTGTTCCATCAAGCATGCCATGGGCATTTCAAGATGATTAAAATACGAAAGACAGCTATTTAGCTCCAGGGAAAGCTTCTTCTTCGTGTGAAGGGAGCAGCCAGGCACACCTGCCCCTTGCTCCAGGCTGGCTGCCACACCGAGGCATTTCCCTGCCTGTCAGGTTCAGCTTTTGTGCCTAAAGAAGATCTGCAGAGGAGAAGGTAGGACAGGACACAACGTAAACACTCCCAGCACTTCAGCATTTTAGTTTCTCCTCAGTTTTGGAGGATCCAGAAAGAAACTGGGGCTGGGACCAGCAGGCAGGAATAAGGAGCAGCCAGCTCAGCACACAAGAGAGGGGCACTAAGGGGTGAGGGCATCAACCCCTTTAAACCTGTTAGTAAATCCACCCCAAGTTACAGGAGGTGTTTAGCATGGGCAAAGCCACTGCCCCATTCCATAGGGCCCATCCTCTGCTGCTCTTCCCTCTGGCTCTTCCCAAAGCTATCCAAACATTCACTTGGACGTAAGTACCTGCAGGAGAGGGGATTTTCCTTGTCACACGTGACCAAGGAGAAACAAGAGACTGGAAAAACCCTCACGTTGCTTCTGGGACACTTTGGAGCTTTCTGGATAAGTTAAAAGTCAAAGGAAGTTCAGGCTCAGGGCAGATTCCCTGTTCTCATCATCTGCAGGTCAAAGGCCACAGGAGTTCAACGCTAAGACCAAGGGCCCAGCTAAGGAGGGACTGACATTAAAAAGCATCACCTTGCAGGGAAAGACTGACCTAGAGGTGCAGGAAGGTGGGACATTCACTGCCCAGTAGGAGGGCTCAGATTTGTGGTAGTCCTTGCATTGCTCAAGAGGAACATGGAGGGATTCAGTTCCTCGAGCTTTGAAGTGAAGGGGAAAATTGTTATTGCAGAAATTTTGGGAAGGATTTCTTAGATGTTTTAAGCTAGTTGTGTTCTTTCCCAACAACAAGTAGCTTAGGCTGAGCCTGTACATGAAAAGTCAGACAAGCTCTGAGATTTTAAGTGTGATACATATATAATTATATATCATCCTCTATCATAAATGCCGCTCTTTTATTTCGTTCTAATCACTTAAAGACCTCACATTCTCCTACCCTCACAAATTTTTAGTGGCTGCTGCTGCTGCACAATGATATTTCCAAAGAGAAATGAATGATGGTCCTGTACAGTCACTAATAATACACTAATAGTGCTTCATGACATCTGTTTTTCTCCTCTTCTGATTTACATCGAGTAGCTATGGAAACTGAGGGTGGATCCCTCACTACTTCACAAATCAGTAGACAGGGGAATTTTTTAATTTCCTCGGGGTAGTTCTATTTTGCTTAGTCAGTAATTAAGATCAATGTGACTACAAAAAAAAAAAATCATATTAAGAACGGTAAAATGACCTTTTCCAGCTGCATTTCCAAGCAAGTACTTCTGAAAAAAGGCTTTGTTAATAATGACTCACACTGAAAATGAAAGGCACAGTTACTCAATCTCCCCAGTTGTTTATATGTCAAAATGTCTGTACCAAACCCCTCATGGATCCACTACAGGGATGTCTTTGCCTGTGCCATGTTCACCCATTGCAGAAGCAGCAGCAGTTCATCAAGAGAAGCTGTCAGAACGATTATAACCCGAGCAAAAATATTTAGAGTTATCAAAGGTCTTGCTAACTGCTCTTGAGAGATTTCCACGACATCCGTGCTTGGATTAAAGCGACTTGGAATTTCCTTAAATAAAAGCCAATACAGAGCAACCTAATGCATCACCACAAAAATTCCACGTAGGTTGCTGCAGGACATTGTTTACCTTCCTCTAAGATTTGAAAGAGATCAAAGAGATCGTTCTAGGAAGAGGAAAGCAGACTCAATGGATCTTTGATCTAAGAAGACTTTGGGATAATGCCCACAAATATTCCCTATTCCCAGCAGTGTTCAAGGCTGGGCTGGATGGGGCTCTGAGCAACCTGGTCTAGTGGGAGGTGTCCCTGCCTGTGACAGGGGGGTTGGAATGAGGTGATCTCTGGTCACTGCTCGTATGGATCCCATTTGCATTCAAAATGCAAGCACAGAATTTATTCTGAGCTTCTGCAGATACTGGGAGGGTTTCTTTCCAAGTCAGTGTTCAAACGGGTGTTGAATCTTACGGAGAACAATTTCACCTGAGGGCTTGGCTTTGAGTAAATCAGGTCTAAGAAAATATGGCAGGCATGGTCTAATCAAGGGTATTTAAGATCTAAATTCAGTAGATGTTTTCTTGGACAAGGAGTAAAGGCTGGTTTTCCTAGCAGTGAATCCAGATGTACAGCTTTGTTTGTCTTGCTCGGTCCTGCGCTGGACTTTGTGGTTCATTAGACTTGTACTTTAACCCATCCTACACATCACATTTTGACTACTGGGTCTTAATTCTATCACCTTTTCACATCTCCTGGCATTTCATATGCAAATAAAAGAACTTGTCAGGATAAAACAAAGCAGAACGAAACACGGAGCTCTGAGCACAGGCAGTGCAGTACAGGCAAAGTACAACAAACATTGACTTACCTGCAGTGGAGTTGTCAAAAATAAGAGTTACAGTTGCATTCTGAGGTTCTGGGAGTGCTTCTATATCTGCTAAACAAGTCAAAACCTCAGTGGCTGTTGGAGTCACAGTCAGGATGCTCAGGACATTGTGGAGGTCATCAGGTCCTGGACTTTGCTGGTTAACATACCTCGACTTATCAATGAAAGAGTCATTTGTCATCCAGGAAATGTCTGGAGCTGGAGCCCATCCTAAGGCTTCGCAAACAATTTCAACTGTTCTGTTCTCTTTTACTGTTATGGTGCTATTTTTGATGAATAAAGATCCATTAACTGTGGGAGGGAAAAGATGTTTTGTTCCTTCAGAATATTTTGCTGCTTTGCTTTCCTGCTGGTAGTTTTAAATCTTATCTCGCTACCCAGAAACAGCTATGCCTTGAGATATGAAGTGGAAAACAATCATTATTGACACAGGTATGCCATGTGCACAACGGAAACATCCAGATATTGCAACTGCATGGACACACTGTCCAGCACAGCTAAAGAACATCAGTTTTCGGTACCTTCCCAATAAAAAGCAGGAAATTGTACTTTTTAGCCATCCTGACATATTTGCAGCTGAAAGACAATATAATGAAATAACAGTGTTTGTCTCTAAGTTATAATATATGCTCAGGTCCCATAAGGAAGGGTTTATGGGTAGGTGAGGAGATGTTATCACTCCACAAAGCACCTCTTTGACAAATGGTTGGTTAGGTCCTGCTTCCCTGGCTGCAGCAGGATAAGGAATAAGAGATGCACCAGGGAAAAAACAGGGGCACTTATCACCTTTGAAGCTGGTGCTCTGAACGCGACCCTAAAACCTGCTTTTACGGTAAAATTAAGACAAGGAGGACAGGAGGCAAAGGATGGGAAACGAGAGCATGTGCTCCTTCCCAGGGATAATCTGAGCAATTCCTCAGAGGACTCCTTTAAGCGCAGGATAATAAAATACTGGGACACAGACATCTTTGGCCTTGAGAAGATGCTGCTGTAGGCCTGGGAAAGCAGCAGAAAACACCACCTGTGTCCTTGGGCCAGGCCTGGGAAAGCAGAAGGAGTTGAAGAAAACAACCAAGAATAGCAAGAGTGTGTTTTAAGATTTGCCAGCATGAGGAGAGGTGATGTGCACCTATCAGAAGGCGGACTAAGGCTGATGGACAAGAACACCCAGCCAATGATGGGTAGCAGAGACACTTATGGACAGTAGTAGAATAGTATAAAAGACAAGCTGTGTGTGAATAAAGGGCTTTTTGCTTTTGCCTTTTACTTTAACTGACAAAGTCTTGAGCCTGCGTTTATTTGACCGTTGCCACAATAAAATACCTTTCTGTCAGTGGCTCTACACACCTTGGACCAGGAGAAAGGCGAAGTTGTCCTCACTGGGCTGCTGGATGCTGCACTCGATCCTCCCGGAGTCGCTCGGCTGGGTGTTGTGGATGATGAGCTCCGAGGTGAACTCGTCGCCGCTGGTGTAATTTCGGGAGGTGAAGCGCTCTGTCGTTTCCACAGATCCCTGAGAGCTGAGGACGGTGAGCACAGGGTTCCCGTTGGACAGCCAGATGAGGATTTTCCATCCTGCCGACACGGTGCAGTTGAACCGGGCCTGGGAGCCAGCAAGGACTGTGGCATTAGCAGGGCCTTTTGTGATAGAGTAACAAAAGCCAAGTCCTGAAAGAAAACAAAAAAACCCAGCAGCCTGTAAATCTATGTACAACACTACCAAAGGTGGTTATATAGTTTAAAAGATCTTAACCAGTTCAGAGATGGAGATGTACAATCTAATCTTTCAGCTTTGTCTTAGATTAAGTGGGTTTCTTTAAAGTCACATTTCATTTTTTGTTTCTCCTCCTCCCTCTCCAAAATCAACTTTCTCTCTTCAGTAATTCACTGACTATTGCGAGGGAAACTTACGGACACCACGAACTGACCAATATGATCAAGGTAATGCCGTTTATTGTTGTGAAAACACCTCGTAAATAACCCAGATAGCTGACACACTGCACACACACTGCAAACCACCCTGGGACTGGTTAATGCCAATAACACACAACTCTACTGGTGTAAAATAAAGTCCTCGTGATCTCTCTCTGAGGCCCATGTTTTTCAACCTTCTGCTGCAGCTTCTCTAAGTTTACATTATTCTTCTCTGTTGATCTCCACAGAGGCTTCTTAAAAGTAGCTTCTCACTGCAGTCTTAAAGGCCTGGCAGCATAACTGCATCTAAAGCACTGAGGTGGCTCATATGTCCATTTTCTGCAAGAAATTTCCCAACAGCGGACTACCATTTTGCTGAAAGAAAAAAGTTCCCCTTTTAAACAGGTGGATACCTGAGTTCTCTAGACTTTAAATAAATAAAAGGGGCGTGTAACTGGTCCCTTTTCTATTCTTCGGATCACCACTGATTTTTTGGAGTCCCACATGTATCCTGCCATGCTCTTTTCCCTATTCTTCATGCACACATCACATACATACCCACCTCCTCAGGCTTTCTGTTAAGCTGTGCTGCTGTAACTCAGCAGTTTTAATTCCTTAGAAGGCAACGTGAGTTTTGGCTACTGTGATGGAGATGCTCTTCTATGGGGGCACTGGAAGGGGTGGCAAGGGACATCAAGAAGTCTCCAGCCCACCCCTCTGCTCCAAGCAGGGATAACTGCACTCTTACACCAATTCCACATGGCCTCATCCAGTCAAGGTTTAATTCTCTCCAAGGAAGGACATTTCACAAACTCCCTGCAGACCCGCAGTCCTTCCCAAGGAGCTCTACCTTTTCATCACTTCCAGGGAAACATTCCTGCTGAGGACACACCGGGAGTGCCCAGTGGCACCCTAATGATTCCATCTGTACTCTGCGTAACGACAGCAATTAGACACTGCAGTCCACAGCCGTCTAATTAGAACCTCGTGCCTGCAAATTTGGCCTGAGAATAACTGCTCAATTATCTTCCAGGAGAAAGGAAGTCTGAAATGGTCATTACTCCCTTGCTAAGAGTATTCAGGACAATGAAGTAATTTTTAAAGGTTTCGCTCATGCCAGGTTTTGTACACTTTGGGTAATTTATTCATTTATGGACTAGCTATAAATTATTGGGAAAAAAACCCATTTTTCATTCACTGCATAGGTGACATGAGCAGGGGAGAACATGCTGTATTGTTTCACGCAGCAGAGATGTTTGATGGTTGTATAAATGGAACCAGAGCCCAGTCTCAGTTGTGACATTACAACCAGCCCCCTGGGCATGGGGTCTGTAATCTCATTGCTCCGTTGACAAGACCATTTCATAATTCCCAGCCCACATTTAACCCAGGCAGTTTATATCGAACCAGTTTATATCTAACCAGTGTATATCTAACCAGGATTGTGCCAAGAATTGTTCTTTAATATAAATAGCTCCTCTCTCTCCTCCCACCCACTGCATGTATTTACAGACCTCTTTGTTTTGCAGGATTACACAAACCCATCTCTCCCTGGTTCTTTGTGTGATTGACTCTGAGTTCTCTCCTATTTACAAAAACCCTGACAATACTTTTCCACCTTCCTGGGTTGCCTTACCTCTGCCGTGCACCTCAATCTCCAAAGGATATCTCTGTGTGAGGGACAAAACATTAAATGAAAAGCAAACTTTACCTACGCTGAGAGTTGATAAAGCCAGATAAGATACAGTAAAACATTTCTGCCCAACTCACATGGTTCATTTTTTCCAGCAGCATTTATTCAAAGCTTTCTTCAAACCTGGAAAGCTGAACTGAAACGCCTTAAAAAATGAGACAGCTTGAAGGTGAACTCGGCAATCAAATCTACCTGCATATGTGAAACCATCGCTTTGCAAACAGTCAATCCAACAAAATCATTAAAAGCCATTTCCTCTCTTTTCTATTTGTCACTTTCTGACTTTTAGGAGGTGGCCACACATCTGTGGATGGCACCATTTACAGAGCTCTGGGTTTTCTAATGAACAGGCACTGATGAGGTTCATTCCAGTGAGACCCTTGGCCATGTCATATGTCCCTCTTCCCTGATATTCAACATCCAGTTGTCATGATTTACATCCATACCTTATATTCCCAGGGGGGAGACCCTCTCCTAAGCTCAAACATGTCTTTGAATTAACCATTTGTCCTTGGCTTATACTGCAGCCAGCCTTCACAATACTATTCCCTGTACCACAGCAGTGTCTGCAACACGTTCATGTGCTGAGTTTGTTAGTATTTTACATTTTGGAGTGTTCCTGGTTGGTTGAAGTGGACATAAACAGCTACTGTGATGACAGACACAGCCGTACACAAACCTCCTTCGAGGTAACACCGGAATGCATTTGGTTGCTCCTGAAACAGGAGCTGAAGCTCTTACCCACTCTGCTCCCCTTCATGCAAACTGATCTCCGTGCCTTTGGAATTAATTCCCATGCCTGTGCAAACATCTTATTTTTTAAAGGAGCCATGATTTTCTATGGCCCTGAATAAAGGTTGCGACTTTCAGGACAATGCTTGCTGTTAATTAATCATTTGCCATGAGATCATGTCTGTGAGTTCCATTGGAGCCTTGAAATTTATCCCTAAACAGGGACAATCAGTGATCATTGGCTCTAAAAATACAAGGGTAATACTGCTTTTGTTTTCTTCAGACATTTAGGAAAGTATAGGCAGGTATACAGGAGTTATGCCTTCATTTATCTAATATAATTATTTTTTATTAATTATTTTATAGTCCGTGGCTATGGTAGGATCTACACCTTCTTCCCCCAACCACATCTGCTGGAGCAACAGATGGTCTTTCCCTGATTGCCATCCCCTGGGGAACAGATCCATAAGCCCTGCGTGGGGATCCTATGGAAGGCATAGGGACCGAGGAGTGGGACACAGCTCAACCCTGTAGAGCTCAGCAAAGCCCCAGCACAGCCAGTAAAGGAGTTTCACGAGCCTTCTCCACCTCCTCCCTAAACATTTTCAGGGTTTTTACCTTGGCCTCTTTATCTTCTTGCTTGTATTGTTTATCCTGCCACAGCACGTGGAGCCCTGAGCCAACAGCGTGTTCCACTGTCCAACCCCCGCACAAACACTGATAAAAGTCCCTCGTGTGAGGTCAGAGAGGACATTTGTGGCAGAAAAGGGATGGAACCCCAGTTCCCAGTGCCTCAGGCCTGTGCTGGGAGTCCTTTTGCTGGACCTCGCTTCTTGCACCGAGCAGAACACTCTAGTGCTGGTTTCATTTGCATCCAGCTTTAAAAAGACCTTGCAGATGGTCTCTTTTAAGCAAATTAAGGCCTCGGGCTAGATTTTCATTTCACTTTACAGCAATTACGTGTTCAGCTCTCCACAGCTGTCTCAACATCTGCTTCCCCACGCACCAGTAGGACATCCCACCCAGGCAAACACCATCTCCCAGCAGGGGAGTGTTGGGCTGCCTTCATGATTATCCCTTGACTTTTGAAGAGGAGAGCTGAGAGAGGACACCTTCTTTGAGGCACATCTCCAACTGCTTATAGGGCAGTTGCCAGTGGTGAGAACCTGCTTAGATTAAGCACTTACGTTGTCCCAGTTGCTCGGTCCTTCCCAACAGCACTCAGAGTAAACACCAGCCCCTTTATGAGCTGTTTGTTCCCTCATCTGTCACACAAATTCCCTGTCACATCACTGCAGGTTTTGAAGAAGTGAAAATGCATCTTGTTCCCTGGATGACGCTGCACTGAGGGAACCTCATGTGCCAAAGAACAGCCCTTGCCCTTCTCCAACAATGTTTTTTCTTCCACGCTTGAACTGCCTCTAAAGGACCCCTTTTTCATGCTGAAGTTCTCAACAACAAAGGCATTGAGAAGTGGTTACCTTCTCCTCCTTCCCTCCTCTGCTCTGCCCACTCTCTCTTCCCTCTTTCATAAGTGACCTATTTGGCTGCAGTGCAGTGAGGGACAGGATGGGCTTATCCCTTTGCCATAATGATTCTTTTTTTTTTTTTCAACCTCATTATCGTATTTTGAAATAATCTCCTCCTCTATACCCGTATTGCTCTTCCACAAACACAGCCTTTTATCCTTCAGTTTTTGTGTCCAGTCTCTCTCTTCTTCCCTTCTCTCTCTGCTGCTTCTGTTTGAATTTCTACATCTTTTCCTTCCACTCAGTTTTAAATTCCTTTTTCTTTTCACTTTTCCTTTAGCCTCCCGCTCACCCCCACTTTGCCTTCTGCCTCCTCTGCCTCATCACTGGCCCACCGCTCCAGCAACAGCCCTGCAATACAAACTGTTCAATCAAATAACTAAAGAAACAACCAGCTCAAGTTTATTCCAAAACCCAACAACCCTGCAGCTGAGCTTTACGAAAACCAAAGTAGGTTAGAGCCTGTCAAAGCCTGCAGAGAAGGACCAGCTTGTTCACTTACGTTAGGAAGAATTTGAAATGCTCACAGGATGTTTCTGTCAAGTAATACCAGAGTACTGATAGTCGGCAGCACATATTTCCACCCACCTGCACACAAACCTCCCCACAGCCCCCAGGAGTGTCTTCCCCTCTCCTTCCTTACTCACTGTTTGACAGCTGTCCCTGTTACAACTTCCCACTGTCCAAAAATAAGAGATCCAGGGACTTCCTGAGCCAATAATGGCATCTGCACCCATGATATTTGTTTCTAGCTTTTTTCA
Organism: Grallaria varia; assembly: GCA_013396735.1. Classification (NCBI taxonomy): domain Eukaryota; kingdom Metazoa; phylum Chordata; class Aves; order Passeriformes; family Formicariidae; genus Grallaria; species Grallaria varia. The sequence goes on from VWZG01007847.1 coordinate 590,830, forward strand.
ACCTATTTATAATTTGCTGTCCCCCATATCCAGTGACCATGAGCTTTACTATTTAATTATATACTGTGAGGAAAAGTATATCCTTTGGTTCACCTTAAAGCTTCTTTCTGATACTTTCATTGGCTGCCACTAATTCTTTTTTCTTAGGAAAAACTGTCAATGTCCATTTCACCGTTCACTTCCATATAATTAATTATTTTAATACATTTTTGCTGTTTATTCATTTCCAAAAGCAGAAAAATATCCCAGCCTAATGAAGGTGTCCTCATCCTCTTCTCTCTGGCCCAAGAAGCTGTGGATGCCCCATCCCTGGAATTGTTCAAGGTCAGCTTGGATGGAGCCCTGAACAACCTGGTCTAGTGGAAGGTGTCTCTGCCCGTGGCAGGGGGGTTGGAAGGGACTTTAAAGGTCATCTTGTTCCAAGATGTTGGAACAAGATGACCTTTAAGGTCCATTCCAATGCAAACCATCCTATGATTATATACCTTTGACACCTCTGTCCCACTTTAGTCCCACTTTATACCTTTCTAAGCTCTTTTTGAAATGGGAGGGGGAGGACACAAACAAAATATCCAAACTTTCTGTGGATTTATATAGTGCCAGATTTTTTTTTAATCTACCTTGCTGAAGACACTAAGCAGTAACTTTTTTTTGTCTTTTACAGTAATTTACTCGCTTTTCAAGTTATATACTCTTTTCCCCCACTAGACATCTCAGTTCAGTGATGCTTTGCATTGAGTGCTTTCGGTGCCTTTATTGCTTATTTGGCGTCTCGACATTTTCTGGCAAATCTTCCCAGTCTGTTTTTGGATTTGGCTGCCCTAAGGAATTCTGCACCACCTGCAAAGTCTGCCACCTCACAGTTCCCTCCTCCTCACCAGGTTGTTTGACAGCTTGTTGAATACCACACATCCCTGTGCAATTCCACTGGGAATAGCACTCCGTTTGGAAAACTCGGTGTTTATTCCTGCATTTTGTTTACTTTCACCAGTTTTTAAGCCAAGGCAATGCTTTCCCTCTTCATCCCACTGCAGTGCCCTCCTGTCAGAGCCTCTTAAAACCCCAGCTAGGATATAATTAAAAAAAAATTCAGCCCTGTCTCTATCACCCAACCAGTCACTTTGTATTTCCTTCTCCTTTAAAGCTGCGCACCAAGACACTTTTAATCTGAATTCACTTGGAAACTCAGGCATGTGAAATGTGGATTGGTGGTAAACCAGCAACGGGGTAATTTGCACATAGTTCTGGAAGCAAAGCCAGCTGCTGATACTGAGTTTTCAACAGATGCCTCCTCAAAAGCAGCAAAAAAAAATGGGAGGAAGGGAAATACAGGGAGAGGAAGAAACTGGAGGTGGAAGAGTGTCCTCCCCGTGTCCTCCCCACCCCACACACGGCTCAGTCCTGCACGCTAAAGCCCACCCCAAGTCACCAGATCATTCCGGCTTGAAATGCAGACCGGACCACTTCCCACGGTTTCAACAGTCCCACTCTGGCAGTGACTGCCCTCTCTGATCTCTCTGGGAACAGCCTGGATTCCAGGCTTGGGGTTCAGTTCCCAATGCTCGGTCCATGGTGGCTCATTGCGCGGGTTACGGACGTGTCCTACCTGGGAGCAAGGCGGTTATGATGAGAGGGAGCAAAAGGGATTGCTGGAGCCTCTCCATCGGAGCATTCTCTCCCGGTGCCCAGGGCAGAAAGCCACCAGCAGTCAGTGCATGCTTGAGGAGAAGCTGAAGGACGGGACTTATCGAGGAACTCGGGAACGAGCCGCTGCTTTGCGTCCTGGGACAAATGTGACTTTGTGTGACCTGCATGACCAACAAAGGGTAAAGATTAAATGAAGGAAGGTTTGGAAGGAGAGCGGGATCTTTTCTCAAGCAGCTGTTTCAAAAGACGTAGAGGGACTTTCTTCAGCAGAGAAACCTCCTCCTACAGACCTCGCAACTCTTGTGCCCTTAGTCCCTCCTGGCTGTCACAGCACCACTGCTTTGGGACTGACTGGGTCAGGGGAGCTCCAGCTTCATCATTAATGTTAATCATGGGCAACTGGGGAAAATAACTCTCTGAGCTGCCCAACAGGAAACTGATGCCTCCTGTGCCAGGTATCCTTTGGGAGAGGAAGTGGGAATATATCCCAATGCGTTGCTACACCCCAAAAAGGTTGTTTTTATTTATTTCTGCTTGTTTTACTCCAAATCTAGGATTCCTGTTCACACCTTTCCAGGAGGATCTTGGTGTCATCATGGCTGTGGCAGTCCTGTCACAGGGGGACCATCCTTGACAGGAGGAACAGCTTCTGCCCCTCTGGCCTCTCCATCTCACCTGCCCTGGGACAAGGATGAGAAACACGAAACCTCCTCCCAGCGCCCCAGGCTGAGCATTCAGAAAGTGCAAACATTTCTCTGATCCTTAGAGCGCCTCTTATATCCCAAAAATAAACCCCCACCAGCTCTTCACTGTGGTCAGACAACATAAAGAGCCTGGGTGTGAGGCACCACCTCAACTCCTGCATTTCCTGCTCTTCTGTGTTTGTGATTCACTTGTGAGATATTGTTCTCCTCCCTCTCCAAAAATGTGGGAGTTCGACTGCGCTGCCTGGCTTACAAACCTCCCCTCCCGGGAACCTGGAGCTTGACTTCACCGAAGAAGCCCCGGGAACAGAGGATGTGGTTGTGTGGCCAGACCACATCCCTTGTCACCCGCCGTTGCTGATCATGAGGCTGTTCTCTGTGCCGTGTGTGAAATTGGGGTGTCACCACCGAGACACCCTGAGTTTCCTGCTCCGGATGCCAGAGCTCCGTTCCCTGCTTGGTCCTTTAAGGAAGGCATCTCTCCGACTTTTCTGCAGCAGTCCTGCCCAGCTCACCTGGCATCCCGCTCCATTTCTTCCCATTTTTCAGGCTTTCCCTTTACCTCGAGAACCAAAGGGACAGCCCTGCTAACTAATCAACGTTTTAAGCCAGACCTGCGGGTTTATTTCTTAACACCCGCTTGTTCACAGGTCGATTTGGGTTTACCCAGCGAGTTTCGAAAGGTTTTGGGGGTTTTTTTCACACGTTTGGTGCATGTGTGGGGGGAGTCCCCAGCAGGCAGGTAGGGAGGGAGGGTCACTCTGCACAGCCCTGGAGGGATTTCTCCTGGCCCTGTCACTGGGATGGCTCTTGGCACCAACACGGAGCAGTCGGTAGTAACAAGGGTTAGTATTATCTGTCACACGGAAACCAAAACAAAAGCCAGGGCTGGGCTCTTTTCCAGCAAGCCGTGATACTAAAGCAGGATTTACAGGACAGGAGAGAATCCCCCCCTGGCCAGGACAGCCTCAATACCTCCACTTACAAATCCAGCCACACCGATGCAATCTGAGCTGGGCAGAGTTTTGTGGCAAAAAATAAAAATATGACCCGAAGGGAATCTGATGCCAAAATCCAGGACAAAATCAGGGAACAGCGTGAAGTGGAGCAAAACAGGAAAGGGAGGGATCTACAGCGTTTTGTTTTACTTTGCTTTCAAAACAGCCTTCCAAAGGGCCAGGAAATATTACCCGATGCCCAGATGACTCAGAATATTTTGGCTGACGGTGAATTAAATGCCTGGGGTTTGTCCTGGGCCGCTTCCCACCTTCCCTGCAGGTGCAGGGGGAGACTCCCATCGCCCATCCTGCTGCTCTGAGCCTGCTGCCTCCCTCTCCCAGGGCACAGGCAAGGGGATAATGACGATAATAGTGCCCTGGAGGAATGGCACCTGGATCCAGCCTGGCTCAGAGAGGGCTCGGATGCTTTGGGACACCCACCTGGAATGCCGGGTGGGAGTCACGAAACGCCCCAGCTCACCCCACTGCCTTCCCACTGAAGCAGGAGCAGGGAAAAGGGTTAAATTATCATTCACCCTCCGGCTCCTTCTGCTGGGAAGCGAATAAAACTCCCGGAGGGGTTACCTGGATCACATCCCTGGGCGCCGAGAGGTTCTCCCGCCGCTCTCCCTTTGATGCTCCCGCTCCCAAACCAGGGGCTGCAGGAAGAGGAGGCTGGAGATGTTCGATGGGAGGACTCCTGTTGTCCCGAGGAAACCTCCTTCAGGTGTGGGGGTGGCTGTCCCTCAGGTGTCAAGCTGACTGTCCCCTAGGTGTTGTGGTGGCTGTCCCTCAGGTGTCAAGCTGACTGTCCCCCAGGCAGGGAGCCTGTCCCCACCTGTCCCACACTGTCCCCGCGGTGGCCTCTCCCCTTCCCTCCACCCAAACACGCCTGTTGTTTGCCCTGTTAATGTTCAACCGGTCCCACAGGAGGAAGTGAGGCATGGGCTGGTGACACACACGCAGGGAGCAAACTCCAGGCCACCCGAGCCGAGGAGCTGGGTGGGTGCCAGCGGCTGATCCTTGGTGGAGCACGGCTGTCACCTCCAGGAAGCCAGGGGGATGTTCTTCCAGGTGTTCCACCCCGCAGGTGAGTTGATGGTGCCTGGCACCGCTTTTCCCCCCCCATTATAATGAGTGTGAAGGTCCTGGCACGGGTTCCCCCCCGTTATAATGGCACAGGTGAGTGTGGTGGTGCCCGGTGCCAAGGCTCTGGAGCCCTTCCCACCGTTCCAGCGCTGCAGGCAACGTGGCAGAGAGCAGAAGTGCTGTGACAGCAGTGCCCTCACCAGTGGCCTCTGTCATCCACAGCCGAGCATGCTGAGGTCCATCAGCAGCCCCCAGCAGGGTGAGGGGATGAGCCAGGGCCAGGGGACATCCAGGAGGATGGAGCTGAAGGAGATGGGGAAAGGGAAGGGCTGGAGACAAGGCTCTGTAAAACTTGTATGGAAAACTGACAACACATGGTGCCAAGAGGTCCATCCAGGGGACAAGGTAGAGCCAGGGATGGATCAGGCTGTGGTGGAATCAGAATCCCAGAATCACGGAGGTTGGAAAAGCCCTCCCAGCCCACAGAGCCCACCCTGTGCCCCATGCCCACCTTGTCACTGAGTGCCACGGCCAGTCCTGCCTTGGGCACCTCCAGGGCTGGGCACTCCAAACCTCCCTGGGCAGCCCCCGCCAAGGCCTGACCACCCTTTCCAGGCAGAAATTCCTCCTGATGTCCAGGACTGATAAGATGCTCTTGCAGCCTTGCTCTTCCTCCTAGAGCTGAACTTCATCCTGCACTTCACGTCACTGCTTGTCAGTGAGAACTGATGTGACACATCAGGAGACCTTTGTAATGACTCCATCTGCTGGGAAGGTTAAACAGTAAAGAAGGGACATGCAACTCTCCTGAAATATATTCCCTACTAAGCACAGTAACAGTTCTAGGAAGTAGAAATTAATGCCCCAACAACTCAAAATAAAAGTATTCTTCAACAAAGGGAAATGAAACATTGTGTTTGGGGAACTGGGATTAATTTCGAAAAGAAATTTCAAGAGCTTTGCTTTATTAGAAAAATAAAACCACCCTGATTTGTTAAAAAAAATAGTTATGAAACCTCCAGGAAGATTTTTTTTGACCAGTTATAATTTTTTCTTGTTGCTTTTTTTGCCTTTTCAGAGTCTAAAATCCCAAATTCTTGTTCCACCAACAGCCCCACTTTCATAATAGTATTCTTGAAATACCTTCTGTCCAGTTATGTCCCAATAAAGCTGAAGGAAGAAAAGGGGTACCATCTAATAAGCAGATTCCATCTCTGGTTGCCCAAGAAGGACAAGTGCAGAAGATTAAAAGACACTGACTGGATTTTTAGCTTGAATTAATAAAGATAACTCTTCTTAAAAATGCTTTGGAAAGGATAATAGCTGCTTTTAAAACTTTCCAGAACTACTGAGAAGACGTTGGCTCTGTCATCTTTCTAACTGCTCCTCAGGTGACTTAAACTGCTGTTGGATCACCCTTATCCTCTTTTCTGCCAGACTAAAGCTTTGCTCCCTCAGCATGTCCTCACTGGTACCATGCTTGAGACCTTTGATGTCCTGTCACTGGACCCTCTCTGGCTTCTCTACATCCAGCTTGAGCTGAGGGGGCATAAAACCACACACAGATTTCCAGATGTGTCCAGTGGAGGGGAACAACAGTTTCTCTGAATTTGCTGGCCATTGAATGTCCCCTGGTATCTGGTTTGCCCGATTTGCAGTGAGAGTGCACTGCTGGCTTGTGTTCACCCAGGTCTCCTCACGGAGGTTTCCACCCACTGTCACTTAGGTGGGACCACTGCAGCTGAGGTGGGACCACAACAGCCTCGAGGCTGCTGCATCTGACGTGCAGAACTTTGGGTTTCTTCATGCTGGATGTCACTGTTTCTGTTGCCCGCAGCGGGAACCGGGTGAGTTGTGACCCAGAGCATCCCCATCCTGCTCTGGATCTGATCCCAGCGGGAATCACCAGGAGAGACTCCCTCACCTCCACCCACACATCTCACTTGTTGGGAAATTTCTTGCAGAAAATGGACATGTGAGCGACCCTGCAATTTTAGATGCAGTTATGCTGCAGGGCCTCTAAGACTGCAGTGAGAAACTGCTTGTAAGAGGCCTCTGTGGAGATCAACAGTGAAGAGGAATGTAAATTTACAGAAACTGCAGCAGAAGAATTGAAAAACAACGGCCACAGAGAGAAGTCACAAGGACTTTATTTTACACCAATAGTGTTGTGTGTTATTGGCATTAACCAGTCCCAGGGTGGTTTGCAGTGTGTGTGCAGTGTGTGAGCTATCTGGGTTATTTAAGGGGTGTTTCCACAACAATAAACGGCATTACCTTGATCATATTGGTCAGTTCGTGGTGTCCATAAGTTTCCCTTGCAATACTCACCGGCTTGGCTTCCTCAGCTGAGACATTCCTGGGTGAAGCTGGTGCCCAGTGAACGGGTCCGGACCTCCTTTGTTTGCCCTGGGGCTGCTTAGGCAACCAGCACAGGCTTTATTATTTTATTCATTATTTATTGCTGCCCTTGTTAGTTCCTCCCTTACTCTGACTTGCCCGGCGAACCGTGATGTTGTGATGAACACACCCTTTGGCACTGGCTGGCATGGACATGGCATAAGACAGTCCACGTGTGGTAGGTTCAATGTTAGGCTTTGGTGAGGTTTGTTGCTCTTTAGGCCTTCCTTAACAACTGGGCTCAAACACTAAGGCAGTGTTCCATCCTATTGCCCTCCCGTAATCAGGTGCATCTCAGACAGGTGAGGGGCAGGTCCCCTCTCTCTGGGGCTCAGCGTCCCCCCCGCTCCCAGCTCTGGGGCAGCAGCTCGCAGGGTTTGGGCCTCGCTGAGCTCTGGGGGCTGAGCCCTGAGCCGAGGGCTCTGTCCCAGTTGTGTCACAGGGAGGGGATTTGCTGTTCCTAAGGGATGTGCTGGGATTTCATTGTATGAGTTACTTTGTTCAGCTATTCCCTGGGTTCCCATTGTGTAGATCTGTTGTGTTTTTACCCCTTTTTTTGTCCTTTTTNATAATTATATATATATATATATAAAAAAATATATTTTTGCTGCAATTTTCCTCTGCTCCTTTTTTCCCCTTCTCTGTTTTTTTCCAGTGGCAGGGGGGGCTGTCCCAGGCTGCTGTGGGTTTATCTGGGAGCCAACCCAAACTTTTACACCATGGCACGATAAAGCCCCGGAATCCCCAGCTGCTGAGCACAACGTGCTGCCCGTACCCGGGACTGTTCAAAAGAGCAGGTCCTAAGTTTGCCAGCCTGATTGAAATGGAAAATCACTTTGTGAATCATCAGCCTGCACACCAGGCAGATTTCTACCTCCCACCCCAGTTCCTCCAGACACTTTTTTTTCCAATCCTTCCTTTCTCTTCTGCCTGTGAGTGGAGGATTTTCCCCGAACCCTTCCAAACTCATCACTGGATGGTGCGCAAACCTCTGGGGCAGCCCCCCACATTTTCCATTCTGGGGTATGCTAGATTGGAACACGCATCTGCCCAGCTTGTTGTGCAACCCCAAACAAGAAGCTCCGAGGGAAATGGACTGCCTGGGATTCTCCTGTCATTGCCATTGGGGCCATGAGTGTCACTTTTTTATCCCTCACAGGAGAATTGGACAAATTGTCATGATGGGAATGGTTTCAATCTGAAAGAGAGTAGGTTTAGATTAGATAATAGGAAAAAAATCTTCCCTGTGAGGGTGGGCAGGCCCTGGCACAGGGTGCCCAGAGAAGCTGTGGCTGCCCCTGGACCCCTGGAAGTGTCCAAGGCCAGGTTGGATGGGGCCCTGAGCAACCTGGGCTGGTGGAAGGTGTCCCTGCCCATGGCAGGGTGTTGGAATTGGATGGTCCCTAAGGTCCCTTCCAACCCAAATCATTCTGTGATTCCATGATGGAAAATGAACAGCATTTAAACACCTCCATTTGTAGAATCACCAGGCCCTACAGTTCCATGCTGGGCTTTGGCTTATTTAGCTGAGTCAAAGAAAATATGATGAGACGATGTGAACATCAGAACCGCAGAGAAGAGGCACTTCAAGCAGGCACTTCAAATATTAAAGCTGATTTGAGGTCAGTGCTAGAAACAGGAATCAAATTCTTCATGAAAACGGGCTTCAAAAGTGGTTTTACCATTATGAGGATTTTTAGAAATGGCTCCCTGCTAAAAAAATAAATTTTCTCTCATGGAGAGCAGAACTGAAACATCTGGGAAAGGCTAAGGCAGGAGACGAGCTGCTCTTGGGGCTGAATTGACTGTCTCTGTCTTGATGCTCCTCTCCAGCAGCAAATGAGGCCAAAGAGATGCTAAGCCATCATTTTTCCAACTCTGCCTCTGTTTTTCTTCCCCCTTTTCTATGCTCTTGCCCCTTTCCTCTACTGTTTGCCAAAATATCTGGTGCCCTGCAAGGCGTGTTTCTCACTCAAACCAGGTTTTACCAGCACCAGCTGTAGAGGTTGAAGTGAGACACAAACTCCTTTCAGACACCAATTTTTTCAATGTTTTTACTAGCCTGTTAGTATAGCCTCATTCACCCCCAGTCAGAATCCTGGAGGAAAAGCTCCAGAAATAACAGGGGTTTGCCATTTCCTCTGTTGTGTTTCCTGGGGGAACAATTGTTGAGATGAATTTTGCCCCGTGTTGTTTGCACTTTGCAGGGTCTGAGGGCTCTGGTGACCCTTTCCTGCTTTCATCATCAAGCACAGCAAATCCTCAGTGCCAGCTGGGGCCTTGCTTGCCTCCCTCCTTGTTTTGACTCCAGAGTCATCTGAAACACTGGGTTAGACCGGACTTTCTGGTGTAGCCTGCAAAGGTTAGCTGGGACCAATCCCACCAATAAAAGACGCTTTTCATCAATTTAAGGAATCCTGTTTTCTCTCTTTCCTCGGAAGACAGGTAACCTTTGTCTTGATCTAAAGATTCATGAAGTGATGCTACCATGAATCGAGGCCTGGGTAAACTCTCAAAACCTTCATAGCACAAATACAGCTCATCTGATTTTTCATTTATTTTTTTTTCTTGCTGATTATTATAAAGACTTGTGAAGAATTGCTGTGAGCCCTTAAGAAGGAAATTTTGGGATATAACCTTCCTCGAGACTTTCATACACAGGAGGCCACAGGATTAAACACTTTTATATTCTTTTTTTTTTTTTAAATCTGCACAGCTGGAATGTGGTTCTCCACTACTTTCCTGGCAGGACTCCTTGTGAACCACATTCCATGTTTCCCCTTTGGCAGGTGTATTTCTCCTCTCCAGCACTGAAATCAGTGGTGGGTTGTAGCCGGTGAAATGAAAATGTCATATAATTCAGGAAATGTCATCGTAAAGTCCAGGCAACACGAAGTAAGAAGGTTTATCACAGAATGACAGAAGATGCACCTTTGGCGCTGTCAGGAGGAGTGTAAGTCTGGGAAGGAGATTTTTAGTGCTCTTTAATACATCAGTTCCCCTGGCAACACCTTCTTTAGCTTTAGAAATTATTTGTCTCTGGTCCAAACGGCTTAATTGCTCTGATTATCCTTCAGTTTATTCTAAAGAACTTTTCAATGCATGTTAATGTGCCAAGGAAGTGTAAACATCATTCTCTACACCCATAATCACTATTACATTTTTCATTATCACTTAAGGTCATGTTTTTAGACTCCCTCCTGAGCTTTGCATACAAAGCCAGATTCTTCAAGGAGTTCAGGCAAAGTGCAGATATATCCAGAGCTCCTTTAAAACTGGTGTGCTCAACACCTCTCAGCCAGTGCACAGTGAGTCAGATGAACAGTGTCTTGTCCAGGGCTCCAAATCCCAAGGGACTTCCCTGATAAAGCCAGGGAAATTACCACGGGACTGTGAAATTATACCCCTTTTCTTTCTTTCTTTCCTGCTGATTTGGCAAGGCTGCCAGCTATGAGGAATGTTAACACACCTCTGAAAATAGAATATTAATGACTATTCGCCGAGTGACCCGCGGGCAGGATCCAAACTGACCCTGCAGTGATGAGGGTGCACATTGTCACCGTAACAGGAGCTGTTCTATTGGAAGAGCTGCTGCTTCTTTTTTTTTTCTTTTTTTTTTTTTGTATTTTCATGAAATACATCCTTGTGACTGACATCTTCCTGCACCCTTTGGGCATTCAGTTAAGATCACCGAGTAGAAATGGCAGGGTCTGTATTTTTTTAATCAATGTCTCCTCTGCGATGTATTTGTGATGCCGAGTGTGTCACTGAAATCTGCCCTTTTAACAGTCAGTAAAGTCCCTGGCAGGGATGGTTTCTGATATTCCCTTTCTCTTTACGTGGCAGAGTGAGGGATCCCTGCTCTATTTGGGCTTTCTCTTACACAGGAGCAGTAAACTTTATTTTGATGTTGAGGCTGGGAGAGCTGGGGCTGCTCAGCCTGGAGGAGAGAAATCTCCAGAGACAATGTAGAGTCCCTCCCAAGTACCTAAAAGAGACCCACAAGAAAGCTGGAAAGGGACTTACATGTAGTGATAGGGCAAAGGGTTTAAACTGAAGCGGGGTTGAGTTAGACTTAGAAATAAGAAAGAAGTTTTTTACAATGAGGGCGGTGAAAAAGCGTGACAGATTCCCCAGAGAGGTGGTGGGTGCCCCATCCCTGGAAACACTCAAGGCCAGGCTGGACAGGGCTCTGAGGAACCTGACCAAGTTGAAAACGATGCTCCCCATGGCAGAGAGAGTTGGACTCGATGACCTTTAGAGGTCCCTTCCAGCCCAAACTATCCTGTGATTTCAGGATTCTATTTGGTCTTTGCAGCACTTGTATGCAAAAGAAGACACTGTAAAAGCTTTGGGAAATAGTGAGCACTGGAAGATCTCAAGACTAAAGATTTATTTGTTTATGGGGTAAAATTTCCAGTCCTTCCTTCTTCCCGATCCCGTGCGGTGCTTTCTTCAGCCAGAAGCCTCAGTCCCAGTGGCCTTGGGCACCAAACCTCGTGCCAGAGTTACACCTGGAGGGCTTGACACCCCCAAAAAGGTGCCTCAAAGACCCTCAGCCTGGCACTGAGCTGCTGTTCCCCCACCTCCTCAACTCAGGAGCCCCCAGCATCACTCCCACATCACGTCCCCACTCCCGCTCTCGGCTCGGCTCACCCCGCTCTTTAATTCCCTCGTTGCATCTTTACCAGCAGAAAACACGTGTAAGGGCTGCAGGTCCCTTTATGTACTCGAGTCAAACATTTACCTACAGCTGCTGCTTCAGTGATAATAATAATGAAATGAAAGACGAAAGGAAGAGAGCCTGCCTGGAGGATCTGCGAGGTGTAAATCACACCGCGTAACTAATGGGTGACATTCTGCGCCTGCAGCGGTTTGCAAGTGCAGTTGTGGCGTTGTAACTGTGATTTCTGAGCCACAGGAAGCTGATTGAGCTCCATCCCTGTGCCCAAAGTCATAAATTAAACGAGGCCGGGTCAGCTCAGTAGCCAAATGCAAAGAATGTTGTGTACATGGCTCAGCTGGAGGGATTCTAAGAAGGCACTCAGATTCATATTTTTTCCCCTGCAAAAAATAATGCTTTTTTGAACTCATCATTGTTTCCCATCCATTGAAATCATCCAATTACATTTTTCAGTGAGAATGCACTTGAGTGAACTTTTTAGAAGAACAGAATCAAACCCACTGTATTACCAGGCTTTGAAAAAAAAAAATATATCTCTATTTGCTCTGCCAGAACATGTGCAAATTCAAGTGTATTTTTTCAGGCTGGTTCTCCTATGACTGTGTCTGTCTAAGTTCTGTGACTCAGACTGTTGCCTCTATCCACTGTGATATTTGTAGATATTTCTAGAAATACACTGGTGTAATGAAATAATGAATTTCAGTGCAGCTCATAAAATACAGGCACAATACATCAGAAGGGGAAGGAGAAAGCAGAGATAAAACAAAAGATAAAAGGGCGAACTTTCCTATTTATGGCTTTTAGTTCATAACCACTTGTGCTCTGCAAACAATCTGATGGCCTTCAGTTCTTTAACATTCCTCTTTTTAACTGATAAGGGAACAGGGCTGGCTGTGGTGACACAGCCACAATCATTTCAGGCTGGATCTTCTTCTTCCAAAAGGTATCAGCTGTGGTTAAATTTCATTGATCTTTCTGTCAATTCCATTGATGTTCCCTAAGGAAGGGGAGAAAATCCAGAAGTTTCAGATTCAAACTCAACATGTCCAGGGACCAGTTCCTGCACTTGGGTCACAACAACCCCAAGAATGCCCCAGGCTGGGGCAGAGAGCATGGACAGTGTCCCTTGGGAAAGGTCCTGGGGGTGCTGTGACAGTGTCTGAACACGAGCCCAGGTGTGCCCAGGTGTGCCCAGGTGGGCGAGGCCAAGGGCACCGGGTTTGGATGAGGAATAGTGTGGGCACAGCCCCAGGGCAGGGACTGTCCCCCTGTGCTGGCACTGCTGAGGGACCTCCAGGGCTGTGTCCAGTTCTGGGATCTCAGGGAAAGGGACACGGAGGGGCTGGAGCGTGTGCAGGGAAGGGAAGGGAGCTGGGAAGGGGCTGGAGCAGCAGGAGGGGCTGAGGGAGCTGGGGGGGCTCAGCCTGGAGAAAAGGAGGCTCAGGGGGGACCTTCTGGCTCTGCAACTCCCTACCGGAGGAGGGAGCCGGGATGGGATGAGCTCTGCTCCCAGGGAACAAGGGATGGGATGAAATGTCATCAGATTGAGCCACGGGAGGTTTAGCTGGGATATTGGGAAGAATTTCTTCATGGGAAGGGTTCTCAAGCATTGGGATAGGCTGCCCAGGGAAAGGGTGGAGGCTCCATCCCTGGAGTAGATGGAGTGCCACACCCCTGGTACAGATGTGGCACTTGGGGACATGGGTTAGTGATGGCCTTGGCAGTGCTGGGTTAGTGGTTGGGCTCAATGATCTTAGAGGTCTTTTCCAACCTAAGTGATTCCGAGATTCTGTTACTTTTAACTGGAAAAAGAGCAAGCCCCTTAACTTGAGCACATCCCGAAATATTAACACATTCACTACCCAACAGATGAGTGAACACACGAAACTGTGGGAACAAAATGCTTTACTAAAACATCATCCCTGGAATAGGTAGCCCAACATTCCCATGTTCTCTGCAAATAATGGCAACATTCTCCCATGTTTTATGACACCATTATACAGTCACCTGCACAAACCCAAGAGGAGCAGCATTCCCATCAGCTCCAGTACAGACCATTTTAACCCTTGTGTTCCTTTCAGCCTTGACAGAAGGGAAAAGTTTCATTGCAAAAATCTACCCTGTATTCCCAGAAGTGCCTAAGAGGGTTGTGCCTCCTCTTAGAGGAGCTTTGGGACCAAATCCTTCGTGCACAGTTTGGACAATCCTACCCTAAACTAAGAATATGTTGGTTGATGAGTTAGAGTTTTGAAAAAATGCATTGATTTTTCTGTGCTCAAAAAATTGTCTTGGAAGAAATAAAGTGTGTTGAGATGCACAATTTTAACCAACTCTGTCTCAGATCCATTGATTTTTTTCACTCCTTCCTGTTTAAATGAGAAGCAATGGAGTAACTGTTAGTTTTTCAAAGCTGTTCATAAAAAAACTGATGTAATGATCTTCTGACCCAGAAAGCATAAAAATGTCAGGGTAGTGCTCTGCTTCTACAGACAAACTGCCCCCAAATTACCTAAATTCTTTTATTAGCCTATGCAAAATTTAAAAAATAAGTATATGTACACTGCAGCATTGTTTTTACAGTACTAGTTATATTTCTCTTCATTTTGTGATGGTCTTTCGTAGGAAAATAAACATAATTTAGCAAAAGGCCACTAATACTGTTTTGATTGTGTTAAAATTCATGATCTGAGGCCGAAGCTGCAAAAGTTAATTTCATTTGGCTGATACACCTAAACTCGCTAGCACGGTGGTTCTGTTTAAATAAATGAATTCGCCTTACATGCAATCACTTACTCTTCTTAAATCACCCTTTCCAGCAGGGCAACCTGGTATTTTAAGTGCTTAATTATTCCTTTAATATATTCTTATTCAAAGCAGCGCAGGGGCCTGGGGGTGTTTAGTCTGGAGGAGGCTTAGGGAGGACCTCATTGCTCTCCACAGCACCCTGACAGGAGGTTGTGGGCAAGGTGGAGGTTGATCTTTTCCCCCACGTTAACAAGTGACGAGAGGAAATGGCCCTGAGTTGCACCAGGGGAGGTTTGGGTTGGACATCAGGAGAAAATTTCTTCACAGAAAGGGTGGTCAGGCATTGGAATGGGCTGCCCAGGGAAGGGATGGAATCCCCACCCCTGGAAGTGCTCAGAAAAAGTGCAGACGTGCTGCTTAGGAATGTGGCTTAGGAGTGTCTTAGTGGTTGATCCTGGGAGATCTTCCCCCACCTAAAGGTGAGCGCAGGGAAGATCAGACGTTGAGGAAAATCATTGGCAGCAACTAAAATCACTCGGTTGGGAAGCTGCTTTGCAATGAGGAGAGGAACAGGCTCCTCAAAGCCAGAACTTTTCAACCTGGACTCATCTGCCCCTCGGCACATCTTTAGCAGTGCTAAAGCCAAGTGCTTGCAGAGAGTCAGGCCATCAGAGGCTTAACTACATACATTCAGGGGGGACTAAAATATTTGGAAGGCAGCAATAGAAAGATCTTAAAATTAGGAATAAGACTCCCCGGAATCAGCATCCAGACATGCCTGAGGACTTTACTCCCAATGGCACAGCAGCTACGAATTTCAGAGGATCACAGAATGGGTTGGAAGAAACCATAAAGGCCATCTAGTTCCAATGCCCTACTGGGGGCAGGGACATCTTGCACTAGAATTTAGTCCCCAAAATATAGTGGTGGAGTCTGCAAAAGTGCTTCACAGAGCACAGCACCATCTTCCCAGTCAGCAGCTGTATTCAAGTAATTAGGAACACTCCTGAACTGGGATCAAAGCCAAGAGGTCGAGCAGAACTTGGCCCTCAAGGGTAATGATTTTAAGCTCATACAAAGCCACAAGCTGATCAGGTGGGACAGATTTTAGTGCCACTCACAAGCAAGTCCAAGTTAAAAAAAAAACAAACCCAAAATGTTATCTCCCGGGGGGAAATTTTATCCTTTCCCACAAATTCAGCCTGGGAGAAGAGCAGCAGCTGCACCACCCCAGGAGCCACCACAGCTCCTGGATCTCACCACCCCGTGGAGGTGAACAACTCAACACATCCAAATGGAAATGAAGATAAAGCCTCTCTGGGATGGCACAGCTGGACTGATCCCGCAGGATAACATTGGCACCAGGGCACAGAGGTGGGACTGAGACCTACAAGCAACTGCAGCATTATTATATTATTATTGTTTATTATTTTATGATTATCTCTGAGAACAAGCAGGATGAACATGAAGCTGATTATGCTCTCCCAGCTCACAGACTCTTTACCTACAAGACAGGGAGTTGGGAAAGATCAAGAAGCATTCCTTTTGCTCAGAATTTTCCCATAAATTAAAGGAATAACCAGCCTGCACCTTGGGCACAAGAGCTATGAATGGCAAAAGCCATTTCTGCGGGTTGCATGGAAAGAACAGGGATTAAAAAGGTGTTGCTTGGCTTTATCAGCCTGGTGCATCTCAAGAGCAGCAAAAGTATTCAGAAAATAGCTGAATTTTAAATAAAAGTGAGCCGTTAAAATATTTCATTTTATTTTAATAAAATATTTGAAGTTTAATAAATAATATTAAAATTAATAAAATTATTATTCTAAAACAAAAGTGATTTCTGTCATCATCAGCGGTCAAAAATAAGTGCATGAACTCAAGTTACTCTTGAGAAAGAAGAAGAAAACAAATCTGAAGAAAACATAATTATTATTACCATTACCAAACATTTTTCAGGATGGGGTATATTCTTGCTGAAAATATTTATCCTGCTCTTCAGACACAGGCAAGTAAAAAGATACACCTGGGCAGTCCTGGTTAACTTCAATAAAAAGAAACAATAAAAAATAAATAACACTAAAAGCAATAAAATTTATTTCCCTGTCTTTCCTCCTGCTCCCTCGTGGGGGTGTGTGGGGACGAGCCCTGCCAGGTGTCGCAACCCCTCAGCTCCTGGCCCACCTTCCCCTTGGGAGCCAAAGCCCCACTTTTATCACTCTCTGCAAAATAAAAAACTTCACACACACACTACAGGCATTTTCTCCTTCTTTGCTGATAAAACTGACCTTTCCTTGATGGGAAAGGAAATCAAAGAGGAGCACTGCGTAAGGAAGGATTTAGGAACTCCCTTCTCCCTCCTCTTAGCCCAAAAGTATTTTTCACAGCACCTACTGTAAAGACTCAGTTCTTTGTCTCTGGAACCTACGAACGTCCCAGAGATTTCATGACTCTTTGCACGGGAATGAAACAAGAAATAAGGCTCCCAGCCCACATTTTCCCACTAGGTCTTCTTTAAAAGAGAAAAAGCCTCTCATCTTCTCCCTCACACACCCACTTTCTCATAGGAAAAAAATAAATGCCTAAAGCACTGTAAAGAACTCTAGTTTAGCCTTGGCAAACCATTTACAGGAGCCTTCTGGCTACCAAAGTGAATATAAAGATATAAAAGATGCCTCCAGGGGTCTATTTCAATAGACAGAGCAGGACACCCTCCACTGGTCCCACCACAGGTTATTTTCAGCAGGAAGCACCTCTAAGGAAACAGATGCAGCTGCTTCACACATTCACCAGGTGACCTACG
This sequence comes from Grallaria varia, assembly GCA_013396735.1. Taxonomy (NCBI): domain Eukaryota; kingdom Metazoa; phylum Chordata; class Aves; order Passeriformes; family Formicariidae; genus Grallaria; species Grallaria varia. Next base: position 607,897 of record VWZG01007847.1, read on the forward strand.
GTCCCCAAGGTTGTCCCAAGAGCGCTGCATGGGAAAATTCCTCCATCATCTCTGCCAAAAAAATAAAGTAAAAAAAGCGTGTAGACTGCAGGAGGGACCTGTGCCAGGATGCAGGTCTGCCCACAAAGGGTCCCTCTGCCAGGACAGGAGTGTCCTGACAGCTCCAGATATCATTCCTGAATGCCTGCACAGACTGGGGCAGGGATCTATCGAGGGCGACCAGGAAGATGGTGCAGATTTTATTCTCTGGGCAAAAGTGCTCTGACTGTTAGTTTCGAGCTGCAGAAATGTTCCCTGGTCGTTTAGCAGCAGGATTTGGAGGGCAGGTTTCAGGAAAAAAAAAACAAACAAACAAACAAAAAAAAAAAAACAAAAAAAAAAAAAAAAAAAAAAAAAAACCAATAATTGTGGAGTGAAAGGATGCAAAAAGCTGGGAGTGAATGGGAGAGAAAGAGATTTGAATGTTCTTGGGCAGAAACTGGGAATTTCTTCCTGGGGTTGGTTGTCAGGCATTGGAAGGGGGTGCCCAGGGAGGTTTGGAGCGCCCAACCCTGGAGGTGTCCAAGAAATGACTGGACGTGGCATTCAGTGCAATGGTTTACTTGATGAGGTCAAGGTTGAACTCGATGATCCTAGAGGTCTTTTCCAACCTTAATGATTCTATGATTAAAATAATCACTCGAAAATAATCACACTTTAGTGTGATGGATCTGGAGTTAATTGGGAGTTTTGCTGGAGTCGAGAGCAGCCCTGTAAAAGCAGAGCCTTTCAGTGTGTTAATTCCAGCAGGGATGGTGCTAGATCACCTCTCCCTGGTTTTCTGTCACTAAGTCCTTCCAGAAGCTCAGCAGCTCGGATGGTCCCACTTCGTGGCACAACACGATTTTCTTAAAGCGAGCAACAGAGAAGCTGATCCTTTCTGGAAAGAACGTCTGCTCTGAGTGAAGCTCCTCCAGCTGAATTTTTAATTTGGCGAGGCACAGCCCTACGAAGACATCCTCCAGTTTAATGAAGGGAACACTCCCAGAAACCTTATAGATCCGACTGGCAACATCACTGGATAAAACATAGCCGGTCCCGGAGCAAAACGGCGGGTAGGTGTCCCCTGGATACTCTTCCATACTCACGTACCACTTGCTCTCTGTTTTCCTTATGGGCAACTCGTGCAGTTTTAAAAAGCCCGTGAAGAGTCCAGTGGTCTTCTTCTTCCTCAGAAGCAGCTCAGTGAGGTAAAAGACGTTGACAAACACATCCGTGTCGGTTTTCATCACGAAGCTGGCCTGGGAGCAAAACCTGTGAACCCACTCCATCCCCATTATGGTCTTCAAGGTCAGGTTGTAATACGTGTCGGTGAAGTTCTTCTGGATGATGTCTCTGTGCTTTTGGCCCTCAGCAGCGATGGCAGCCTCCTGGCTGGGATCCACGGCCCTTCCCAGGAGGAAAAACGTCACCAGGCGCTTCCCGGCCACTGTCCTCTCCTTGCCCCAGGTTTGCCGGATGACCGTCCTGGCATCCAGGTGCTGGTGTGAGGATGCCACGAGCAGGATGAGGAATGGAGGGTCCTTCTGGCAGTCTATGTCTGGGAGCTGAGAGAAGTTTTCTTCAGCTGTGGACGAGTGACCTTTGCTGTTTTCACAGGATATACAGAACTCGGTCCAGTTGTAAAGGAACCAGAAGCTGCCACAGCCGAGCCCGAGGAGGCAAAAAAACAGCCTGAACTTCCTAAAATCCATCTGAAAGAAACACGAAGCGACAGCACGTTAATAAAACTCATAACTAGCTCCTTTCAGTGCCGCGCACCAAAGGCCCTGCGCAGGGATTCAAAGCCAGGTGGTCTCTCATGGGAAGCTGCCTGTTTCAGGGCACTCCCCGTGTCATCCCCACAAGATGTTCTGCTGGCCATCAAATTCACACTCATGCTTACTTGAGTCCACCCTCCAAGCCAGCATAGCCTCAGAAACCCGCATGAGCACATCCAGGTCACCTTGGCTGACACTTCAAAGCTCCTCTCCATTTTCAACATCTTACAAACCATGATTTAGACGCACCAGGGCTCTCATGAGCCAGCGGGCGGAGAAGCAGCAGGTACGTGCCCGTGTCAGATGACAGGGAAGAACAACAACAGGGGGGGTTTAAATACCATGGTTCTCCAGCTGTGCTGATGGCCCAGAGCCAGCAAGTGTCCAGGGGACACACCAGGCACCAGCCAGGTTCCTCCCATCCTCTTGGTCTTTCCTTCCTGCAGGGCTCTTGCATGAACCCAGAAACTGCCCCCCCGATCCTTTTGCTGGAGGGGCCACGAGTCACATATTTGAAGCTGGGTCGGCTGTTCAGAAAAGGAAACCAGCAGTGGGTCACATCATTTGGATGGTTCAGCTTGCACAGAGTTGAAGCGACTCGCTAAGGCGTGCTGAGGTGACAAGGGAGTTGTCCTGTCCCCCTCTGCTCTTTAGGTGAAAGAGATCCAAACAATAACAGCGAAGTTCACTCATTTATCCTTGTAATTAATGTGCTGCACATCGGGGTAAAAACACTGATTTTCGGGGAGAGGAAAATTATCGAAGCAAACCCAAAAAGGTCACAGTGCTAAAAAAACTACACATCTGCATAAATTAACCTGGCCAGACGAGTTTAATGCTTCAGTTACTCCTCCCACTAACCCACAGGCCCCTTTAGTTCCACCTAGCTACTATTTCAAATCATTAGGATGGGGCAATTTTTGCCTTCCACCTTCTCCCTTCCTAACAAAGAATTGGAATTGGCTTCCCATCTGGAAACACAGCAAAACAGGTTTACCATCCCTAGAACTGTGGATTTCGTGGGAATTTGATCTCTGCCTGCTGACCAGGAATGTTCTGTGTAGATGCCCCAAATCGCATCAGTGCTCTCCTTCTGCTCAAATTCCCTTTCCCAAGCAATAAAAGGTTTTGCATTGCAGGCTTTTAAGTTCAGTTGAAAGTCCAGCCAGGTGTTCCTGGAAACAAATCCAGCTCATTTTACCTCTAAGAATAGTCCCATTAACAGCAGTTGGAATTCTCAGAAGCATAAAACAGGTGGAACTGGAGTCCCAGTTTACTGAAATTCGTCCCACACTGAAATGCATTTCTGCAATGACTCACTAATGAATTTAGAAAATATTTTGAAGAGTTCACATGTCTTCTGGCACTCAAATTTAAATTAACTTCATCCTCAAATAGAGTATTCCTCAGATCTGTTTTTTTCCTGTACGAATAGCCCACAGTAATCTTGTAATTAACTTTAAAACGGCTTTAATTAAATTCATATGTAAAATTGTGTGAGATTATGCATATGCATGCATGCATACATATATATGTGTGTGTATATATATATATATACACAAGAGATTAGACAAAAATCTGTTCTCATGTTCCTCAGTGGCCTGGGAGGAAGCACAGGAATATTCTGAAAACAGTGTTTTTAGGCGAGGATGGTGTTCTGACCTTGACAACAGAGCTGCACAAGAGCTGCCACCAGCACTCATGAGACCCTTTGAGGGTCTAACGTTCCTCTGTCACAGGAATTTCAGAACATATACAAACCAAAGTCCTTCAAATACTGAACTAAAAAGGCCATTGAGACCAATTTTCTATTAAAGCCCATTCAAACCTTCTCACAAATACTGAAGAGCAAGAAACCATAACTGAAAAAAATCATTTTATGGTATTTCAGTAGAATCAGACTAATGTGACCATATTTACGTCTTGTTTTCAGATCTAAAAAAAAACATTAAAAAGGTCCCTGTTGTGAATAGTTGGGAGAGCAGCTTCCCAACTTTCCCATCCTGCCTATCCATAGCCAGACTCTCTTCCTTTTCCAGTCTGTGTAGGAAGCATGGTACCTTACGTAGACGTACAAACAAACACACCCACAACACAAATGTTTACAAATGCAAATGAATTGTAAAACATATTGCAAATGGCCCATATGTCCATGTCTCTTTTCACAGCAGGTCCCTGTAAGGACCAGAGGGTAGGCAGTGGCCTGCATAAGAAGCACACACTTCCTTTGGTTCTGACTGTGTGAAAGCTGGAAAATAACCGGCTTTTGTCACTGGTTTAAATGTCAAAACCCAAATTTGGGTTTATCTGGGATTGGTAGGAATTCTGTCCTTTTTTTTCTCAATTTAAGTATTTGCCATTAATCACAGAGGTATTTTTGGAGGGCAGAGCAGGGAGGGCTTGGAGGACCCAGATTGTACCAATAGCACCTTGGGCATTCCCAGTTTGGTGTCTTGCTTTTCTCTGCCTCCCCAACTGTTTTACCTACCCAGGTAACACAGAATCACAGAACAGCTTGGGTTGGAAGGGACCTCTGAGATCATCCAGTGCCACCCCCTGCCATGGGCAGGGGCATCTCCCACCAGCCCAGGTTGCTTCAAGCCCCGTCCAGCCTGGCCTGGGACACTTCCAGGGATCCAGGGGCAGCCACAGCTTCTCTGCCCAACCTGTGCCAGGGCCTGCCCACCCTCACAGGGAACAATTCCTTCCCAATATCCCATCTATCCCTGCTCTCTGGCAGTTTGAAGCCATTCCCCCTTGTCCTGTCACTCCAGGCCCTTGGAAATAGTCTCTCTCCTTCTTCTTGTTGGCTCCTTCAGGCACTGGAAGGCCACAATGAGGTCCCCCCAAAGCTTCTCTTCTCCAGGCTGGACAATCCCAGCTCTCCCAGCCTTTCCTCCCAGCAGAGCTGCTCCATCCTCTGCCCATCCTGGTGCCTCCTCTGGACTCGCCCCCTGCACTCCCCTCTCCAGGTAAACTCACAGGCAGGTTGGTTCCTTGGACCACTGAGGTTGTTGTATCATGGAACAAAATAAACCTGCTGTTGTCTCCTCACCCCTGATACTCTGAGCCCCCATCCCACCCACAGCAGGTTTACATTCCTGGGTGCAGCAAATGCCTGCGACATACGTGAAGAACATATGGAAAACAATCTTCCATTACATTTCAACAGCACAACATGGCTGTGAGTGCATTTATCAAGCCCCTCATCACCCAACTCAACCATCTTGCTCTGCAGCAGAGACGCCAGCGCGGGTCAGGTGCGACCAGGGCTGGGAGCTCTAAATTATCTGCCACCGTGTCCTCCCTCCTTTGCTTGCCCCTGACAAACAAGGCAACCCGTGACTCCAGATCTCCAGCCTGCATGCACGTATCTCCATGGAACAGCCCTGGAGATGTCAATACGAAGGAAGCAGTCAGTCTACAGCAGATATCCAGAAGGCAAGGGAGAATTACTAGCAACCAGTCTCCGTTCTAAAGGGTATTTTGAACTGCATCCAGGGTTTTGGAGGTTTTTTGCATCAGAATATTCTGCCTCTGTAGAAAGTCCTTTTGCATTGTGTTATCCTCGTTTCTCTCTGATCTGAGTCAGGAATCAGAGTTTTCAATTGTCTCCAAGCTTTTTCTGTCTCCCGTTGTTCCAGCTGCAAAATATTTTACTGCCAGAAAAGTTCCCTGTCCCATGACAGAGGCTTTGCTTAAACAGAGTGGGGCATGTGTTTTATGTGCACAGATCCAAAGGAGGTTTGCATGGAAGGGAGGTTATAGCCAGGTGGGGGTTGGTCTCTTCTCCCAGGCACTCAGCAATAGGACAAGGGGCCACAGGCTTGAGCTCTGCCAGGGGAAATTTAAGTTGGATATTAGAAAAAAATTCTTTCCAGAGAGAGTGATCAGGCATTGGAATGGCCTGCCCAGAGAGGGGGTGGATTCACCGTCCCTGGAGGTTTTTAAACTGAGATTGGACGTGGCACTGAGTGCCATGATCTGGTAAACTGACTGGAGTTGGACCAAGGGTTGGACTTGATGATCTCTGAGGTCTTTTCCAACCCAATCAATTCTATGATTCTATGATTCTATGGAATGCTGAGATCCCAGGAAACAAGGGCCACTGGAGTCTGCAGCCCAGAGCCCCTCTGGCACACACCCGGAATGAACACATGAAAAAAAGGCTCTGCTCTCACAGGATCCCACTTTTACTACATCCAGCTCTGAGGTCTCCCAAGTAAGAAGGGCGTGGACCTGTTAGAGGGAGTCAGAGCAGGCCATGAAGATGCGCGGAGGGCTGGAGGACCTCTGCTATGGAGACAGGCTGGGGTTGTTCAGCCTGCAGAAAAAAAGGATCTGTGGACAACAAAGAGCCTCTTCCAGTATCTAAAAAGGCTCCAGGAAAACTGGAGAGGGACTTTGGAGAAGCACATGGAGTGACAGGACAAGGGGCAATGGCCTCAAGCTGAAGGACAGTAGGTTTCCAGAATCACAAAATTGTTAAGGCTGGCAAAGACCTCCAAGATCAAGCCCAAGCATCCTCTAGCACTGTCAAGGCCACCACTAACCCATGTCCACAAGAGCCACATCTATACATCTGTTAAAGTGACTCCACCACTGCCCTGGGCAGCTGTGCCAGGGCTGGATAACCCTCTGAGGGAAGAATTTTTTGCTGATATCCAAACTCAGACTCCTCTGGCTCAACTTGAAACCATTTCCTCTCATCCTGTCACTTGTTACCTGGAGACCTGGGAACTTTCCTCCTCCTTAATCTCATCCTTCCATCTTGCTCCTCCTCTTCTGTCTGCACCACGATTGCTTTTTTTTTGCTTTTCTCTTACACTTGCTTTAAAAGCTTCAAGAAAGCAACAGTCTTGTAAAATAAGTTTATGCAATACTTCATACAATAGAGCTAAAAATGTAAGAGGAGCTTTGACAAAATTCTGAAGAAGAAAAACCACTAAATTCCTGTAAAGCAACCTGGACCAAGTGAGATATTACTGGATTAAACTGCCACTGATTTCCTTGTATCTTTTAAAAATATACATGTTCTTAAATTCTCTTAATCTCTAACTTAAATTTTTTTTCCTCCAACATAGTGAAAAACTAGGAAAATGCTCTCTGTTCATTAATGTCTTTGTTTCAGTGACCTATATTAATGTTCATTTATAAACTCTAAAAGGGAATATGAAATTTGATAGAGAACAACATGCAGGTACATTCTGAACTGCAGACAAGCAAAATTTATCACATCTGAATAACGAAAGTATTCTGGTCTGGGGTTGACATTCTTAGCATCTTTTCTAATTGAATAGATAGAACAACAAAAGGTTCCAGAAAGCAATTTAAATGTGCAGGGTTAGAGGGTTAGAGGTCTGTCAAAAGTTATTCTTCATAAACTGAGCATCAGACTTGTGGGCAGGACACAGGCAGGCACTTGGAGCCTTCTCAGCTATTGATATACAGAAGATCACAATCAATTTTATGTAAATTATTTCCATTGGACAAAACCCACTACACCAAAGGCATAAATCCTTTCCCTGTTGGACGTGACAAATACAAACCGGGTTTAACACTTTCCAAACTCTTTTCCTCTCAGCCCCTGCTCCCTAAAACCAGACCAGAGCACTGGGCAGCAGTGAGGGAGGGCAGGTCCCAAAACTTTTGTGCCCAGAGTGTTCCATCAGTCCCACTGATTGCCCAGCATTCCCGTGCTTTTCCTAACTTCAGTCCTCTATCCCTTGCAAGTTCCTATTTCCACGAGTGGCACCACCTGCCCCCTGCATTCTGCCATGGTGAGCACGTCGGCTCTAGGACCAACCTCCTCCCAACCTCCTCACACCACTGACCCTCCTGGAAATTCCCTCTTGTTTCACAGTGATAAAACCACGGTGACTCCTGTGCCAAAGCCCAGTTACTCCATCGAAATTAATCCAACACCTCCTCTAGGCCTGTTAATGAGTGTAATTATCTGAACAGCACCAAGAGATCAAGACTATCTGCCATATAGTTCAGGAAAAGCAATGTGACCTGAGGCAGAGAGAGGGAAGTAGGTCTAGAGCCCCCCTGGGAAACAGATCTCAAATATCAATTAAAAGAAACACAGTCTTGTTAACTTTTCTGGGTCAAAGGTCCAGCCCTGCTGCTGAGTTCAGCGGACTGTGGGTGTTGCCTTTGCACTGGGGTCTCACACGTCAGCCAGGGAACGACCCAAACCACCAATGGCCAAAGTGCTTTTGGGCACCTGCAGAAGCCCCCGCTTTGTAGAGAGACTCCAGGCAGCTGTGACAGGGTGGACCCAAAAACAGAGGCACAACCCAAGTGTGTCAACAGGAGTCCCAACCAACAAGGTTCCAACCAACAAGAGTCCCAACCAACAGGAGTCCCAACCAACAGGAGACCCAACCAACAGGAGTCCCAACCAACAGAGTCCCAACCAACAGGAGTCCCAACCAACAGGAGTCCCAACCAACAGGAGTCCCAACCAACAGGAGCCCCAACCAACAGGATTTCCAGCCTCAAATGCTGCACAGTTTAAAGTCAGCGGTTTTATTCCAATTTTCCTTTCCTAATCATCAAAAGCAACATGTGCCCTGGTATAAGTCCTAGTAATAGCTGCTAACTCGTGGTTTACCTTGGAATAAAGCCCTTAAATTGGTTTCTCATGAGCTCAGCAGGACACAAGGAGGGAATTAAGCACACAGAGATAATGAGAAAACGTCAAGTACAGCAGGAAACACTTATTTTTTTTCCTAAATGCAAGCGTTTCAGAGGAGCAGGGGCCAGTCTGGAGCTCCCCAAGATGACGCATCTGGGGTAGCTTCAGCAGTGGCCAGGCCACTGTTTTTATGGAAAGACAGCTGAAAGAACTGCCCAGGAACACCCACCCAGGTGACGAGCCTGAATGACCCCTTCATGGGTGAAGGAATTTTAAATTCACTCTAAAATGCTACTTTTCAGAGGGAGGTTTTCACAGCAACGTGTATTAAGAGTGCCCTTGCCCAAACTGTCCAGGCTGGAAGGCAAGAAGGGCGTAAAATCAAAAAGGGACAAGGGGAGAACTTTTTCTGCTGCTCTTACTTTAAGACTGTGGAAAACTTTTTGCCCTTTGATACCTCTCACCAGCCTCTGCTATCAGGGTTGCATCTCCTCGTCAGCCCATCAGCAAGACAGAGCAAGACATTGTTTCTCTGCTTCTGTCACTTAAGCACTGAGTTGTTGGGCACGTTATTTACAGCCAAATCTTCTCCCCGGCCTTTTTTTCCCTTCCTTTTTTCTTTTTTTCCTTTTTTTTTTTTTTTTTTTGTT
>VWZG01007847.1:634416-667573 GCA_013396735.1 Grallaria varia
GAAGGGAAGGGAAGGGAAGGGACCCAGAAGAATGACCCAGGAGATGGCAGCCAGGAGAATAACCCTCCCTGAGAGTCTCCTTCTGCTGTACCTCAGCATGAGGTGGGTTATGACCAGCTCACCCTCCTAGACAGGGTTTCTCTTTGATCCACCAAGCCCCACTGGGGTGCTACCCAGTTAAGGAGAAAAAAAAGAAAAAAAAAGAGGGGAAAAAGAATCCTTCTTTTTCTGCGGATACATTTTCCTGAGGGATTACACTGCTGAAAAAGTAAGGATGCTAACAGCTTTTTTTCCACACCTCTCAGCAAAATCCCAGCTAGGCTGGTGGGAAGGTGCTCTGTGTGACATCCTTCCCTACAGACATTAAGAAGTGGCCTCTGCAATGTCAGAAATAGCCTCTAAACTTTTTTGACGAGGGAAGAAACAGAGATGAGTTCTGTTCTCCTTCAAAATATCACAGAATCACAGAATTAAGGTTGGAAGAGACCTTCAAGCTCATCCAGTCCCACCATCACCCTGCACCACCAGAATTCCCCCTAATCCATGTCCCCAAGGGCCACATCCAGACTCCTCTGGGACACGACCAGAGACAGCGACTCCACCACCTGCCTGGGCAACTTATTCTAAGGCCTGACCACCCTTGCAAGGAAAAAAAAAATTCCCATATTTAATGTGTACCTCCCCTGGAGCAACTTCAGGATGTTTCCTCTTGTCCTCTCACTGGAGAACAAACTGTGTGGTAAACATATTGCTCAGTAAACGTGTAAGTCAAGAATGTGACTTTGATCAAACAACTGCAAACATTTGCCTATTTTGGAGGACAGATTAATGCTTGTTAAATTCTGAGAGGATGGAGACACAGTTGATACTTCCTAAGAGGAAACCCCAAGGAGGCACTTTCTTACAAGTGCAATTCTGGTCTAGTCCAGTGAGCAATGAGGGAAAGGTGACCATTCGCTCAGCCATTTCTTCTGAGGCTCCTTAAGAGGAGGGTTAGGTGAGAAAGCAGTGAAGATATAATGTGAAGGAGGAGGTGGATTTGATAGCTGGCAGACATCAATATGATTTTAAAAAAAGTTACCATTTTTAAAGTGGAGTGGATAACTCAGAAGCAAATTACCTTATCAGAGGAAGAAGGTGCATTGATACTTTCACCTTTCAATCAGTGCATCGAGACTTTGATTTTATTCCCACAAGTATTTTCTCACTTTCATGGGGAAAGTTAAGGTGCAAGGAAGTTAACTGGAGAGTCCATGGTCAAAGATGGGTTTGGATGAACCGGTATCAAAACTCAGCTTCTCATAAACCTGGGGACAGTGTTACTCCTCTTTACTATTCAAACATCCTGAAAGAGAAAAGTTCTGTGGCCACTAAAGCAGTTCCGGGTGGTCTCAGAAATTCATCCTTTGTCTCCCTGAGATAAGGACTCCACAGTTTCTTCCTTCTTTTATCCCTGGAGGGAATAAAGGATGTGTAGAGGTGGCACTTAAGGACACAGTTTAGTGGTGGGGTTGGGAGTGATCTTGAGGGTCTTTTCCAACCTGAACAATCCAAAATATTCAGTGACAGAAAGTCATCACCACATGGAAAACCATGGTTGGTGTGCTCTGAAGCAGCTCATCCACATCTAATTTGGACTCTGCTGCCCTTGATTTGTGGTAGTCATCCCAATTCTACACCTTGAGTAATCAACGAGTTACTTTCCCATGAGCTAAATGGAGTCAGTAACTCATTAAGATGAGTCTCAGCTGAGATTTGTTGTTTGTTCCCTCTGTGTGCTTTATGCTTGGCAATGACAGGAACAACAAGCAATATTTGACATCAAACCCAAAACTTCCAATCTGCTCTCTGGAGAAATTGCTATCTTGAATTTTCAGCTTGTCAAGCATAATTCCAGCCTTCTGAAGTCGTCAAAGGATGCAGATAAGCCGAATTATCTCCTCCAACACTGATATTCTCACACTGAACAGAGGACTATACACAAGTTTTATTGCTGCAAAGGTGGGTGAACAGATGTGGTGGCTGAAAGGTGGCCAGAAACACCGACTGGGGGCTGGTGCTGTCCTGGCAAAGCTACTGAACAGTTGAATTTCTCTCCAATGAATCTCACTTGAAGTTTTCTTAGGAGAAAACTTCTGACAGAATTTGTTGTCTCGGAAATGCTCTCATCCAAAGGACAGCCCTGCCCAGGTTGCTTCCTGGACCTGCTTTTCCAAGCCCTTTATCATCAGCAACACAATGAAGCTCCTAATATTTATTTTTTCCTAGAAAACAAACAATTCACTAACCCTACCCACTTAGTCACTTAGTTGCTTTGCCATGAAACTTGAAATCACTTCTTCTAAACTTCAGCAGCCTGTTAAATTGTTAAATTTGACAATCAATCATCCCAAAGTGCTAACAGCCACATCCTATGACATATATGGATCTGTAGGAAGCATAGCTTGAAGCCTTTCTAATTTTAGCTTGTTTCAGTACACCAGAAGTTTCTGGCATCAATCATCCAAGGAAAATGCTTTACATACCCAAGTGTCACAAAAAAAAAAAAAAAAAAAGGCAGTTTGTGTTTAACTTGGGTGCCCTGGGATGGTTTTGCATCCACAGATTCCACAGCTTACTGGGAGCACCACGTTAACCAGCTGCAGTTGCTTTCTCCCGGTAAAATAGGAGTGATATACAAATGCAGACAATATGATTCCAAAGGCATTGAAGTCAACAATTTGTTCTGCTGATTTTCATTCAGCCACAGTTAGAAAAGGCTTAATTCTTTGCCCAGTGGCACTAAATTACTGCAGGAAGCATTAAGCTTATGTAAGCAGAATTAACAGCACAACTCAAATCACGGAGCAGCGGCTCCCACTTTATCCTTCTAATACTCACAACCTCCTTTTCCTCTGGCAGGAAGGACGAGCAGCACCTGCTGATCCCAAGGAGCTGCTTGGGGAGTGTGACCATCCGCTGTCCTGCTGTTCCACCACACACTGAGCACTTCAGCCACCAGCTGAAGACTGAGGAGGGTGTCACTCCCACATGGGAGGCTTAGCATTCCTCACATTCCCTCCCAGCCTTTCCAGATTATACCCTCTGGAGGAGATGGTTGCTGTATTTCTGCCTTGACAATGCCCGAATATACAAGGTGTGGTGGTTTTTGTGTCAAGCCTATAACCTGTGGCGCTGCCTGATGCACTGAGTACATTCTGGCTCCTTGTTCTGGGAGGAAAAAGTGAAGCCTGTGGCTCGTCAGCCTTGGGAAGGTCATGGATACATCAAGAATACCATGGACACACCGTCTGTTGCACAACACGTTAGATGTACCAAAAGCCCAGCCTTTTGCTCCAAACCACTGCAGCAATGACTGGCACCCCAGTTTGGCTGCTGGTGAGATGGGGAATATTTTCTCCAGGAAGATGAATCACCTGCAGGACCATAAGAAGTGGCCAGAACAGTGGCCCACCTAACCTGGTACTCTGCCTTTGGGAGTGGAAATGGGCAAAGCTCTTTAGGCACAGCGGGGCTGCTGTGCTCGATTCCTCCTGCCCCTAATCCCCAGCATCCACAATTTGTAGGATTAGGGATTTTGGTGGGCAGACCCCAGGCTGTAGTATCCACTTGTGAGCCCCCTGTTCCCTACCATTGCCCAACACCTTCCTGGGCTCTTTGACATTTTCGGTCTCTATGACATCCTGTGACAACTAATCCGGGAATTTCCTGACTCACCACTGCTCTCTCTTATCTCTTTGAAGCTGATCTAGTAATTTCTTTGTGGCCAGTAATTTTTTTATAGTGCTGCAGGACTTTTTGACTCAGTTCTGCATTCATCTTGTTTACTGCCTTTATGGTTTTTGGAACTTGGCTTCCTCTCCAAATTGAAGAGTCTTTTCAGTCTCCTCATGGAGCAGCTGTTTCATCCTCTCCAAATGCTGTTTTCCCTACACTTCTTCTTACATCCTCAGGTCTTCCCTGAGCCAAAATGTGCAAAGAGCTCAAGATGTCAACTCAGCAGGGCTCTACATGGCAGCAGAGTCCTGCTGTCCTGCTGACAGTGCCCAGCATCTTCCTGGGTCTTGGCTGCTGCTCTGTGTGGAGCTGATGATTTTGGAAGGACATCAACCTGTTGGAGTAAGTCCAGAGGAGGCACCAAGATGGGCAGAGGATGGAGCAGCTCTGCTGGGAGGAAAGGCTGGGAGAGCTGGGATTGTCCAGCCTGGAGAACAGAAGCTTTGAAGGGGCCTCACTGTGGTCTTCCAGTGACTGATGGAGCTACAAGAAAGATGGAGAGAGACCATTGACAAGGGATGCAGGGACAGGACAAAGGGAAATGGTTTCAAACTGCCAGAGAGTAGTTAGATGGGATATGGGGAAGGAATCCTTCCCTGGGAGGGTGGGCAGGCCCTGGCACAGGTTGCCCAGAGAAGCTGTGGCTGCCCCTGGATCCCTGGAAGTGTCCAAGGCCAGGTTGGACGGGGGGTGGAGCAACCTGGGCTGGTGGAAGGTGTCCCTGCCCATGGCAGGGGGTGGGAATATGATCTTTATGGTCTTTTCCAAGCCAAACCATTCTGTGATTCTATAATTCCATGACTTTGCATGGCCTACAACAATGGAGAAAACATCCACGTGCAGGGTTAAATTAACACTTTTGCAGACAAAAAAGAGATATGACAGAAAAGACATTTATTGAAACTGCTGCACAATGGAAATCTCAATCATTTTCAAATGCCAGCTGAGGGAGAAGTGACTCACATGGCTTGTATACAGGAAGCCTCTTTGCAGTTTTGAGAGCCGAATTTCTTTTCCTCTGAAGACATCCCTGGTGTGAGTGCAGTTGTGCTGAGTGGCACAAACAAAGGGTTTGGCAATTTATAAACATGGAGAAAGACATGGTTCCTGCCCTGGGGAGCTCACAGTCAAAAATGGGACATGGACAACACTATTCCAACATGTAACAGTCCACTGAAATACCGTCTGTCAGACATAAGATCCATTTTAACAGTCAAGTGGAATACCAAATATATATATAAAGGGCACAGGGAGGACAGAGTGTTATGTATTTATGTGTTCATAAGTCTACAGGGAGCACAAAAGGGAGTGGCAGTTTGCTTGAGAGAGGGCTTTTAGTTTCTTTCGTGGGGCTGCTCCAGCTGGTGCTTCCTGAAGAAAAATAAGCAAAATAAGGTTAGAACTCAGGAATCCTTCTGTGATGTTACATGTCTGAACATTGACTGGAAACACTGGGATGAATTAATTGCCATGCAACAGAGGAACACAGATTTAAGGGAGGTGGTGCAAGAGAAGTGACAGATTTTCTGTCCTGTTGAGGCCCAGTCACCATCTGGTTGGTGAAACCTCTGGCAAGGTCTGAATGAGCTGGGAATGCAGTCCGGGCTATGTTGGATGGGGCTCTAGTGGAAGGTTTGGAACTGGATGATGTTTAGAGTCTCTTCCAACCCAAACCATTCCATGATTCTATGGGCACCACTAGCTCTAGAAAGAGCATTTTTCTCTTTGTGTCTGTGACTGGGAGGAAGTTCCACCACCCAAGGGAAAATCTGCTGGAAATTCCAAGTCCCTTGCAGGCCAACAGCTTTTCCCTAGTAAGTGATTGTCTGGTCTGAGTTTCAATGCAGAGAAGAGACAGTAGGATGAAGAAGAAAAGCTGAAAATAGAAATTTGAAAACACAGAACTGGACAGAACTTGAGCAATGCTGGACACACACACCTGTACAGGTACTTCCAGTTTTGAATTAAATTTGGTGTAGTTTCTAAGGCAACAAGAAAAATTTTATATTGTGTCATATTTCTGGTCAGGCTTCTCTCCCTTAACCAGCAATTGTTTTATTTTTTTTTAACTTTTTAACTTAATTTGAGAGAGGGCTTCATTTGAGACATGAAGCTCCTAAAAGTTTCAGTGAAATCAGTAGCTGAGTAAGGGAGGAGAGGGACAAATTCTTATTTTAGATGAAAGAAGAGCTGCAATGAGTCTAAGAGTGAGGTGTACTTTTGGCTTATGAGTTGGGCATTTAATCCTGACCTCTTTCGCAAGTTTATGTTACTTTAAGAACATTTAGAAACTGTGCTCAGTATGTCAATAGTTACCTGAAAACCTGTTCAAGAAATAATGTGTCACAGGGAACTGTACTAAGACTCTTCTTGCTCCTCCACTTCTTCATTTTCTTCTCCCTCTTCCTGCTTTTCTTCTTCTTCTTCTTCTTCCTTTTTTAGACAAAATAATTGTAGTTACCAAGTAGGAATTGAAGGAAGAATAAACAGCCTTGACACGCAGAGCTCTGCTTTTGCAACTGCTGTTTCTAGTAAATGCAATATTTGAGATTAAGAAATAGAATTAATGTGTAGAGCATTTATTCTCAGCACTCCTGGGCTTTAGTCTGGAGAGTGAATAGGCAAGTGCTGGAATATAAGAACTCTCTTCTCAGGGAGGTTAGAACACAGTATGTGGTTGAGCTGCAAATAAATGCTCAGGATCAAAATGAGAATAGTAAATATAGGTAAATATGACAAAAAGTTTAGCATTTTTAATTATATGCTTTCTTGGAGCAGCAAAACAAAGAAAGACTCATGGCACAGGAACTGGACTCCTGAATAATCTAAAACCCCTTCAGAATCAGACAATGAAGCCTTGGTTCCAGGGCAAAGCTTCTTATTTTCTCTTTTATATCAAAGAAATGGCCCAATTTGAAGAGAACAGCCCTTTGCTTCAGTCAACCACATGAACAGTTATCTGAAAGCTTGAATTTGTGCAGCATAGACAACAATCTGTGTTTATTGTCTTTCAAGGGTAAATGAAGCTTTGAAGTGTTGTTCTACTCTGAAAAACAACTGAAAATTGCTTTGTGGGCTCTTCTGCTCCTTCTCTTCCAGTAAATTCATGTCCAAAGACACTCCTGCTATGAGTATAAATAAGCTTTATCTCAAAATGTCCTATCTTCATCCAATGCCTAGACTGCAAAAGTGATGTGAATTTCTCCCTGGCACAATCAGCCAATCAAATAATATAGAATTAGCTTTCAGTCAGGACTGCAGGTCCTGTGTGAGCAGCACAGAGATTTGGTTTTCCTCTCAAACACCACCTGACTGTACAAGAAGTCAAACCTGAATCAGTGAAGTAAAATCCTGCTTAAACACACAGTTGGGATGGACCTGTTGGAATTGGATTCCTGGTTTAAATCACTGTTTTTCAGGGGAAAACCACTGCAGTAAGGGATCATCCCTGCAAAACCAGAACATCCACACAGGTCAGCTGGATGAGATGCCAAAGGAAGATCAATTTTTGCCAAAGGTGCCTTTCCTGAGCACTCCTTGAAAGAGGGCCAGGCAAGCCCATGGACAAGCATCACCAGCTTCTGTTCAAAATTGGAGTAAGTTAACTTTTTACAGAAAAAAAAAAAAAAAAGAAAGGATATTTTTCTTGCTTGGAGTGTTCTTTGGTGGTTGCCAGGGTGCAGCTAACCACCCTAGATGGCTCTCACCAGCCTCACCAGGAGCCCCACACCTTGTCCATGGGCACAGGAGGTTTAAGGGTCTAAAAAACTTATTTTATGAGGAGCGGCTGAGGGGGCTGGGGGTGTTTCTCTGGAGAAGAGGAAGCTCAGGGGAGACCTCATTGCCCTCCACAACTCCCTGCCAGGAGGGTACAGGAAGGGGGGTCAGGCTCTTCTGCCGTGGCCTGAGGGAAAGGATGAGAGGAAATGGCCTTAAATTGTAGCACGGGAGGTTCAGATTAGATATCAGAGTATTTTTTTTTCTTGCAGGAGTGGTCAGGCCTTGGAATGAGTGTCCCAGGGAGGTGGTGGAGTTGCTGTCTCTGGAAGTGTCCCAGAGGTATCTGGATGTGGCCCTTGGGGACATGGATTACGGGGGATTCTGGTGGTGCTGGCTGATCTTGAAGTCTTTTCCAACCCTGATGATTCTGGGATTCCATTTCGGCTGCCAGGGGCACCAGGCACAGCTGTGACAGTGCCCTGGGTACGTGCACATGTAGATAGAGGCAGGTACTGCATTTTGGAAGTGAGAAGATATGAATGTGCCCTCTTAACAGTTGCAGATTTATAGTGGAAAACAGCCCAAAGTAATATTTAGTTTTACTGGGAACGGAGTAAAATATTCAAGGCATAAAGTAGCAGTGCTGGGCAAAGCAGAGAAGTGTATAAGGATTTGAACCTGGGTCTTATAAACCCTGGCAAGGAAAATACCTCCTGCCTGAATTGTCTGAATGAATCTTTCACGCTCACAGCACTGCAAATGCCATCAGCGTGGTGTCATTGATTGGCAGAGATGGAGTTGTCTTGGGAGCCCTTGGAAAATTTTATTGAAGACTCTGAAAGACATTTTTTCTTCCATTTACAGGTTTTTTTAATGATTAAAGGCCTATCTTTGTTCCCAGACAATAAGACTGTGATATGACCAATAATTATCTCTGGCAGAATATGATTTATGTTCAGTTTCATGAATAGGAATTTACTCGCTTTTGAGGGAAGCAATGGGGCTAAAAAGGAATTAAATGCACACAAACAAAAGATGAAAGCAAAACGTCCAAGTACACTTACCCCCACTGCTGCATGTTCTTCCTTGCTTTCCTACATAGGAGATACAAAAGAAAATGTTAAAAAGATAAATCAAAGAAAGAATAGCAGAGGTCATACAGGAAAAACACTGCAAAATTAAACACTGAATTTAGGAAAACTGTGTGGCAGCCAGTGGATTCATTTTGAGATAATGTCCTCCAGATGAACTCACAAAGCACATTTAAAACAAGGTTTTAAGTTGGAAAAGGGCTATAAAATCATTAAATTGAACTCCCTTTTTCTCAGTTACTTCAATCAAACCTGCTTCATTGGCAAACAAAGCCTGAGAGCTGAGGGTTTTTTTCTTGTTCAAGTGGAGTTTTTGTGGGGTTTTCTGGTAATCAGCTGGTCTGCAAAATGCAAGTTAAATCAGAATTACAGAGAGCCTTATCTATGTTAGTTTTCATCACTCAGAATCTGGCTTGTGCTTCTGTGAAGTGCTGTAGGCTGGAACAGATGCCTTGGCTCAACAGTGCTGGGGAAGTAGGAATAATACAAGCTGGTTTTGGACTGTGCATTGAGCAGAAGAAATGAGAGAGATAAAAGAGGAAAAAAAATATAAATGTACAGTGAATAGAACTTAATGTGAGGTGGTTGTTGGGGAAAAGAGCTGATTTTACCCAAAATCCCAAAGAGAAGGGCAAAAAATCAGTGGTTGATATGAGTGTGCATAGAATGAGTTAAGGGAGGGAGCTGCAGTGCCAAGGTTTATATATGGCCCTGGGAATTGCTGAGACAGGATACAAACTTGCATTATAGTATGATTTTGAACATGTTTCTAAAATAATTCTGCCCTGAAGGGGAGCCTAATCTGGGCTGCAAACTGATTTAACTGGGGCACCACTTAAAAAATAGTCAAACCTCCAAGCTAAAACCTGAAGTTAAAATCAGTCAGTAAAAATGAAGAAAAGTTCTTGCTGGCACATCTAGTGGCCAGCAGAGCCTGTGCCATGTGGCTCATGGCCTTTTCCTCAGAAAACCCAAAACCAGAGGGACAGACAAAGCAAGAAAAAGGGACACTGCATCCAAACAAAATGATTCTTCAACATTCTCCATCAGAGAATGGGGATTGGGAATGAAAAAATAAAAAAGAGTTTAGAAAGGAGTTAAGGCTAAGCTTGATGAAATGATTAGGGGAGGAAAGCACGCGACAGCCTTAAGGTGGAGAAAAATTCCACAGCCTGAAGAAGTTGTAGTGCATTTGTCCCTTAGTGGCCCAGGCTGAGAGCTGTTCCTGCCACTGCTGGATCTGTGTAAGGGACTTTCTATTTCAACACCAGCTCTGGCCCTCCCGGGATTCCTGTGAGGAAGAGGGGCTGGAGCTGCTGGAGCCTGAGGAATCTCATGTGGAGTTTCTCCTAAGGAGTCTCATGTGGAGTTTCTCCTGAGAAGCCACTGGAGAAAAGCTGGCTTGGTGACACCCCGCATGAAGGAGTCCTTTCTGAGGTGGTTTGAAACAATGCTAAATAAGGCCAAAATGCCAATATTAAAATCCCACTGGCAGATTAATTCAGACACAGGACATAAACCTGCCACTTTTCAATATTTTTTTTGTGCTGATACTACATGTATCCTTTAGGATTTAATATCCAGTGGAGATACTCCAATGGCAATCTGACAGTCTTTAAAGTGCATTTACCTTCATAAAACCTTGGCCAGGTAAGGAGATGTTATCATAACTTTCTCTTACAAGCACAAAATGAGGTGCAGAGACAAAAGGTGCAATTCATCTCACTGTAGCTGCCTCAAAGTTCTTCTTATCTCAACTCGCCCTCTGTGTGCTATCTGTGGTGAATGAGAATACCAGAATTCCTGCAGAATGATTCATGCCATCCCAACAGAAGTGATAATTGGGATGAACTATAGCAAGGCAGGCAGATGCCACATCGCTGAAGGGATTAGTCCTGGGTGACACGGGGAGTGGGTGGCGGAACAGGGTGAAAAATGCTCTTTGTGCTCCCTCCTCTGCCACTCCCCTCCCTGGAGAACCGAAGGAGAATCTATTTTCCACTTCCAGCTCCAAGTCGTTCTGTGAGAAATGGAGCGAGGGGCTGGTTGTGCAGGAGCGGTGCCACACAGTGACACTGCCAAACCTCTCAGGCACAGCTGCTTGACACATTTGCAGACGTGTCCCAGCATTCTGCTCTCATTTGAAAAACATCAGAGCTCCCTGCCAGCCAGAAGGGCAAGAAACCCAACCCGGCCAGGGCACGCACTGCACTTTTGTGCTGGGCTGCTCTTGAGAGCCAAGGGAAAAGCAATTTGGTGGCACCCACGTGTCAGCTGAAATCCACCGAGACACGGAAAGGGCTTGGATGTGATTTAATGAAAGACATGATGCATTTGTGACAGATACTCCCCCTGGGATTGTCTGATCTCCAAGCCGCAAAAGAACCTGCTAAGTGTGAAGCCTGACTCCTTGGGAAGAGCCACCTGACACTGCAGCATCAAAATAAACCCATCCCTAAAGGACAGAATAAATCCACTCTGAAATGCCAAAATGTACTGCAGTTTGAGGTGTGCCCATGTGGCCGTGATATCAGACCATGATCCCACAGAAAGGAAAACTCCATTCCTGGGGTGCCCAGGGGGTTCTGCATGGCCTGGAGAAGGCACTGTCAGCTCTGCAGGAACATTAACAAGGAGATTTATGAGCACTGCACATGCTGGCCATCGATAGCGGCAAGGTTTTTTTTCCACACAGGGCAGGACTCAGATGTCTAGTCCTAAATTATTCCCCATAACTAGAGTCTGGTTCCAAATGGTCATAAAAATTAAAAAAACTTATGGTAGCAAATGGCAAAGGGAAAGTGTTGAAGTTATTCAAGATTCAGAGCAAAGTTGCCTGGAGGTTTATCTAGGTCTCATAGCACCCTGATATCAAAGAAAATGCATCCAAAAGAAAAGCAGGACCGCTCTTCCATCAGTCTTGCCACCCTCAGGCACACTGAGAGGACCTGTGGGTTTATGGTTATGTAAAACCCTCATGTCACCAAGAGAAAGGAAAAATCACCTGCTGATCTTCTGTTGGTGCCTGCTCTGAATGAGCCTCTTCAGGAGCCTCTTCCTCTGCTTTGTCTTCTGTGTGGGTCTCAGTTTCCTCTGTGGCCTCAGACTTTTCCTCCATGGCCTCAGACTTTTCCTCCGTGGCCTCAGACTTTTCCTCCGTGGCCTCAGACTTCTCTTCCGTGGCATCTGACTTTTCCTCCTTGGCATCTGACTTTTCAGTCTCCTGGCAGCAAAGGAGAAGTCACTGTTTACCTTCAGGACACATCATTAACAATTAATTTCTATCAAATTCTTGACTTTACCCTTTTGGGAGGTGTTTGTTTTGTTTTGTTTTGTTTTTTTCTAATGTTGTTTCAGCACTCAAATGAAAATCAAACCCTTTTTGGGGTATTTTTCACCTGTGGAGGGAACACTTGCTGGCATGTGGACCTGCTGGGGTTTGTGTAGGAAAAACATGAATTCAAGCACTTCTCAGCATGGCAAATTCCAATTAAAGGTCATTAAGAAGCTACAGAAAAACAGATGTAATAGAGGATTTCATACATAGTTAAAACTTTCTTGCTTAAAAACATCAGGAAGCTGTTCCTACATCAGTCAGTGAAGTCCAATTATTCCAGCCCCGTGCCCGAGCACCTCCTGGAAGGCTCTTTATTTGAAGTCCTGGTGCACTTTCAGCCAGGAGGCTGTGAAAGGTCACCCTGGCTCACACACTGTGTCACATAAAAGGGGCCTCTCTGGCCTCAAGTGGAACAGCAGAAACAGGATGAAACGCAACAGCAGGAAGAGCAAAGTCACATTATTTGGGACAAGCAGTTCTGGGGCAGAGATTAGAAACAGATTTTTTTTCTACTGCGCTTTGGGAGCTTGTTAGTCAATGATCATCAAGGAGGAAAAAGATGGATGCATTTAAATAAGCACAGAATAACTGAGCCGTGAATGTGATAGTGGAAGAGTCACTCAGGCTCAAGAAAGGGAAACTCAGAGGGGAGCAGGTGCAGAGGGGGCTACAGGAACATCTGAGGGAGTGCAGAGCCTGTCTTATGAAAGGGTGACCAAAAAAGCTTCATTAACCTATTGAAAGTGATGCTGTGAAGGGATATGAGGGAGGGATGGGATAAAGAGCACTGAGGTAGATACAAAATGAGTACAAATGGGCTCTAAAGAAAAATTCTAACCAGCATCAGTGTGAGATTTTGGAACTGATTTATGGCAAAGAAGCCAAGGCAAAATACCTAATTCATTAAAGGGACATTTGACTCCTTCTGAGAGGTGTTATCTGGTGTGGTTTCCTCCAGCAACAGAGAACGGGGCTCAGGGGAGGTCCTGTCCTGGGTCATCCTGAGTCCTACACCCTCTGAGCAGGGCAGCACATCCCTGAAAGGACAGAGGCTCCTTCCTCACCCCTGTGACCAAGCCCTTACAACACATCCCCCTGGGCAGGTTGGGTTTTGCCGCTTTTCCACAATTTCACTTGTTAAACAAAAGTCCCCAGTCATGTTCCCCAGTCCTTTAAGCTTCACAAGTCCTCCTCCAGTGTCCCCATCCAAGATGACTTCCTCAGCCAGCATCCTTATCCTGTAGAACCATTACATGGGCACAGCTATCCAGCTTTTATTCCCAGCTTTTATCCCTAAGCAGGCTGGCTTAGGGATCTTTGTTCCATGATGTGGTGTGGGACATCAGGCATGTCCTACTGGAGACAAGCTCTACTGGATGGGGACAAAAATGACAGAAAGGAGCTTAGGATGTTTGGAAGCAGACATGGCAGAGTGAAGATGCATAAAATACTTCTGCAGTTTGACCTTTTTCCTGAAACTTGACTGTCTGTAAGACTTGGTGCATTCTTGGCAATTTTCTCATGGAAAATAAGTTTTAAATGCAAGGAACTTGCAGTGAAAAGAGAGTGGGCAAAAAGGCTATGAAGTTCTCCCTCCTCTTCAACTGGAGCAGGAGCCTGATGAAGAATAAATCTTTAAAAAGCAAAGCATTTCTATCCCACACCATTTTCACACCCTGTTACACAGCTGCATGGATGTTTCTGCCAGCACGTGGGGGATGCTCAGGAAGAGGAATGAGCAGCTGGGATGGAGCAGGGGAAGCTGCAGGATGGAGGGAGGAGAAAAGATGATTCTTTTTTCTGGCAGTATCATCTCAGTTCAAGTACACATAAAACTGTAGGCTCACTGCACTCTGATGCTGCTGGCATTGTTATTAAAAACACATCTCCAGAGGCTTAACTTGGCTTAATTTATCTTTTACTTTTCCCCAACAGGCCAGCAAAATATTAGAAGACTAAAATATATAGTCACACAAGCATATGTTGAAATTCTCTTGTGCATCATTGTGTTAATACCTTTTTTTTTAAGCAAATGGTAACTTCTTAGAGCTACTTTCTTTGCAGAAGTTCCTAAACTGTAAAGGATAACATCAATGAAAACTAAATTTATAGTATCATAGAATGGTTTGGGTTGGAAGGGACCTTAAATATTATCTTGTTCCAACCGGGAACCTTCCACTAGACCAGGTTGATCAGAACCTCATCCAACATGGTCTGGAAATTGTTTAAATTTTTTTTTTTTCACACAAACATTAACATTTCATTTTAAAATCCATGTACTCAATATTTTTGGCAGATACATAAAACACATAAAGGCCAAAGATGGCACTCTAATTAAAAGGAACCTAGTGCGTAAATCTACCTCAGATGAATCATAGACTTTCTCAGATCATAAGGCAAAAAAAGAGTTGTAGCTGAGAGCACTGAACTCCAGAAGCAGCATGTTATCAGCCAGAACACACACACACACACAGAGTTCTTGTTAATTATATGGAGAACTCTGACATTGGGAATATCGTCATTACACCGACTCTCCATAGAAACACAGAATTTAATTTTCAACTAATTCAAAATGAAGTACCATTTATAAAGACTGGTTGGCAGGTCATTTTCTCTTTAAATAAAATGCACATACTGTAAATCTGTAATTCAAAGCAGACTTAGTAGAAGCCCCTTCCAGTAACAGACTTAAGCTCAAATATCTATGGATTTTGGGATATATCAAGATGCTGGATTTGAAGATCAAGAATACTAATATTAAGGCTTTAATATTTGAAAACTCAGCTCAAGTAAATCACTGAGTTCACTGTGTCTCAGACCAAGCATAAAAGTGATTGTGTCTTTAAAAAGAAATGTACCCAACTTTGACTGACACACCAGACCCCAAACGTACAAATTACATTGGTTGAAACTCAAATGCACACATCTCTTTTATTGGGACATCACTGCTCATGTCGCTAATCTAAGATTAAATGGTATCTTTCAGAAATCTATCATTGGTTTGAGTGATCTTTGAATTAGGAATAAAGCACAGTTTTCCTTCAATGCCAGCCTTTCCTGAAATGTGTTTATAAATATTCCAGACCAGATATTCTTTCAGGTGAGAAGATATTTCATATCAAAAGATTAAATTACTTATTAACACAAGCACTATGTCTGTTCTTCTCTTAGAAACATAAAACTGTTACTCAGCCCTGTTAAATGATGCTGTAGAAAACAGCAGAACCAGTGCGATAGGGAGGCAACAGGATGATGTGAGCTCATTGACCCTTTCTGGAGTATCACAAATATGTATTGATTTCCTGTAATGTCACTGAATCTTATGGGCACATTTCACCCTATGAGGCTGAAGATGTATTTGGTTTCGTAAGATCACAGAATCATAATTATGGAATGACTTGGATTGCAAGAAACCTTACAGATAATCCAGTCCCACTCCCTGCCATGGGAAGGGACACCTTCCACCAGCCCAGGCTGCTTCAAGCCCCATTCAGCCAGGCCTTGGACACTTCCAGGGATCCAGGGGCAGCCACAGCTTCTCTGGGCAACCTGTGCCAGGGCCTGCCCACCCTCACTGCCAAGAATTTCTTCCCAATATCCAATCTATCCCTGCTCTCTGCCAATTTGAAGCCATTACCCCTTGTCCTGTCCCTCCTGGCCCTTGGAAATAGTCTCTCTCCATCTTTCCTGTAAGTTCCCTTCTGGCACTGGAAGGGGTCAATGAGGTTCCCCCAAAGCTTCTGTTCTCCAGGCTGGACAATCCCAGCTCTCCCAGCCTTTCCTCCCAGCAGAGCTGCTCCATCCTCTGCCCATCCTGGTGCCGCCTCTGGACTCTCCAGCAGCTCCATGTCCTTCCTGTGCTGGGCCCCCAGGGCTGGAGGCAGCACTAACATATGGAGTACACTGATATATAAATTTCGGAATCAGGCTGGCTAACGTTGATGTTGATTTGATATTTCCTACTGAAACAATTACAGCTTTTCTGTAAGTAGGAGGATACTTAAATAACAGCATGCAAAGACTGCTTTGTGTGCGTGCAGCTGATCTGAGAAGGATCTTCTTCACATCTATGCATATTCAGAGCTTCTTTACATGTGTCTTAGAGTCAGTGTGCACCTTGGTGACATCTCTGATGTGTCCCAGACATGCCAGGCTCACCCTGTAAGTGTAGATCAACTTGCACACGGAGCACTGGCACCATCCCAGCTCCAATACTGGGCAATGACTGTACCATGTAAACAAGTAGATCTGGTGACCAATTGTAGCCACATAACCCAGGGAGAAATCAGGGCTATAGGCTGAGGATGTGCAGAACTGAAATGTGCATTTTGCACTGAGCAGTGGCAATTAATTGGCAAAGAATTTCACTATAAGTATTTGGTTGGGAAGTTATAATTTGTTGCGGGAGCCACAAAAGGTTTGTCTGCTTCCTTTTGGAAATAGGCTCCAAAGAGTCCTGGATCAGGATCCCGTTGGACTGTGCTGTGAAAGAGCATCATGGTCACTAATGACCTTCTCTACTGCTGGTGCAGTATGAGACAGAAGATGGATGGAAAACAAAACACAGTGTTTT
This sequence comes from Grallaria varia, assembly GCA_013396735.1. Lineage (NCBI taxonomy): Eukaryota > Metazoa > Chordata > Aves > Passeriformes > Formicariidae > Grallaria > Grallaria varia. The sequence continues at coordinate 650,915 of VWZG01007847.1, forward strand.
AAGACAAGAGTATAAAACATGGATCACCTTCAAATTAACCTTTGTCATAGTAAAAATCCCCAGAAAACAAATGCTTACTGACTTGTGATCAAAAATCCCCAGAAAACAAATGCTTGCTGACTTGTGGTGATTCTATGCTTTATAGTGGGCTTCTTCTAAAAATTATCACCGTATTCCAGAAAAAAAAACACAAACACCACCCCCCCCCCAGTTTTTAAGAAGGGATTAGAAGGAAACTCTAAGGAAACTCTGTCACACGTGGCATCATCACCATCTCCTCCACACCTGACTTATTATTCCAGATTCCTGCTGCTGGAAATCACTGTCACAAACCACCCTTTGTACCCGTGCTGAGGTCGAGGTGACAGCTGAGCGAGGGGGAAGGTTATTTGTATGACAAAGCACCGTCAGCCTCTCATGCAGAGGTGCTGAGAAACACCCCTGCAGTAAATGCTGAAACACTTGGATATGTCTCTCTCACACAGGAGCAGATTCTAAAAGGGAGGCAATATAAATTCCACTTTTTACATGGTCTTTTTACAAACACTCTCACTTATTTCCACTCTCTGGACTGAAACCACCACCAAGGCAGCAGTTAATCACTGTAAACCACACTTGCCTTGCTACCAATGGCACTAATACAAATTAGCCCAGCAGAATGTACCAAATATACCGTTTTCAGCATTTACAAGGTTGTCATGAAGTAGAAACTGTTAACAGTCTCTGCTGACAGCTGGAAAAGAATGAATTCTAAAAAACTGTTGCTTTGCTTCATAGACATGGTATCGAGCAGAGCCCTGCATGAAGGAACAGATTATCTATGAAGGGGGAAGGTGGAAAATGCAATTTTCTTTATCTCACTGATTCGCCACATATCTTTCATAATGATTATAATACATAGTACCTGCAGTCCTTTAAGCCTTCCGTGGCTTTGTGGATGTTAATGAAATGAATTCTCACAAGGCCCTTGTGAGGTAGGCATCCCCCCTTTATTTCCCTGGGTGGGAGATGGCACAGCTAAAGCAGAAAGTTTAAATGACTCTCCTTATCACACAGGGACTCGGTGTCAAAGACATTTGTAACAACTGGGGCTCTCCCCTGGGGGTTTTTTCAACTGTAGCTCTGACAGCACTTAGGAAAGGCTCCTTTTGCTCTCTGCTTTTACAGCAGAGGATAAATAGAGACTTTTACAATGGTGTTTCACTCCAAGTTGGCAGCAGAGCTGGACCAGGAGGCAGAGCTCATGCTCCAAGGCAGTTCCTCAGCCAGGTCACCACAAAGCAGCAGAGTTCTCTCATCGCTCTGGCTCATCACTCTCTTGATTAACTTCTTATGTTGAATCACCCACCTTAAGGGTGGCAACATTTTATTATCATCTAACATGATCTCAGGAGAAGGGAGCTATAATTCTCTCTGTTATAAAACTTCAGATTAGAAGACTCTGATAAAAGAAAACACATTGATGTCTAAAAATTGTGGACAAAAAACCCCAAACAAATTAAGGTGTTTTTCTTTTGCCAGAAATATGTTAGAACATTGTCAAAATACGGTGGATGGAGAGCCATGGGTAGATCTGCCAAAGGGACTTGGTGAAGTCCTGGGTGAGCTCTCATCTCCTCAGCCCCCAGCCCTGCTGGTGGGGGCCAGGACAAACCCTGTTTGGTGCAGTCAAGGGGAAGGGGAGGCTTCTTGTGACTAGAAATTGCATCAGGAAATTCTGCATCATTGAGAAGCTGAACATGATAAAATACTGCTTTGTGTCAACAACAACAAAACCATCAGCTGGAGCCATGGTAACAAGCCTGCAGTGAAAGAAGGGAAGAAAGAAGGATTTTCTAGTATTTACTGAACCAGCCACTTTTCTTTCCCCCCTAACAACACTTTGCTGCACCAGCATCTAATGCATGGTTTGTCAGTGCCTCTTGTGTGACAGGCTGAGTCACTGCCTGTGTTCATCTTTTATTAAAATCAAATAAATGATCCCCGTGGAAGGACGGCAGTACATACCTTGGTTCCTGGAGGAGGAGCGAGGCCTAGGAATGAATAAATAATATTTTCTTCCTTAGCAGAGAAAAAGGATTCAAAATCCTAAAGAAGGAACAAACAACAGAGAATTGGTATCCAAAATCAAATGAAAAGCACAGGAGGAAGAGACCAGACCAAGGAAACCTTATATTGATGAGAATGGCCATACATTTGTACACCTGTCTGCATTATCTAAGCCCCAGGAAGAAAACACAGATAAAGGGAGTTTCACACAGGCAATAAAATGAATAAATGGGCAAATCTCTCCAGAGACTTACACTTTAATTATATCCTATGGATGTCAGAATCCGATAAAATTAAGTGCCATTTTAATGTGCCTCAGCTGCACACTTCAAGGCAAAGCTATTCACATTTCAATGTTAGAGTAAAACTTGCTGTGAGTAGGAACACAAAACAGGCCCTCAAAACCACGGACATCTTCATGGCAAATAAAAGACAACACTCAATATTACAGCACAAGTGAAATAAAAACAAGGAAACTTTATCTTAAAGAAAGGCACTCTGGTTAGAAAATGCAGGGACTTTTCAGACCAACTTAGCAAAGGGCTGTGCTGTTCCTTCTGACATATTTGTACCAGTCAAAATGTCTTGTCCACAAGTGAATAGAAGTTATAAATCATTATGTTAAATACCTGTTTTCAGTGCTAACAAAAGTGGAAAGATGTGAGGGAGGCCTCTTGTCCTGCCATCTAGAACTTGAAGGGTCTTTACTGTTTTCCCCTGTACAACTTCCCCATCAATTAAGGAAACTCTGCTGTTTTGTTACTGGAAAGCTCATAAACCTTATACAGGTAAAAATCAACACGTGTTCCAAGATCTCAGCAGAAACTCTGGTAAGAAGAGACTGGCCCACAGTCCCACCACAGCTCTAGGACAGGGCACTGATCCCACCTGCTGAGTCCTCCACTACTGCCTTGGTCATGTTATCATCCTCCCTCTAATCCCAAATAACTCCAAAAATAGAAGCCTGTAAATAATAAGGTGCTGAGTCATCCCTGAGACTTGTTTGTAAAGCTGGGTTTGTTTTATTGCACTGTTTCAGTGTTTCCAGAGAATAAATTATTGGCCAAGAGTAATCCCAGGGAAAAGCTGGAGTGGATGGTTTAGGAGTCACCTTAATGTCAACAAGGCTGGAATCAATGACATTTCAGTGCAGTTTGGAAGAGCTTAACAGACATGATAAATGACAGCCCATTTCACTAATTTATCTGAGGGACAGATTGGCTTTCACACAGTTGCGGGCAGTGGGACCTGCCCAGGCTGGGAGAAGCCCTGGAGCACATTTTGGCCCAAGCAGGCAGAATAGCTGCTGCTGCCCCAGGCCACTCAGCTCTCAAATGATCTGTTTGCTGTTTTCGTGTTGCTGTGGGATTCTCCTTCTCATCTAACCCAGGGTCTGCCATCTCACCCATGGACTCAGGAGTAATGTAGCAAACAAGAACACGAGGGTTTTCTGAAATTCCAAGGGCTGGGATTTGACATGGCCATGAAAACACAGGGGTAACTTGTGTCCTCCACATACTCAGAAAACAGCCTCAGCAAACCATGGCATCACATGTCAAGAGCTGAGAAATAAAGAGAAGACAATAACAAGAAGAGGCCATGAAGTGGAATTGATATTTCATACATCTTTTTGAGGAAAAGCAGCAGATGGCAAGTCTGTTACAAATCACCAGAAACACTCAGCCTTGGAGACAACCAGACCTGAGGGCAAAAGCAAGATGTGTGAATGACCAGACTACTCCTTATCAGAAGGGGATACGTCTTCTGCCATATCAGGTGCTCTTGGGCAACAGGGAACATGGGACACCCCACAGTAAATGTGGCATCTCACAGTAAATGGAAGGTCATTTATTCCCTCACACTGAGGAGGAAGCTGTTATGTATTAGGTAAGAGATAAAGGAATGATTGGAGTGATCATGGAATAGTTTTTCTCTTGAGTATTTGCGCTCTTGATTTCCTAATGGTGACCTAAGCAAATATTCCCAAGGCAGGCAGTAAGAAAAACAAGTGGTAAAAATTTGTTTCATGTAAGCAATAATATTAGATCAGTGTGAGAAGAAAAAAATGGTCTAGGAGGAGGGGGGTGGTGTCATTTGTCAAATGGACATCAGTGGAAAGTTCTTCTCTGCATCCCTGGTACGACATCAGATCAGAGGAACAGAAAGGGTATGGAAACACCACCCTTGGAGTCTTTTTGAATTCTGATGGCCAAAGCCCCAAGCAACACCAGCTAACTTTCAAGCTATCCTGCCCTGAGCAGCAGTCTGGACTACTACCCTCCAGAGTCCCTCTATTTCCATATGTTGGACTGCAGCAGTTACAGGAATGACACAATCACAGAATGGGTTGGGTTGGATGGGAACTTAAAGATCATCTCATTCCCCACCCTGCCATGGGCAGGGACATCTCCCACCAGCCCAGGTTGCTTCAAGCCCCGTCCAACCTGGCCTTGAACACTTCCAGGGATCCAGGGGCAGCCACAGCTTCTCTGGGCAACCTGTGCCAGGGCCTGCCCACCCTCATTGCCAAGAATTTCTTCCCAATATTCCATTTAACACTGATCTCTGGCAGTTTGAAGCTATTCCCTTTTGTCCTGTCACTCCAGGCCCTTGGAAACAGTCTCTCTCCATCTTTCCTGCAAGTTCCCTTCTGGCACTGGAAGGGGTCAATGGGGTCCCCCCAAAGCTTCTCTTCTCCATACTGTACAATCCCAGCTCTCCCAGCCTTTCCTCCCAGCAGAGCTGCTCCATCCTCTGCCCATCCTGGTGCCTCCTCTGGACTCTCCAGCAGCTCCATGGCCTTCCTCTGCTGAGGCAGCTCTGCAGGTGGGGTCTTACCTGAGCTGGGGCACAGAGGGGCAGAATCCATCCCAACCTGCTGCCCACCCTGCTTTGGATACATGTTTGGTTTCTGGGTTGCAGGTGCACTTTGCAGCATCAAATAAAAGTCTTACCTAATAATTCAGAAGGTTTTTTAAAAGTATGTACACGAGTATTTTTTTCTTTCAGTTTACAGAGAAAAGCGTGTATTTCAGCTTACAAAGGAAAACAGAAGTTTATGTTCCATTTCTTTCCTAGTTTTCTAGGTTTTTTTGTTAAGCAAAAACAAAGACAAGAGCAACAGAGTGCTCAATATATTTAGCAAGTGACACAGATGCAGACACCTGTCTAGACATGAGCGGAGTAGCAGCTTAAGAAAAAGATCAAGTAAGGACGTAATTGCCAACACTGATGGATTAGGATGGATACTTGAAACTGGTGCTGTAGCCAGGCATTCAAAATTAATCAATTTGCAATCTATTTCTTCAAGTGGCAATACCAAAATCTGAGAGAAAAATAAGATTTGAACTACTTATAAGAAGGTCTTAAGCGTTTCTGACCTTGCAGAAAAGCTGCTCCTGGTTGATATATAAAATGCATGCCTAAGAAACCTCCATTTTCAGAGCAAGTCAAGAAATGGAGCAGCTCTCGTGGTCCTCCAGAAGGTGCAGAAACTTTTACATATCAGCAGAAAAGCAGATTAGCAGCAGGACTGCACTTGCTGGCTCATGATGTCACTCTATTCCAGCATGAAAAAGAAGACTCCTCACCTGTCCCCAGTATCCCCCTTTTTCCTTACCACCACCACTCCCAAAATGTCATCGGAGTTCAGGAGAGGACATTGGAGGTCTCAAAGGACCATTTCTCCAAGGGAAGAACCACTAAACTATTCCTGACAAGTGTTTCTCTGATCCCTCGCTAATGACCCTTAATGAGATAATGAGACAGTCCCCTGAAAACTGTAATTTTCTGATGTTTGACTTCAACTTTCTTTGCTGTATTTTCCTCCCCCCCATCCATCTTGTCCCACCTTCAGTGGGTGTCGAGCGGAACATATTTTACAAAATCTTGGAAGCATGGGATAATTCAGGTGAGAAGAAACCTCAGGAGACCATCTAGTCTGGCCTCCTGCTCAAAACAGGGTCAATACTGAATTCAGACCAATAATTAATTCCTCTTTGCTGCAGCCCTTAAAATATTTGAAGGTTTTCATACGTCTCTCCAAATCTCTCTTTCTCAAGGTGTGGAAAGAAAAGAGTGAGCTCAGAAAGAAGAATGAGAAGAAATTAAATGTATCAGATTTGACCTATAAAAATAGTGTTACCCAGGAATGAAGAAAGAAAAAATTAGCAGGAAGGAGAAAATGTCCTACAATAAAAAGGAGTGTAAAAAATTTGACATGTTAAGCACAGCAAAATGAAGATTAATAAAGGATATGACTCCCATTCACAAATACATTGGATTGGAGCTGTTGAAGCTAAAGGGTACTTTGGGCACAGCAGGAAATTGGTACAAGCTGGCTGAATATAGCCAGGGTACAAATTCAAGGTCTCCAAATGTCACAAGACTGAGGCCCTTGAAGACTCTGTACTAACCAGAGCAAGATATTTTGAAAGGCCTTTCCCAAATTCAGAAAACTGGACTGGAAGCCATGACTCAGACAGACCTTTGCCATTCTCAGACCTATTTTTAATGAAGTGGCTGAGGACAAAGTAAGTGGGACATGAGAAGAAGGATCATGTAAACATCCAACAGCATAAAATAATTCTGGATTTCAGAATGATGGGTCTGCTGGACCTGCACAGAATGGAAATCCCCAGCTTTATATGGTAGGTTGTTGCTTTATATTGAGGAGCCACTTGGGGGGTTTGCAGCAGCCTGCCAGCCCCTGGCCACGTTCTCAACCAGCCCACACCATCCCACATCCCACACTCACCGTGCAGCTCCCCCCGGGGCTCCTTCCCCTGGGGAACATGCACTGATACGGATCTCATTACCTTATTTATTTGGAAATAATGATGTTATAAATCAGCCTTCGCTATGCACCCACTGGGATCACTAGCTGTGAGCTTTGGGACCTGGGTGCATTAGAATTCTGGAGACTTTTAGACTAACTGTAAATTTGATTTCGATTTTAAATCAGTACTTGCAACTCCTTCCCTCGTGGAAGTGTCTTTGCAAAGGAATATTTCCTAACTTAAATTTATTTCAAGATGTAGATTATTTGGCTTCCTGAAATAGCTTCAGACATGGAGTAAAACTGTATTTACCACGTACTGGCAAGGCTGACCAGCTGCAACACTTTATAAGGCAATTACTCTTTAATTCCTTATATAAATTCTCCAGGGAACATCAAAAATATATTTATCGCAACATTGGCTGCCACAAACCCCAGAGTAAGATATATCAAATTATACTTTTCATTGGTGCAGACCAGAGGCTGAAATGCACATGAGCTCCAACACACCAAGTTCTCTTTTAAGAATCCTATGGGAAAATGGGGGAACAACTGCACTCCAATATCTGTGCTACCAACTTTTGCCCTGGGAGCACTGAAACTAATTCTGAAAACTTAGTGGCATGTAAATCCCTTCTCTCTCCATACAACCTTGCAGTAGTTCACACTGGATTTGTGCAGTAACTTAAAACTGGGCTCACTATGTGAGCTGCATTTCAGGGTACTTTGCAGGTTCATTCCAGCGATCATATCACAGCACTCTCCAGACTTTGTAGTTCCACCCAGACTATGAGAAAAACAAGGTCTCAGATTATCTCTTTTGATTCCCAGTCCTAATATTCATGCTGGCACTGCACTATCTAGCTGTCATTTGAACAAATTGTCTCAAGAGAAAGACGTTGTTACAAGCACAAAAGAAAATAGAAAAGTGTCTGATGAGCACTACAATGTCTGTTATGAAGAGTTGGACATTAATTGAATAAGCAATATAATTTCTGTAATTCAAACCACATACTAGAAACACAGTAAACAATCATTCCTATTTATTTGCTTAGTATAATGGAAAAAAAAAGATTCCTGGTCACAGCCTCTGGTGCCCCAGATGTCTGCTTGACAGCCCAGAGGAGTTTGTGTCAAACAAACAAAATATCAACATTTGCCATGCAAAATTAATTCAATGGTTTCCCTCTATGTGTACTCTGCTCTTGAAAATAAATGATCTTTTGTTTTGTTGCTTTTCTGTGCTTAAAAAATGCTTCCTAAAGATTGTTCTTTGAAAGTGAATCTTAAATTGTTTTAAGGAGTTTTTTTGACACTCTCCACTAATGGGAAAGAGTTGCTTTCCATGAAAAAGCAACTCTCTGAAAGTATTTAAATATCCAAGGAGTTTCTTACCCCACAGTACCGCTCCTCGTTGAAGATCTGTGGAGGGAGGGGAATTCCATTTTGAGGCTTTTTTTCACCTGGAACATTCTCTCTCATCCATTTCCTATTGTCCTCATCTCCTGCTATGTCCATTTGCTGAAAGTCAATCTTGTTGGCCTCTAAAAAGCCCACAACTTCTTGCTGTTTCTTTTTTATCTGGTTAGGAAAGAGGAAAAACAACATTCCTTCTTTAAAAAGAAAATTTCTATTACAAGGAGGACTCCTGCAAGTATGTCAAGTTTATAGAACCTCAGAATCACTGAGGTTGGAAAAGACCTCCAAGATCATCAAGTCCAACCATGTACCCCCAGCCCAGAGCACTGAGTGCCATGGCCAGTCCTTCCTTGGACACCTCCAGGGCTGGGCACTCCAAATCTCCCTGGGCAGCCCCTTCCAAAGCCTGACCACCCTTTCAGTGAAGTTAATCTTGAAAGTTGGAAATTCCTGAACTTGGATTCACTACTCCATCAGCCCTCTACCTTTTGGAAGCAGAGATTCAGCACTGCTTTTCAGCACCCAGAGCACTGCCATTCCCCCCACATCCCCACCACGCAGCTCCTTTCTTTCCTCCCTGGAAGCGCTGATACCTCTGCCCAAGAGACAAGGCTCAGCAGGAAAGCTCCCACTCTGTTCCCAGATCCATGAGTGTGGAGGACAGACACCTGAGCTAATCCTGCCTGAAGTCAGCATGGGGTCAGAGAACGTACATATTCTCCTCAACATAGAACAGGCTCCTTTTTCCTACTAATTACATGTGACATTTATCTCTCCATGAGCCACATTTCTCTCTGTCCCTGTTCTTTAATGCTGAGGCATAATTAAATATCACAGAATCACAGAGTAGTTAGGGTTGGAAGGGACTTCTGGAGATCCAGTCCAACCTCCCTGCTAAGGCAGGGTCACCTGCAGCAGGTGACACAGGATAGTATCCAGGTGGCTTTGGAATGTCCAGAAAGGGAGACTCCATGCCCTCCCTGGGCAGCTGTTCCAGTGCCCTGCCATCTCCACGGAAAGAAACTCTTCCTCATGTTGAGGTAAAACTTCTCGTGTTTTAGTCTATGGCCATTACTCCTAGATATATAATACATAAATATAAGTGAAAGCTCAAGAAAGTCAGACACAGCTTAACTCCTACGCTTCAATATTTCCCACATTTCAGAATGACATTGAAGTTGGGCCAGGAAGAACGTGTTAGATACAATTAAAACATATTAGACAGAGTTTCTGTGACACCTAAAAATCATCCCTGGCCCTTATTCCCTTTGATGCTAGTTCTGTACAGACATGGGATGCAGGAGGCATCAAGCCTATATCCTGTGCCTTTACTCAGAAGATGTCATACTCTGTATAATTCCCTAATAAAGGAATGCCACTCCTAAGCAGCACTTAACTAGCTAGAATGATGCATCAAGGTAATTTTGACATATGAGCCATCTCATGACTTGGAACCTTGTCTCCTACACATCAGACATCTGAGCACCTGAATTTAAAGTGACAACAAGCAAGTGTTAATCAGTCTGAGGCAGGCAATGAGATGAGAAATAAGTCATGGATTATGTATTTCTATAATCCAATAGCACAGAGGAGCTGAAGTAGAGTGAGACATTATCCTGGAAGAATGAGTTTCCATGAATAAGGAAAAAAATTTCCCAGAATACTCTGAATCGGAAAGGACCCACAAGGATAATTGAGTCCAACTCCATTAAGTGAATGGCCCATATAGAAATTGATCCCACAACCTTGGTGTTACCAGCACCATGTTTTAACCAACTGAGCTAGTCTCAGGGTCAAGTCTTCTTGTGTAGATAAACAGTCATCTAGGCTTGCTTATAAAAAAATAACAAACATAAAATGCTGTACATTTTTATGATGACTACAGAGGTTTATGGTGAGATGAAAAACGTACATCACTTTGAACGGAACCACTAATCCAAAGTGGTCAAAAGCCATAGAGTTGACAGAGCTCAAAGGAGCTTATTTATACTCTGATTTTCAGTCTTCAATCAGAGACAATTTTATTAATGGCTATTCAGCTGCACAGTTATTTCCAGAACACGTTCAAGTGGCAGAAAAGATTGTTTGAACGACACTTCATAGGAGGAAGTGGCAGGATAATATTTGTATAAATGGTTAATAAAATCTGCCCAAGCCACTACCAGAAGTGTCATCACATGCCAGTGAACTGAAGTGCTGTCAGTTGCAATTCCAGTGTCAGCTTATCCCCTTGGACACAGGCACTGCAGTAGATACGGCTCCTGGAATAGCTGCAGATGGATAGTGTCTCTGAGGAGATAATGGAAACAGAGCTACAGATTCTCTGCTCCCCAGCTTATGGCTGTAGCTTTAACTTTTAAACCTGGCTTAACAATTGAAGTCCGTAATACACAGGAGGCTCAGGCAGCACCAGGCAAGGGTTGTGTGGAAAATGGATGCTGAGGTAAAACAGGAAATTGCATGGAATTGTGCTGCATAAGGAAAGGCCAAAATGCTTCTTATTATGACAACCACAACAAACCAAGCAGAAGATGTGCTGTGTCTTAAGGCTTGCCATCACCAGGGTTTAGGCAGAGCAGACTTGGGATTAAGTGTGAAAGTACAAAGCAAACCTTTGCTGTGAGTGGCACAAAGTGCTCGGCAACCAAAAGAACCTCTCTGGAAAGCAGCGCTCAGGGAGGGAAATTGGGGATGTAACAACACAAAGAACATGCAAAGGTTTTCCCAGAATGGATGAGATTGCAGGGGTTTGTGTCCTCTCTTGTGTTTGATGGCATGGGAAGAATTCAGATTACTTGGGCATAGATTACTTGGAAAGTAGTGGTGAGCAGGATGGAATTTCATCAATGCTATTTTCCCTTTCAACAAAGATTAAGTTCCACCACCCCTGACTGCTAGTCCTCTAAAATAAGAAAAAAAAATTTAAATAATTTTGTTCTAGCTACAGGGAAAGAGTTTACCAGAGAAACTGTGGTTGCCCCTGGATCCCTGGAAGTGTCCAAGGCCAGGCTGGACAGGGCTCGGAGCAGCCTGGGCTGGTGGAAGGTGTCCCTGCCCATGGCAGGGGGTGGGACTGGGTAATCTTTAAGGTCCCTTCTAACCCAAACTATTCCAGGACTCTGTGAAGAGTTACAGATAATATTAGTTTCACCTGATGCATAATAAAGTATTACCATCTATATCCTCACATTCCAGTGCATTCCTGTTGATCAGCTGCTCATGGCAGAAGCTAATGATACAAAGCCAACAACTCACAGCAAGAGGAACAGTGTGAAGCCATTCCCCCTTGTCCTGTCACTCCAGGCCCTTGGAAATAGTCTCTCTCCATCTTTCCTGTAAGTTCCCTTCAGGCACCGGAAGGCCACAGTGAGGTCCCCCCAAAGCTTCTGTTCTCCAGGCTGGACAATCCCAGCTCTCCCAGCCTTTCCTCCCAGCAGAGCTGCTCCATCCTCTGCCCATCCTGGTGCCTCCTCTGGACTCTCCAGCAGCTCCATGTCCTTCCTGTGCTGGGCCCCCAGGGCTGGAGGCAGCTCTGCTGGTGGGGTCTCACCTGGGGGGGCAGAGGGGCAGAATCTCCACCTCCCCTGCTGCCTACATTGCTTTGAATGCAGATTTGAGGGGGAGCATGTTTGTAAAATGTCACCCAAACCAGTGGGAATAATGGATTTTAGAAGTGCCCTAACCATGAGCAGCAGTAAGCAAGACTTTGGAAGAATTCCCCTGTGTAAGACACAAACCTCTTTCTCCCATGATTTAGAACCTTGCAGGATACTGCCAACTCCTAAACATCCCTGTGACCAGCAACAAAATTATTTTATTTTTTTACTGATTGCTCCAAGACAAGCATTTGGTGATTTTAAGAGCTATAAAAAAGTGTCTCCACTTAATGAATAGTTCAATACCAGCTAAGTTTGGAGCAGAAAGATAATAAAGCCGAAGATATTTAGAATAAATTTCTGAATCCTCGAGGAGAAAAGTACAGAGAGGAAATTTGCTCTAAAGCCACAGTGAAATAGATCATTCAGGCATCTGAGCCAGAGCATGACAATGTCCCTGGGTTCACTGCAGTCACTTTAAGAAAGTATTTATTAACACAAAAACCTGTTGCAAAAAGTAGGGTGACCATATTGTCCATAGAATAGAAACATTTTTCATTCCTTACCAATGATCCTCTCCTGACTTACATCAGAGGAGACTAGGCACATCTTATTTGAAATTCAAAATCAACACCATACGTTTGGTGGAGATCAGCCACACTGAAGAGATCACCAGTGCCTGTGAGGACAATTTAAACTTTCAATTTAAACTCTTTGGGGATTAATTCTTCTCGGGAAAGGCTGTACAAGGCTGATACAAAATGTATTTTTAATAGGATTTTAGTGATACATTGAGGTTTGTGCTAACTCCTCGCATGAGTGAATTTTATTTTATGTATACTAAAGCTCACTGAAGGTTCACTGAAAGGTTCATTCCATCCATGTTCATCAGTAAATGTGGAAAATTACTCCAGCTGAACACTGGGTTTACTTGGCACTGCAATTCTGAATCAGTAATGTGAACACATGCTGCCTTCTGAGATTGCTACAGCTACACACACATCCAGCAGGGCAGAAAGGACACACAGAGGCACACTGCTGGGTGAATATTCCATACTTTTCTTTTGGAGTGTCCAAAGGAGACCAAAACAGGCCAAACTGGGCATACTGGCCATGCACAGTGTAGGGCAATTTATAAAGCTCCCTGAGCAATAAATTAACTATTTCAAATTACCAAACCTGAAGTCTCTAACCTACTCTTCGTTTTAGGGGGTTTTTTTTTCCCTCCTTTACATTTTATTATTTAAAAAAAAAAAAAAAAAGCTACATGTCAGTAGCAAATTAGCAAATTTAGAGTGTCAGGCTTAGTGAGAGAACTGCAAACCTTCTCAGTGGTATCCCAGTTGGAATTTTGGTGAACGACCCCCTGTTCACTTTCTAAAGATGATGGTCCCACGAACAGGGGGTGGGGTTTGGAGCTTTTCCACTCTGGAAGCTTCTTTAAGAAATGGAGCTGGTGTCAGGGAGATAGAGATGTAGTTACAGCTCTGTGCAAGCAGCAGCCAGTTTGTTTAGCCATGTCACTGGGAGGGAGAGAGTGCCAAAGGAAAACTGAAATCTGAGCTCATCTGGGAACTGGATATAAAAGGAAACAGTCCTTTCCCGGTTCCCACCTCCCACGGACTTCCAACCTCCCTACTATTCACATGCCCTTCCCTTCAGCTGATACACTCTGCTGACAGCTACAGCAGTAGATCTCAAGGCTAAAAATCATCAGTATAGCATTCCAAGAGACACAAACACCAAAAAACCCCAAAAAGACAAACCACCAAACAAACTGAAACACTCCCAAACCTAGGGAAAGGGAAGGGTGTGGGGAAGAAGTTTTTCTGCATAACTTTATTCAGCTCCAGGCTCTTCCTTAGCCAGAGTTCCCTTTTGCAGGAGCAGAGTCTTAAAGTCTCATTTTAATAACAAATATATCATTTTCTACTGCAGACAATCTGCCTTCACTTTTGGGCAGATACAATGTCCACTCTGTCCTTCGTCAGAGAACACATATTGCATATACTTTTTCAAACAGCAGTAAATGACAGAAAATTGATATGTAAATGCCATAACGATGGTAAAAGCTCTCATGAAAACCAGACTGCACTAACAGGAGTTCTCTACATCTTGAGCAATGTTCAAAGATAAGGTGGTCAGTGCACAACAAAACTAAGGTTCATCACTGCTAAGAATTCCAGTGGCGTTTTTCTCACATGCAAGCTCTGTCCTTCTAGGCTAATTCCCCACCCTGATCCCACCAGTAAGAAGAGGATTGCAAAAGAGTCACCTACCGCTGTAGACCCCGAAGATGTGGCCACAAAGACTTTGATCACCATGTTGGCAGTGATGGAAGTGAATCAGCAGTGTGCACCTGCTATCCACAAGTCACCACGATCCCAAGAGGAATTCGGCAGCTCCTGGGCTAACCCGGGTCCTAAATGAATACCCCCTCCTCCAGCAATGCAGCAGCTTTGCCCTCTCCCTCTCGCCGGGGTCCCGGGTTTTCCCACTCCATTGGCTCTCAGGTATTTTGGGACGAGGATTGGTCCGTAAGGGGAGACACAGCAAGGGGTTTGCACCTGCCCCTGGCCTTATTGCATTAGATTGACAGGCTGGCAGCCCAAAAAAGGCAAGGGAGAGTAGTGCACCAATGAGACAGGGCTGGAGAAATATTTGGGAGAGGGGGAAGGGACAGGGAGCTGGGGGCGATCCCAAAGCTGTCGGGTCGCATGGACACTGTCACTGCCACCTCCTGCATAAAGAGCTTGAGCCTTTTCCCTGATCACAACATGGCTTTGGAGCTGCAGCTGGAAATTTTAGATTCTGGAAGGAGAAGGAAGAAGGGGAGGGCAAGGGGAGCACAGAAGTAATTATAGCAGAGATCGCATTGAAATAAGCCTTGGATACTGACGCTCTCAGCTTTAAAGAATTCAGCCCCTCGTCCACACTGCAGGGCTCAGGGACTTCCCCGAAATAAATGTGTGTCAGGACACTGCCTGATCCTGAGGGGGTGATTTGGCTCACTCGAAGTACCCAGCACCTATTGTTGCTTTATCTCCTCCTTTTGGCACTCCTTTTCCTTTATCCCCAGTGAAAGTTAGCAAGGTGAAAGAAGAGGTTCAGAATACTCTGGGGGTGGGAAAAATCATGTTACTCTGTTATCCAGGATGCTCTTTTTCCATCTGGTTGTCAACTTCTACCCCAGAGATGGCCACAATTCAGTGGCTGCCTGCAGATATTTGCTTAAGGAGGTCTCCAAGCACGAGAGGTATTTTAGGAATGTTAAATAATAACGCATTACATTCAAATTTTAAGGGCAAAGTTTGTTTCTGCTGTAAGTGAGCAACGTGAGCTCAGTAAAGCTGACGCTATGCCAGAGATGAAACTGACCTACGTTTTTAAAAGTGCTTACACACATTTCACTTGTTAAGACTGAATATAGAGGTGTCCTGAAAACACTGAAAATGGAATACAATACTTTATTTCTAGGGTGGAATAGGTAGGACCTGCTAAATGGCAATAAAGTAAATAGTAAACTTTTTTGGTCTGTGCAAACCCATATGTGAAGCTGGAAGTGCAGTTAGTCCATGTATGGAACTGGGATCCTGAAAACCCTCACTGAAAACTAAAAATAAAAGTATGGATAGTTTACACTGTTTGCTGTGGCTCACCATCTGTCATTTCTATTTACTTTTGAGAGGCAACAGGAGGTCCAGCAAAAAGCCTGTTAAAAGCAGGTATTTTCAGAGCATTTTCCTGTAAAACAACAACAACAGCCTAAGTGAAAAAACATGAATTATTGCCAGAAGTTATTATACATGCTTGTTTCCCAGGAGATTTTGTGTGTGAGTATAGCCTAGGAGGTGATGAGCCATTTGGAATATAGCATTTCCAAATTCTTTTGTTATTAGTGCTCTGAAGAAGTATAACCACAGGATGCATTGGTCTGTGGCTTCAAAGAATACTGATACGCCTTGGGATAGGGATGCTAAAAATTCCACAGAATCACAGAATAAGCTGAGTTGGGAGGGATCCACAAGGATCATCAATCCAACCCTCAGCCCTGCATCCCCAAGAGTCACACCCTGCCCCTGAGAGCATCATCCAAAGGCTCCTGGAGCTCTGGCAGCCTCGGGGCCGGGCCCAGTGCCCTGGGGAGCTTGTTCAGTCCCCACCACCCTCTGGGCGATGCACCTTTTCCTGACATTCAACCAAACCCTGCCCTGACACAGCTCCAGGCCGTTCCCTGGGTCCTGTCCCTTGTCCCCACATTGCAGAGAGCAGTGCCTGCCCCTCCTCTGCCCTTCCCAAGGAAGCTGGAACTGCAATGTGGTCTCTCCTCAGCCTCCTCCTCTCCAGGCTGAAGGGCACATACAAACACAAACATTTCCAGGACATTATCACAGGGAATTTTCAAAGCAGGCCATGGATATTTCAGGGTTCTTTTTAAATTAATGTTAGGAGAAAACTACCTAAAGCTTGGATTGCATGCTCACCAAGAGTCATAAGCTGATCAATACCACTGATAATCCGTTCACAGGCTTCATCCCGGGATTTCATGCCCCACTCCCCTTCCTGGGGCTTGTACAGGAGCTTCTCCACCTCTTCCAAAGTCACGGAGACACTGGCTCCTAATTCCTCAGGCTGATCAACTGAGCAGACAGAGCAAAGAGGGGAAGGGGGAGGAGTGAGACTACAAACCAAGATAAACTGTGGAGTACTCGCACTTATTAATCATATGCTTCTGACTGACAAGAAAAATCCTGCCTTGAAGTGGAGTTTGATACTAAAACTGTGGGAGGGAAAGGACACTAAAGGTAGATAACAGCA
>VWZG01007847.1:668531-688223 GCA_013396735.1 Grallaria varia
TAATTATCTTTAGTGCTTAATTAATTATTTTAGTGCTCCCTGGTATTGACAACTGTGAGCAGAGATCAATGCCTAGCCCTCCCCAGGAAGGTGGACACTCAATTCACGCTCTGAGCAGTAAATATTTGCACCTTCAAACACCCACGGTGAAATTCTGGGACAGAATTCCCTCTGAGCTCTCCCTCCTGCCCTGTGTCACCCCTGGGACACTCCCTGACCTGCCCCTGGAAAAGCCATTCCCAAAGCCTGGTGAGGGCTTCAGCACACAATTCCCATCCCAAGGAATACATCCTTTCATTCCCAGGGGGATTTTGTTTCCCCTGCCCCTTTTTCAAAATAAGGATGTTTAAACTTAAACCTGAGTTCGGGGCCTGCTGGTGCTGCCGGAGCGCTCTGAGGGCCGCGGCTCCACACGGGAGGCACCTCCGTGGCACGGCGGGATCCCACAGCGCCGAATTTCCATGGCCGTCCCTCTGGAGGTGGGAATGTGAGGGGGGAATAGGCCCAGAGGCACCTCTGACGGGTGCGGCGAGAGGGAAGAGCGAGGGAAGGGCAGAGAGCCCGGCCTGAGGGCGCCGCGGCCATTTCGGGTGGTGATGGCGGCGCAGGAGGCCGTGAGGGGACGGCACAAACCAGGGCGGGAATTCGGGGTGGGAAAAGGTTCCTTGGGAGGGCAGAGGGCAAGGTGAGATCCCTGCCTGGGGGTGACAGGGACACAAGAGCAGGGTGGTGCAAGGTTGGGTGGCAGGGCAGGGGTGTGGGATTGTGTGTCCAGGTGGGACACTGAGTGGGATCCCAGGGCATGGAGCTGGGTGAGGGATTGTCCATCCAGGTGGGACATTGAGGGGGACATTGAGGGGGATTCCAGGACATGGGGCTGGGTGTGGGATTGTCCATCCAGGTGGGACACTGATGGGGCCACCAGGACATGGGGCTGGGTGTGGAATTGTCCATGCAGGTGGGACACTGATGGGGCCACCAGGACATGGGGCTGGGTGTGGAATTGTCCATGCAGGGGGGGACATTGAGGAGGATTCCAGGACATGAAGCTGGGTGTGGAATTGTCCATGAAGGTGGGACATTGAGGGGGATTCCCAGGACACGAGGGTGGATGTGGAATTGTGTGTCCAGGTGGGACACTGAGTGGGTGCCAGGACATTGAGGGGCATTTCTGGGCATAGGGCTGGGTGTGGATTTGCATGTCCAGGTGGGATACTGGGGAGACTGCCAGGACATTGAGGGGGCTGCCAGGACAAGGAGCTGGGTGTGGAATTGTCCATCCAGGTGGGACATTGAGGGGGATTCCAGGACATGGGGCTGGGTGTGGAATTGTCCGTCCACATGGGACACTGACAGGGCCACCAGGACATGGGGCTGGGTGTGGAATTGTCCATGCAGGTGGGACACTGATGGGGCCACCAGGACATGGGGCTGGGTGTGGAATTGTCCATCCAGGGGGGGACATTGAGGAGGATTCCAGGACATGAAGCTGGGTGTGGAATTGTCCATGAAGGTGGGACATTGAGGGGGATTCCCAGGACACGAGGGTGGATGTGGAATTGTGTGTCCAGGTGGGACACTGAGTGGGTGCCAGGACATTGAGGGGCATTTCTGGGCATAGGGCTGGGTGTGGAATTGTCCATCCAGGTGGGACACTGAGGAGGATTTCAGAACATGGGGCTGGGTGTGTAGTTGTGTGTCCAGGTGGGACACTGAGGGGGATTCCAGGACATGGGGCTGGGTGTGGAATTGTCCATCCAGGTGGGACACTGAGGGGACTTCCGGGCCATCAGGGGCCTGTCAGTGCTCTGGAGTCCCTGGGGTGGTTGGACTCCACGAGCCCCTGGGGATCCCTGTGCCCCTGGGGGTGCTGGACCAGAGGGGTCGTTCAGAGGAACCAGTGGCAGGTTGGGGGGTCCTGGATCCCCTCGTCCTTCCCTGGGGAGCAGATGGGTCCTGGCACCCAGCTCAGCTGCCCTGGGGCTCAGGGCTCGGCTGCTGCTCCTTGGGGCTGGAAGTCACACCGTGTTCTCCCACCTGGGCTCCCCCTTCCTTGACTTGCCCTGGTTTTGCACACAGACGACAATTAATTCTTCCCTGTGACAGTTTTACAGTTCCTGGGTGCTTGGGAAGGCATTTTCATCCTCATCAGAAGGATTTGGCCCTAACTGGTTTTGTCCTGCATTTTGTCAGCATGAATTCTCCTGGTGTTTGCCAATTCCAGTGCCTCCTTCAGCTCCTGCCTTTTTTCTTCTGTTGCAATATCTTTCATTTAATTTCTCTGTTTCTTCTCCTTCACCTTTTGTTTTTCTGCCTTCTCCTTTTCCATTTTATTTACTTTACAACACCTGCTCTTGATGCTGGATGATCATGTTCAGCCCACGCTTCACAGCAAAACAAATTAAAGCAGGAGTTTTAAGTTTAATTTAAGCAAATTTGATTTAAAGACAATTTGCCTATGAAGTGTTGGCAGTGCCAAATCAAATTTAAACACAAATACAAATCTATGTACCAAGCTGGGCTTTGCCTAATGCTCAAAATATGATTTCTCATCTCTTGGGTGTTATTGCAGTGCCACAGATTTAGCAGGACCCTGGCACGCCTCAGTATTCCACAAGGAAAAGTTGTTCTTGTAAAGGAATTAAGAGTAATGAAACTGTTTTGATTCAACCTAAAATGTTTTGGGCAAACCTGAATTATACTTTTTCTTTGGGAGTTATGTGATTCCACTCTCCCCTGGAAGAGATTTAATTTAATTTAATTTAAAATGAAATGCCACCACAAAGCAAAAATGCCAACAAAGGAATTAGAATGTTCTAAAAGTAGCTTCTCATATTTTATTTTTTTTAGTGAAGGCTACTTTTTAAAACCCATCTGCACTAAAATATCATTTTAATACCCCTCAAATTTCTTTTGCATAATTGCCATGCCCAGTTTAGAGACCCCCCCCCAATATACAACTTATTCTACTACTGCATAAAATTCTTCATCTATAAAACTACAGTCTCAGTAGTTTTCATGTGACAGCAAGAAAATTGAATGATTGAACAATATCCCAGGAAATAATTTTTACCGCAACCACAGCTTTTATTATATTGTGAGGATTTATTTATAAGCTCTTTTTGTTTTTACAGAAACAGATAAAATAAACAATATCCCAGAAGTTGAAGAAAGCTCTAAGTCAGATACTCTGTCGTGCAGCTTAAGGTGCTGTTCTCCCTTCTACCTATAATATTAAAATGGCAGCTAAGGTGTTTTTTGCTCTATTCTAATGCAGAAGTTAATTTTGTGGTCTGATTTGCTACCTAATTCTTCAAAAATATGACTAAATGATACTTTCATGACACGAATGGAAATTTAAGAATGCTATAAAAACACAGGTAGGAACACTCAGCTTCTAGAGACTTACAAATACTGTAAATCACTTTGTAGGTGTTAAGCATAAATACAATTACACTTCTTTTAAATTAACTCCTTTTTTAAATTGCATTAATCATGGAGAAAATGTGTCCACAGGAAACAGGAAACAAATTATGGTACCTATTTCCATTTTAATGGTAGCAGCCTGTAAATCTTTTGAAAATCCAGGCTGGTATCACAGTAAATTCTGATATAAAAACCAGTATATTTCATATTGCAGATTCTTCTGGAAATAAACAATTATTTTGCTGCATTAAAGAGCAGTGCCTGTTTTTTTTTAAAGGTAACTGAGTATGTCTTAGGATCATTTAATGTAGTTCAACCCTGTTTAGTGTGTATATTACCTGTAAACAACTCAATAACTCAAACCCACTCAATAACTTTCTGATTCCTGACAGGATTTACTTCTCCTGCCGTAACACAGGTGGTTTTTCCCTCCGTGTTTCAATGACAGCAGTGGGAATGTGGCACAAAAAGCAAGGAAACTAAAGATTCCGCAAGACACAGAAGGTCCAGAAGCAGCAGCCGTAGCAGGGTCATAATTTTTGGTGAGCCAGCAAAGGGAAGACACAAAGGAATGTTCTCCCACTGATGTTTCCAAGGGGTTGTCCAGTGACTGGCTCTAGAACAGTCAGGGGCAGTGAACCTTCAGAAACAATAGAAAACAAAGACAAGAAAACGCAGGAAAATGGCAAAAAGAAAACGGGAAAGGAGAAAAAAGGTCAGTGTCTCTTTCCCCAAGGTGATAAAAAAGGTAATTTGTTTTCTGGTAGGATGAGACTCTTTTGAGAAATACAGTTGTTCCCTTTTCTGCCATTTTTTTTCAATAATTAGGAAAACAGAGGAAATAATTTTACGGTGAAGAAATGTAATAACTCGCGTTTTACACACTAGTAAGGGGTAAGAAGAGAGAGAGCTATTCCCCACTGCATTATCCCACAATAGTAGGTGATCTAAGAGGCAGGATAATCACCTGAGGTGGGGGAGCACCTCTGAAATCCTCATTCCTCAGCTTTAATCTGAGGACTTGAAAATGGCTCTCCCACATTTTGCTCTCTGCCTGTGCATCATGTGATGAATCTGTGAATTCCTCTTTCATGAGGAAAAATATTTAAAAAAATGCACAAATATGTCCATTTTGACCCCAAAAAAGCCACTTAGTCACATGACATTAAGTTTATGACTCAATGGAATGGCCATATAGCACAAATACGTAAATATACTTGTAATTTATGAAAACATTACAGTGAAGAATCTCTCCATATCTGCACGACCCATCCTTTCCTAAATCCTACCACATTAAAAAAAAAAAAGAGTGTAAACCCAACATCCCTTTTCCTGTTGAGTTTCAACATTTGATCTCAGTCTACCAAAGCCGGAAGATGCAAATCAGTCAAGAAAGGAGATATAAAGGACTGATTGTCTCTGTTATTATCAGCTATATGCTGCTGTCAAGAAGTCAGATGGGCCTGAAACAAGCAGACCAAAAAGAATAATGACATTTTTTAAATATAGTTGGCAAAAGAATCATTATTGGCCTCTACCTGTATTGGATAATTTATTATATACATTAATATGTATATAGTATATAATATCCATAACGCTGCTGATTCCTTTGAGAATGCACGCAGAATCAGTCTGGAGGAGAAAAGACAACGCAGAAAGAGCCGTGCCTCGCCAACACCGCCTATGGAGACTTTCTGCTGTGCCTTTTGCAACCGGACTTGCCAATCTCGCATTGGCCTCTTCAGCCATCAGCGCGCTTGCAGCAAGCGTGGGGAGAGCCCTGCCCAAATCTTCGTTCGCGAAGCCGAGCCATGATATAATTTGGATAAAGTGATTGGGTATTTTTGCTTGTTCATGACTAGTAGAAATGAAATATGAAGATTTCATAGTACTTTTGACAGCTTTTGCAGGAAGGTGTTCTCCCTTTTCCATCCTCTCCTTCCATTCTGGCAAAATAAAATAGTAACATAATGGAAATTTGCAAATATTTGTGTGACAACATTTGGGGTCATATTGTAGCCTTCCTGCAGTGGACTTGTGTTACAGAAAACGTTGGGTTCAACATAAGTTCCTGAAAAGATCTGGTTTTTAGGTCTGACCTTGCCGATTTTATCCATGAAATATTAGGTGATGTATAAATAATAAACTTCTAGCAAAATACTGCTTGAAATGCCTTGAGAGCTGTAGTGGAACTGAATATTTGCCTGAAAAAGGGGAACACACTCAAATTTATAGGCTTTACTATTTTAAAATTCCATTTCTGCTTCAGGAAAGGAAAATGAGAGTAATTCACTCAGAAGCTTGGCCATAAGGAAAGGCAAATGGCAATAACACACTGAGAATGTAACCCATAAATATATATTTTTCCATTTCTGTTTAGAATCCACGCACACAACTGCACCTGTTCTATGCAAGGAGTATGTAAGGTTTAAAAATGTAGTTTGATTCAAAACTGCTGGAAATTTCTAGAAAGCTGGTTAGAAATTCCAGTCTATGAGAAGGGACCTTGTTGTGATCATGCTGGGTTTTTAGTCCTTGCAGACCTGTAGATTACTCTGTTTGTTTGTTTCTTTGTTTTTTCTATCACACATCTATTCCAGGTGTAGTTCCTTCCTCTTGGGGATCTTTCTAGATGGGCTGAATTTGGCCCATCAGTGCCCAGATTGTGCCTACATTCGTGCAGCGCATGATTTCCAGGGGAAAAAAAATTCATTTCCATTGATATTGGAGCAATGAGTTAACAGAAATATACTTTTCTAAGTTATTCCTGTTGGCTGTGTCCTAGTGCAGCCACAGAAATGTAGAGATATGAAATATTTAATGGATTCACCTGTGAAAAAATTGAATCATAAAATCACAGAGCAGTTTGGGTTGGAAGGGACCTTAAGGATCATCTCATTCCAACCCCTTGCCATGGGCAGGGAAACTTCCATCAGAACATTGAACAGTGGAGTCTTTGGGCATTTGGTCGAACACACCAGAGTTATGCAGTTGGATGGGCAGTGTTGGAGTTTCTGTGAGCAGAAAAGCCATGCAGTGATTTAGTTGTCTCCAATAATTCCCATCTCTCAACACCACTTTGCTCTGGTCTCAATGCAGGAGGGAAAACATTCCCAGCCGTGAAGACACCACACCACTGGTCACATTCAACCCTGCAGAGCCCCGTGATTCCCCAGGACAGAAACATGGTGGCTCAGGAAATAGCATCAATAAGGCTTCACAAAATTAAAGAGCTGAAGAATGAAATATTTGATGTACAAAGGAAAATAGAAGTGGCAAGCTTAGAAAACCATACCTTGAGGCACCTCCAGCAGCGACAGTGGAGAGCAATAGATAGATACAAAAAATCTGAGAGTAATTTCCAGGATATTTTAGCCAGACATTATGATGAGGTGAGAGATTTAAAGAATCTCTTGAGGATGTCTCAGGAATCTGAGAGAGATACATCCAAGAAGGTCAGAAAAGCTGAAGCAGAGATGCTAAAAGCTAAAGATGCTTTGCGGACCTTGCTTGTGCTTTCAGAAGATAAAGGTCTTGCGGGGAGAGAGGAACTTAATCAGAGATTGTCAGTCCTTCCCAAAAAAATGGAAGCAAAGGATGACAAAATACAGGAAATATCTGTTTATTATGGTATTTGTGGGACATTGGATCATAGAATGGGAAGGGACCCACAAGGGGCAGTGAGTAGGAGAGGTTTGGGGGCAAGAATAGTGGAAATTTTTTGGCTGCTTCTTGTCACATTAATGAGTCTGATACAATCCTGTAAAATAGAACACTGTTTTTAATCCAGTGCTGTCCCAAGTGTAAAGACGTTTAAGAGGAGGTCATTTTAACATCTCATGCATCTTTACTTTCAGTGACCCTTGGGCACAAAGACAGGAACACAGTTATGAATACAAAACTGCAAGAGTGAAATTTCCATTGTCCTTCAAATATAAACAGCTGAATTCAGACCCTCTTTGGAAAACTTTCTGTTTACAGAAGTCCTGGTGAGCAGCTATGAAAAGCACACAGGGTTGGGCGTCCACCCCACAGGTTTAGGCACCAGAATTTCAGTGCATGGCACTGGGTTCTGGTGATAAAATACTCAATAAAATCCCCAATAAATGACTTAATTTTCATTTACACCAAACCTCCTTATTCTGCCACAGTTAATAGTTCTCTGTGAACAGAAATGTCTACATATTTCTCAAAGATGACTGTATTTATTAATCTACCAGAAAGGTAATGTATGGCCTTATTTTCATGATCGATGCCAAAACCTTTGTTTTTGTTCAGTGAAATTAGGTTTTAAATCAGTTTTTTCTTATTTTGAAAGTAATTTTTCAGATACCTCATCATAATTTCATGTATTGTTTACAGCATTATTGTCGACATGTAATTGTTATAATTATTTATATAGAAAATTATTAGCTTAAATTTCCTTATCACACATTTTTAAAATCTGGTAAGAACTGAAATTTTTCAATAGTCACACTTTCCATATGGTAAAATATGTCATTTTTTAAAGAGTATTGAAATGCAGCTGAAGCTGAACAACAACATCTATAGTCGCCAGCTGGCAAGTAAGAGCAAAAAGGTTTTGGAAGCTGGAATAGTCACAAAGAACTTGAAAACGGAAATTAACTCTCTGCATCAAGAAATCAAGGTATTCATGATATTACACAGGTTTCTGTTCCTAAAATTCAAGGAATTAATGTTACTTATTGCTTTTGTTCTTTTATTTTATTTAGTAATGGAATTTTTGTTTCCTACTTGAGTCTATAGTCAAAAAAGTCAAACTATCAAATGGTGAAATTGCTGTAGGGCCTATTTGTCAAAGGTTCAAATTAGTTCAACAATTAATTGAAACAGATTAATACATCACAAATTGAACAAAAATCCACACCCAGTGCTATTTTCCTGCCATGGTCTGATCTTCTCCTCCCTGTGCACATCTGGGAGATGGGAATAATTCTAATCCCAGGAACACTAATAGAAAACTGTCCCAAAATGCAAATTATTTTAAAGTATAGATTTCACCTTAAAGCTTCTCTAAAATATTTCTACTTCATCTCTTTTCCACACAGTTTTCTCTGTGTGGCCAGTTCTTTAATGTTATATTTAGATTCACAAAACATATTGTTTTTCCTCAAGGAAGCCCAGACATTTTTATTAATCTTATTTCTGTGCCAGATGAGAATTTACTCCTACACATTCCTAGTTTTGGGCACCTGGTTTATTCCAGACCATTCCAGGTATTCAGACAAATTTTCAAGATAACCTGTAATTTGTCAAAGTAAGTGGAGTTCCTATTTTTTCACATCAAAAACTGGTGTGGTGAGTGGGTCACTGAAACCACTGTTCCGTGTGTAAGAGTTCAGTAAGAAAAGAGAACTCTTGCTAAATAAATACTGAAAGTATGTTCTGAAGTTTCTGTCACCACTGAGGCAACAGGATGTGAAACAACTGAACACATGAACAAGGGCCATGAGTAAATAAATTCAAGAATAAAAATTTAAAAAAAAAAAAAAGAAGGAAATAAAGGCCAAAAATACCTACTCTGAAAAAAAAAAAAAGAGAACAACAAATGAAAAAATCATGAGGGAAGCCTTCATGTCCTGAACTTTGTGTTGTGGAAAAGGTCATCTGGGTGTTGAGGTGTGTTCTTAGCCAAAAAAAGGGAGAATTTTAACTGTGAAGAAAATGACTGATTCCTGTTTCAGTAAATGACACAGTCACACCTGGCCTGACAGAAGGAGAAATCACTGACAGCTTTCTACCAACGTGGGAAAATTAAGGTATTTCTTCATGTGTATTAGAAGTTTCAGAGTGGTTTTTTTCTTCTTAGGAAATCGATCGGCAACTTTATATAAAAAACATCTATGCAAACAGGATGCCTGAAACTCTGAAGGACAGCAGTGATTTGGTACCTCAGGAACAGAGTAGGTGGATATTCATTTCTCTGTTTTGTTTAGATATGTGACACTTATATTGTTTTATAACTGGGAGGTATATTCCAAATAAATGTCAGTGTTGTACTTTCATTTGGGCTAAAAAGGTTTAGGGAGTTTAAGGGCTGGTCTGATGGTCTTAATGCGTGTCCTCAGTGATCCTTTGGGTTTTAGTGTCAATAAATTTAAATGGACAAGCAGAGATTAATTCCATCCACAGAACTGATGTTATTTAGAATAAAATAGTGGAATGGTAGAAAAGAACAGTAGAAATGATGTTCTATCAAGGAAGAAGGAGCTCTTCAGTAAAGAGTATTTTCACATGGATGCTCAGTCAGATATTGGGAAGAAATATCTATTACATGCCATCTTGTCTATCAAACATGAAGGAGAAATCGGAACTTTCTTCATATGGATACCTAAGAGCACTTAAAATTTACATGGTAGCAAACCTGTTTCCAGGAAATAACTGCACATGCCCACAGAATTCCTCCAGTTTATGGTATCAGTGCAAACTTTTATCATGTTCAGTTGCTTAATTCTTTCTCTTCATTACCTTTGCAAATTCATTGCTCTGCCTTAACTACAGGGGAATACAGGGAAAAGACTGGGAATTCAAGGTGTAAAATTAAGAAAAAACCATATTCCTGCTTCTCATCCCAAGTCAGACACACTTTTTATTAAGCTCTGGCTCCAGTTTTAGTTATGCCACATAACTAATGTGTTTGGTTTAGTTTTTTGGTTTTTTTTAAATTTTATTCACACATGGCCTCATACAATATTCCCATTAAATTACGATACTGTTTGTTATTTTAGTTATAATTTTTAAGCAAGATAAGGGAGCTTAGTTGAAGAGAGACGTATTTTGTAATGAAAAGTCTCCATGCAAAACTCCCTGACCTTTCTGGAATTTTTGGACAATAAATATTTCATTCTTTGCCAGTTAATGGATTTGGAATCCTAGAGCTGGAATTACTGGCAATACTTTTTTTTTCCCCTCTTCACTACTGAATTTTCTTACGACAGACTTTACCTCCAAGTTGTTTTCTAGTCGATGTTCCCAAAAGTTTTCAGCCAGCAGGAAACCAAAACTGAAATTTGGGGCTGCGTTTTTTAACACTCCTAATAAATCGCTGAAGGGAGACTTCCCTGGGTTATCAGAGAGCTCTGGGCACGTAAATGAAATGGGTTTCTGGGATGAATCCATTCATTCCATGAGCTCTTCCCGAGGGCAGAGCGCGCAGGTGCCACCAGCTCACCTGGGGGTGCAGCGCCCTCTAGTCCTGGATGCGGGGAACGCTCCGCTTAGTCCCGCTGGAAAAGCTGCTGGAAAAGCAGCTGGAGGCATCGGGAAAGCCAATTAATTCCCTCCGCATCATCACAGCCATGAGCGATCCTCATCCTTTTCACCACTCAATGCAAACACTGGAAGGGCACCGTTTTTATGGAGAGTCTTCCTTTGATTTCTGAGATCCAAACTGGGAATGAGGACGGCTAAAATCCTTTTTTTTTTTTTTTTTCCCCCTGTGGTAGCAACCGTCTCATGTCCAAATTATCCTAAAAATAGAATAAAAGAACAACACACCTTTTCCATCCCATCTCCATCCAGCTATTTCTTTAAATGTCTCGTTCAGTCCCTCCCTTGCAATCTCTTCCAAAGACCATTGATATCTCAGTGTTAAGCATTTCCTATGGGGAGCTGGGTTCCATAAAGATCCAGCTATTTCTTTAAATGTCTCGTTCAGTCCCTCCCTTGCAATCTCTTCCAAAGACCATTGATATCTCAGTGTTAAGCATTTCCTATGGGGAGCTGGGTTCCATAAAGATCCAGCTATTTCTTTAAATGTCTCGTTCAATCCCTCCCTTGGAATCTCTTCCAAACACCATTGATATCTCAAACAGTGTTAAGCATTTCCTGTGTCAAGTTGGGTTCCATAAAGGTCCAAACTTAGGAACCTGAAAGCTGAGGCCTCACATGAGATCTCTTAAATTTATATTGTTAAAAATTAAGTCCATATGGCTCTGGGGAATGGACACATTGATTTGACTTTGCATGTTGTATCTGAACAGGACTTTGGAGTATATTTTTACACATATTTCTGTCTGTAAGTATTTTTATGATGTATAGATGAAAAGGCTCAGAAGTCCAGGAAGCTGTTTGTGTTCCAATTTCAGTATTTATAGATCAAGCAGAACAATAAAGGAAATTAAGACATGCATTAAAAACATGTTTAAATCCTAAGCCACATAGCAGTACTATCAGTCATCAGAGGTCTCTTTTGTTTATATCAACAATACAATTCCAGAAACTACTGTACCGCCAGTGATTGTCCTTTTCAACAGGTCTGAGTGTAAACAGAGCAGTACAAGTAGATAAAGAGAGTTTTAGAACACTGTTGCTGTCACAGCACCAGGGCACAGAAAAAAGCCCAATCCAGCTCATAAAGGTAGGAAAGATCTGGATCCAAACCCATTCCCTTGTTCAAACTCTGAGCTAAGCTGTATGTTATTCCCTAAGTTTCAGTAATATGCCTGATCCATCACCTTAACTTCCCAGGATGTGGATTTTGCATTAATGTAATTATAGTACAGAAAAAAGTGTTGTGATGCAAAATAAGGATATAACAGCAACAGAAATCACTCATCTTCTTATAAGTGTTGCACTGACTGTGTACTTTTAGAAGTCACTGAACAAGTATTCCCTCATTGTTATTTTTACATCTAATTGCCAATTACAGGAGAAAAAGGATGGAGAAGCTGCAGCAAATGGAGCAAACTCAGATGCTCAGGATAGAAGAGAAAATCAACCAGCCAAGAAAATACTGATGCCAGAAACTTCTAATAGAGCACAGAGGGGTAGGTTTGAACATTTGTCTCACAAACTCTTTGGATCTTTCCAAATTCCCAATGGCATTGGTAATTTATGTGGGTCCAGCAGCCACTGAGGGGCACATGAGTGACAGGAACTAGTTCAAAATGATGTGATGAGGGTCACTAAAATACAGCTGCTGCTGGTGCTGCACTGACAACATCTCCATCCTGCTGTTCTTCCTGCTTAGGTTGGTAATAATTCAGTGCTTGGTCTGTAAAAGTGTAACTAACCGTTGTTAATTCCACACTAATCACACACTGCTCTCAAATTCTTGTTGTAAATCTTCATCAGAGCTGATGTGAAGGTGCATTTCCATGGCTGGGAAAGTAAAAGGACTTCAAGGGCTGGGCCCACCTCCTCGTTACAGTGACCACTGTAAATGGATTTTATGGAAATCCCGGCCTGGCTGTGTTCTCATGTGAAACTTATTTGTAAGGGACTCATTATAAATACCTTTATTTTCAAGAAATTCAATAGAACAGAAGAAAGAAGCAGCCAGGGCATCTGTTCCCTTATTCAAGTTTTTCTTTCTGGAAATATCCATGTTATTTCCATTAAAGGAAAGCTTGTAGGAAGAACAAAGAGCAGAACGCCATCATGGTAAACACTTCACAAAGGGCAGGACACTCAAAGGTCACACATTCACAGAGGTGAAGCAGGTTGAGGTCACTTACCAGAGCCTGTAATCTGGGCTTTGTACTCTGCCTTTTCAGCCTCCAGCCTTTCCAGACCCTACCAGGTAACCAAAGTCACCATTTGTCTTTGAAATTCCCTTTAAAACTGGCAGAAAACACAGGTCTGCGGGTGCTGCCTGTGAATCTCTGTCTGAAAATGTGAAAAATCTGAGTTCCTCTCACTGCTGATACCAGACTTTCTTATTGAAGCCTTACTCAGTTTTTTTTGTTACTGCAACTTCATATTTGTCCTTTAAGACTCTGCCTCATCCTGGAGTTATTCTGTGAGTCTCTCCAAAGCACTGGACCTATTTATTACAAGTTGTCCCCTAGAGCAGATAAATGTATTTATTGTATACACATTCCTTTTGGCTATTAAAAAGCAGGTAACTCTTCACTTACAGGTGAGAGTCGCTGTGTATTCTGCTCCACACAAGCAAGTTTGCTGTGAATCAAGGCTAAGAAATCCCTATATGTATTTTAGTTCCACTTAAAAGCAAGAAAATGACAATTAGAGTTCAGATCTCACATGGTTTCTCTGTTGCATTGTACATGATTTTCCTGGCCCCATTCAGCCATTACTGATTATATTTGCAGATAAATTCATTTAACAAAATTAAACATCATGAAAAAGGTAAAAACAAAGATATTAACCTGCATTCAGTGGCACAGTGATCTTGTTTAAATCTTACCCCATCCTGTTGTATTTATTATAAATAGCATTGTCATAAACCTCCAGACTGAAAGACTATCAGTAATAATCACTGAAGCAGTGAAATAAGGATGTGAAACTTGCTGTCATTAATGTCTCATGATTCTTTATGTTCCTAAATATTTCATTTTTAGAGTACGTAAGGGAGGGCAGACTACTGATAGAACACACTTTTTCAGCATTTATGAAAGAAAAGGGAAAATAGAGAGAATTGCTTAAAAAGGAGTTGAAAAACCTCATGAAAACTGAACAAAGTCCTCAAAGTGATGGTGTAAAAGACAGCAATCAAGAGGGAGATGCAGTGGAAGAATCTGAAAAAGAAGAAAAGCCAGAGGAACATCAAATTAACAGTGAGAAGGGTGGGAGTGAGGATGCAGCTCCAAACAAAACACCCACTGGGCTGAAAAAAAAAAATCCACATCCTCAGAAGCCATAGAGAATTTGCATGAGGAGCTTCTTCCATCAGGTACAAAATTCAGAGCGGGCAGCCAGAGCCAGGCAGGGCAGGGCTGCAGTGGAACAGCTGCATCCACAGGGAAGAATTCTTTTGGGCTCTACAAACCATGCTTTGGTAAAGACACCGAGCCCGGGCAGAAGGACGGGGCCGCTGGAGCAGAAGGATGTGCTCACGTGGCTTCTGCTGGAAGGAAAAAACAGCTTATGAAAGAACCCTTTGGAGCGGGAGCTGCTCAAAGAGACAACCCTTCGAGTTGCAACATGACAGGAGCCAAGGCAGAGAAGTGAAAGGATGCAGAGAAGTGAAAGGATGCAGGAGGACACAATTCCCAGCCTCCGCAGCACAGAAAGCACCCAGCGTGGACACCTGAGGACACACACAGCATTTCTGACAGTTAGCCAGGTACATCAACTTACCCTGAGAAAATCTAGACATCTAGATTGTTAAACCCAAATGTTTTACCTTCAATAAGTGTTTATTAAATCTTGCAAGCAATTTCTTTCCATGATTTTTCCAAAATGACACTCAAAATCTGTTGTCACAGGAGAACATTCTCCTGTTCCTGGTCTGTGTGTTGCAAATGCATCACACTAAAGAGTTCCCTAACATTTTTACCTTCTATCAGATGTCTTAGTCCTTGTTTGGTAACACCCAGGTTTTTGCATCCTCAAGCAGTTGGAATTTTGGAGCTCAGCTGGCCAACACGAGCGACCTGCTTTCATAAGGTTCACTCTTGTGTTAGCACCAACAATGCAATAAAAGAAAATACTTCTTTATTTTCTTCCCTCCCCAAAATCAGCTTCCAGAACTCACACGTAATAAAAATAATTTGCTATTCCATTGTTTTCACGAGCATTAGAAACCTCTAAAGCCTCATTCTTTCCCTCTGTTCCAATTTATCAAAGCAGTTTGCCTGGTAACTTCCCCAGCTGACATCCAAAGATGAATGTGCAAGAGTAAACCATTGTTTTGGAGAAGTCAGGCATAGCCAGTTCCCAAAAAGCCTTTAAAAATCCTGCGTTTAAGGTTATGTAAGTGAGGGCAGAAGGATTACGGTTTGTTCCTCATAGTAACTCACAAAACACTTGCTAAAATGATGTGAAGTTAGGGAAAATTAGGTGTCTTCTGGTAATTTTAAAAGGTAGCAACACTTAAAAATAAAAAAAGAAACCTTCAAAAATGACACTGTAAAAGCTTTTAGGAATGACAAAGATTTAGAGCTGAATTTACTTCCAAAATTTCAAAGGTTTAAAAAAATAATTGAAAAAATAAATGGTTCCTGCTGACTCCAACAGTATTTCCTTATGCAAGAACACAGGGGGTTGTTTTGGGTTGGATTTTGGTGGGTTTGGGGTTTGTTTTGTCATTTTGAGGAGGTTTTTTTGGCGTTTTTTTAGGACAACTGCAATTAACATTAAAAAAGGAATCAGAAAACCTGAGATGGGTTGAAAAGGTTTATTTCCTTAATAAAACCACAATTACACATAACATTCAATCACATTTTTTTTCTTGGTATTTAATGTATCTATTTTCATGTTGGCCCAACATAATCCTGAATATAAACCCCTGATTTTTAAATTAACATTAAAAAAAAACCCAGACATTTCATCCATAAATACACACAACATAACATGACCTTTTGATCTGATTTCTAAAGGCAGTGTGAATTTTGGAAGGGTCCTGACCCCTTCCTTTGCAGGAAGGTAAAGGACCTGGAGCAACAGAAGAGATGCATCCCACTGTGGGAATTCCAGAGTGGGATGTTAAACCAGGATCACCTGTGCAGGAGCAGCACTTTCTTCTTCCTCTTTATTAACATGGAGCTCGAGAAGGTTGGCCAGACCTTTTCTCCCAAAACACGGAAGGGAATAGTTTCAGTGAAACATGGAAGGAAACCATTTGATGCCCAGTTTGGGAACCAGAACAACCAACAAGAAAGGAAAGGTCAATTATCAATAAAAACAGGAAAAAGTTCAATGAATTTTAAAAGTCAGGGAGGAAAAAGTATCCAGCCATGCTGTGCTTGGCAGCTGCGGGAGTCTCTTAAGAGATAAAAATTGATTGAACATACCCACCAATAGCTAATTTTTAAGGAGAGCCCCAGCAAATTCCAATTCCAGGGCAAAATATAACAAGGAAACTGTTTTACCCCGAGCCAACCTCCCTCTGCCCTTCCCATACCACCTGTCACCAAATGTGATGGGGGCAAAACCACAACATTATACAGCAAAGAACCCAAATTAATTCCTAATGCATCACATTCCCAATTTAAAAATCCAAATCCAACACTTTGAGGTGTTGGTAACTATAGGCCATGACAAAATGTTATGGTTTTGTCATTAATAGACCCAAACAGACCCAAAATGAGATTCTATAACCAGCAATGCTGTTCTTTCAAACCTGACCACCAAACTGAAAGACAACCTCTGGAAAGAGACATCAAAAGGATATCCAACTGGATATCCAACTGGAATGACAAGGATTATCTCAGACCCAGACTCATGAAAGACAACTGTTCCTTTTTTTAAAATTAATTTAAAACAGTGGTGACAAAAATTACAGTTGAGGACTCCATGGATCAGTGGGATTCCTTCAGCTGAAAGGATGCAGCATGATAGCTACAACTTTATTGCAAACCACAAGCCAGCAGGTAATTCCAACACCACCTGGAAGGGACAGAAACCATGGCTTAAGTACCTTTTGGGTGAGTTTTAGACATTTTTCACCTAAAATTCAACAGTGATCTCTTTACCCTGGTTATCAGCCAAGACAAAGAGGAGATCTGAGAGTAGACACAGACATGAGCCTTTTTAATTCCTTTCCAATGCCGTTTAAATAAAAGTCTTCCAAAGACTATTCCTTGCTCCTGAAGCAGAGCCCTCTTGTCTAAGAAACATGGATACAAATCATGGATACAAATACCCAATTCCCACCAGCATGTACTGGAATTCCTGTTAAGGCAGTCAGGACTTAGGAGCCAAATCTGAAGATTCCACAGCCATCCTGCCTGTGCCTCAGCCTGTGAGCACACCCGGGAACAGGCAGACACAACTTGTGACACTGTTTGGATCAATAATTTGTTGAACCGGCCAAACACACCCCAGATTTTAGTAGGTAAAAATGCAACAGAAACGTGAGGGGGAAAAAGGGAGGGAACACACAAGACAAGATGCCAACGGAGAGCAAACCTACATCACAGAATCATGGGATGCTTTGGGTTGGAAGGGACCTTTAAAGATCATCCAGTGCCACCCCCTGCCATGGGCAGGGGCACCTTCCACCAGCCCAGGTTGCTCCAAGCCCCGTCCAACCTGGCCTTGGACACTTCCAGGGATCCAGGGGCAGCCACAGCTTCTCTGCCCAACCTGTGCCAGGGCCTGCCCACCCTCACAGGGAGGAACCACTCCGGAGTTCCAGCTACGAAACCTCAGCAATTCACATGAAAAACACATACAGCAACCAGACCCATGCAGTATTTGCCCATTCCTTAACCCAATTCTACTATTTCAGTGGACTACTTAACACAAAAATATTTCTAACTTAAATATTCTCCCGGGTCTATTCAATAAAGCGATAAAGCTGCTCTGTTTGCAAAGAAATAAAAATGACAAAAAGCTCATTTCATTATCAGTCAAAGAAGAACTGAACACAGGGAACAGCTGCTCAAATGTCTGAGCTCCTCCTTGTGCTCGGGGAGTCAGGATAAAGGAGTGCAGAAGCAGTGCTGTTAATCCATGTTGGACCCCAGCTTGGGAATGTCTTTTTCCTTACCTGCCACCCCCGTAGGGAAGGCCACCAAGCGCTCCAGAGGAGCCAGCCACTTGCTTGGAAGCACCGTAACGGGCTCGGAATAGTACTTCCAAATCAGGGAGATCATCAGGGCAGCCTGCAAGGGAAAGTTTTATTGGCCTGGGCAATAACACAGATCAAAGCACATTCCCAATGCTATTCTGAACAAGGAAATAATACATTCCAATTAAAGGGAATAGTTTCTTTGTTATTTTGTCTCATTCTTAAGCAACTTCAAGATATTTTTAACCTCTGCATGACCTTAAATTTATACACAGTATTGAGGCAGCAGCAGAACATGGAAAATACTGTTTTCTTTCAAGAGCCTGGTTCCAGTCCAGCAGAGACAAACACGGTCATAGCACTTGCAAAATTCTGATGGATCTTTTTAGCCTCAATTTTTGCCTGCTAGAAATCCAGCTGGGGAATCTTCAGGGTGAGCACTGCCATCCTGATTAGCAGACAATTCTTGGGCATCAAGGCAGAACTACAGTGGCAATGGGATGAGGCACCTGGGGAAATGTGTGGCAGCTGCAAGGGGAGATTTGCATCTTCAGCAAAAGCAGATTTTGTTTTCAAAAACACAAGTACAGTATATTTGCATGCAGCAGAACTTTCCTGGATTCGGTGCCATATGTAATTTAACAAAAAAAGCCACCAGTGATTAAAAAGCCAAGACAAACTCTTGCCACCTCAAAACCAGAAACACAGAGCTGAAATCACACACAGAACTCCTTCCATCCTCAGCTACCAGACTTTATCTGCAGGACCTCCCATTTCCATTTCAAGACACTCTTTACATTTGGCATGAACTGTGCCACTGGAATTATAATCATGGAATGGTTTGGTTTGGAAGGGACCTTTAAAGATCATCCAATTCCAATTCCAACCCCCTGCCATGGGCAGGGACACCTTCCACCAGCCCAGGTTGCTCTAAGCCCCGTCCAGCCTGGCCTTGGACACTTCCAGGGATGCAGGGGCAGCCACAGCTTCTCTGCCCAACCTGTGCCAGGGCCCCACCACCCTCACTGCCAAGAATTCTGTCCCAATATCCCATTTAACCCTGCTCTCTCTCAATTTCAAGCCATTCCCTCTTGTCCTGTCACTCCAGGCCCTTGGCAATGGTCTCTCTCCATTTTTCTTGTGGCTCCTTCAGGCCCTGCAAGGCCACAATAAGGTCCCCCCAAAGCTTCCCTTTTCCAGGCTGAACAATCCCAGCTCACCCAGCCTTTCCTCCCAGCAGAGCTGCTCCATCCTCTGCCCATCCTGGTGCCTCCTCTGGACTCTCCAGCAGCTCCATGGCCTTCCTGTGCTGGGAGCCCTGTGTGACCACTCATCAGTCAACAAATGCAGGAGAGAACTGTAGCATCGTTGAGGATTTGGTTTAATTTGCATTCATAACAAAACATTTACTTACCTGTAAGATGTAGAATACAATATTTATAACCCACTTTATTTTGGCTAATTGGGCAGTTCGTGCTTTCACTGTTAAAGAAAGAAAATAAGACTCTGTGATTATTTAGAATATTGAGTTATACTTACATAAAATTCGTAATTTATTAATATCTCACTCTTCAAGTCAGGGCATTACAATGCTTAAAAATTTCTTTTCAAGATGATTCAATGCTATATTGAAAATACACTTCTGCAAGAAACTTCGAAGTTCATATCACACCTTAGTTTCTTCCTTGACTTACTCAGGACATGATTTAGTGATCAGCATCACTGAGAACGAGTAAATAATTACACAGGGAAGTCCAGGAAATTCCTGGAAAGAGAAAAGCAAGAAGAAAGGAAGAGAAGAGAAGAGAAGAGAAGAGAAGAGAAGA
>VWZG01007847.1:699733-745602 GCA_013396735.1 Grallaria varia
CCCAGCACACATTGTTTTGGATGTGATCTATAAGCCCTCCTTTCTCTTTAACCACTCACGTTTTTTTCTTTTTCCTTTATTTAGTTGCTTCCTAAAAGGTTGGATTGGCAAGGAAATGAGCATTATAGAAGTTACGAAGAATTGGTGAGACTTTTATCTTTTAAAAACCCTTTTGAATTACCATGTTGACTTTGATGTTAGACCCTCTACCTTTAAAAGTAGGCCCAAAGCTTCACCTTCCAGTATCACTCTGGCTCTGGACACTGGAGTTATTTTAGAGAGGGCCTTTAATTTCTTTACATCAGACTAACAAAAACACAAGCGGTGGTTTAAATTGAGGATATTGTTTACATAGCAGAGGTGGAGCTTGGCGTTGTGCAGTGGTACATGCCGCTGCCTACATGCAGGCAGGAGCCAATCTGCAGCCAGGTTTCATTTCGGAGTTTCAGGGGCAAGGTTGTGAGGCACGTTTTGATTTGTCGGTATTTATTTTCTGGTTGGCTTCTTTCAGCCCCCTCCAACAGATTAGGAAATGAAATCTCTCTTCAGAAACCGAGGGTTGGCAGTTCTGGTGCCTGTGAATGTGCTCGTTATCTCTGGCTCCTCGCTGGTCATTGCTTTGTTTCCACATGTTAGAAAGATAGGAGAGATCTCTCCCCAAAATGTACTTTTTGCCTTCCATGGCTGGGATCGTTTGGTCTGGATGTCTTTGCGGATGGGAGAGCTCTGTTTTGGTGCTTAATTTTGCTGCTTCTTAAATGGCAAAGTGTATTTGGCAGTTGAATCTTGTGGCCTGAGGGTACTTGCCCAGTGTGATTTTTTATCCTGCCTGGTGGTAGTTGATTTTGTTTTCTTTAAAGAGATGTTTATTTTCGGTTTTTTCCCCCTAAGATTCAGCCATTCCAGGTTAATTGATTGATTGTTGTAGTTAAATCCCTGTTAGCACTGGAAGATGACAGGATCATTTGTGTAGAGAAGGAATGAAGTTTTGTTCAAAACGTTTTCTTAATTATTTAAGCGTTGCTTAAAATGCTACATTTGGTTCCATTTCCTCTCCTTGTCAGTGTGGTCAGTTGTGCAAATGAGGTTTTAGATTAGTTTTTTAAGTCACTAAGAAGCCTAGTCTTGCTAGACAGGAATATTTTCAAGCTCTGACTTGAATTTAGCAAAGATGAAAGTAGGATTAAGTTCAAAAAGGATTGTTGGGAGGTTGGTTCATTGTTGATTTTTTTATCCCATTTCTTCTGGCAAAAAGTGAGGTGTTGGGAGATGTTATGTGTGGGTTCTTCTGACTTCAGGAGTTGTTTTTAACTGTGATTGTTATACATTTGTTAGATCAATTCTTCAATATGCGCTGCTTCTGCCTCTTTTTTCCTGCACAGTTTAAAAGAGATCTCGCTACAGGGCAGTGGTATCTCAGAATATATAAATTAATCTTCTCAACGTTGTAGTTTCTGCTTTTTGAGTGGTTTTGTGAACCTTTTGTCCCACTGGTCTCACTCTGAACTTGCAGAGGCCACAGACAAATGCAGTCACGGGGTGTAATTACTTCATTTTCTCTGTGTTCATGATGGCATTTCAAAGCTTTAAAATAACTGTTTCTTCCAAAATTTGAGTGAAACTGCTTCAAAAGGAAGGGGATTGCAAGGTTTTGCGTGCAAGGATTGCATTTGGAATATATATTTCCTGCTGATGGCATGCAAACAAAAAGGGTTTTAATGCTTGGCAGAAAGTGTGCTGAGCTTTCTTTCCTGAATGTTGTGGCTGGTACTGCTCTATACCAATTCAAGAGATAAAATTGGTAAAGAAATGATGAAAAAGTGCATTTTGTAATCTTTGGACTACCAAATACATTTCTTGTAATTGATCTTAAGCATCCAACGATGATATATATGCCTGTGGGGTAACGTGAACTATTTTACTGATTTTACCACCTCCCCACCTCACCAGGAATACAACCTGTACCCCCACAAGCTTCATATGTGGATTTTTAGTATTAAAACAAGTGCAAGGCTGTGGATTGTATTGTTCATTCCCAATACTCAATATGCTTTTGGGCAGTGTTTTGCTGCACAGATCTTACCTGATGTGTTTTTATTCCCACTGTTCTGAGGAGATGAGCCCTGTCAGGACTTGGCTCAGTCATTCAGCCAAGGGAACAGCATCAGCAGCACGAGCTAGTTCTGCCTGTGTTCTGAGCTACCTGGGCAGGAGGCCACATACCTGTGTTGGTGTGGCCCTGTGCCTCTCCTGGATGGATTGGCTGGGAATTGTCGGGCTGCTGGAGGAGCCGAGTGGCTGCTGGGTCTGACTCGTTTGTATGTGGCCAGATCAGAGTGGAGGCAGCACGGGGCTGATTCACACCTTCTCAACAGCTTCACTTTCTGATTTTGATGGTTTGGTTTACTCAAGGCTGTGTAAATCCTCCTGTGCATCTTGAACTTCTGTGTCATTCTGCTGGACTTTAAAAGGACAAGGATTTTTTCCATTGAACTCCCAGAAAGAAGTGGGGGGGGGGGAAATAATCAAAACCCGCACACATCTTGACTGAGACATCTGAGTGTGTGGGAGTGTGTTTTTTTAGGTTGTTTGATGCAGATAGTGTGAGATAATGCCTGAATGGCGGCGTGACTGTTTTGATCCTTTTGGTTTAAGGAAGTAGGGCAGACTTATGTAGTACTGGTTTTTCAAGGAAGCTATTTCCAGGGAGATTGTACTCAAACATCCTAGTTTGCAGTTCACTGAGCGAGTGCTTTGTGCCTGAAGTAGTAGCTGCATAAATTCTTGTGCTTGATTGCAGCCAAATTCTCCATGATCTTGAGGTATGAGGGTTTGAATTTTTTGTCTTTTAATATAAATAATTGGGGAGATTGGGCAAAGAGAGTCACTGTAGGGTCCCTCACAAGTGGGTGCCACAGGGGTGGCTATTGCAAACTTCCAGTAGTAAAATACTGAAGTGCAGTGAGTAACTTTACTGCAGTTATTTTTACTACAACTCTCCCTTGCTTTTAGAGTACTCAATTTACTAGATCAGAGCTTAACAGGATTGGTTTTGGTTCTTAAGTGGAACTTAAAGTTTTAATTTATTTGATACACCTGTGAACGTTGATGCTCTTACGTTCATCTGTCCTGGATATACCGTGCATGTTTCTTAAACCTTAACTTTTTGCCAGGTGCTGTCCAACAAACATGTGGCTCCCGATCATTTATTACAAATTTGCAAGCGGATCGGCCCTATTCTGGATAAGGAGATCCCACCCAGCATTTCCAGAGTCAATTCCTTGCTTGGTGCAGGGAGACAGTCGTTGTTACGGACAGCAAAAGGTAAGGCTTGTTGTTTATTTGGAATGGGTATGATCCAGTGTTATATATGCATAGTTAAGAGTGTGGGAATACTTCTGAGTTCTGTCCATGTGCTGAAGAAAATCTTATCCGTAATTTAGGGAATGGTTGGCAATGCATAAATGTGTACTTTGCTTGATACAGAGTGGATTTTCATGTTAAATTTACCTCTCTGAGTGTGTCTGAGGCAGGGGTGTTGATACATCTGTGTGAAGTTCTGTTGGGAAGCTGGATACTGGGATGTGGGACTGGTTTAGAGGGTATTGTTGTGTTTTCAGTTACCTGCCCTGCCTGCTTTAAAGGATGCACAGGGAATGATGGGGATTGTTCTGTCCTGGAAATTGGGATTGCAGTTATGTCAGCATGAGTGTGTCAAAGTAACTCAGTTTGGGATTTTTTTTTAAGAAGGGATCTCATGGAATCAGGGAATGGTTTGGGCTGGGAGGGACCTCAAAGCTCATCTCATTACACCCCTTGTCAGGGGCAGGGGCACCTTCCACTAGCCCGGGTTGCTCAGAACGCCATCCAACCTGGCTTTGGACACTTTCAGGGATGGGGCAGCTATAATTTCTCTGGGCAACCTGTGCCACGGCTTCCCTTCACAGGGAAGAATTTTCTTTTGAATGTCCAATCTAAGCCTGTCCTCTTTCAGCTTGAGGCAATTCCCCCTTGTCCTGTCACTCCATGGCTTTGTGAAAAGCCCCTCTCCAGCCTTCTTGTAAGCCCCTTTTAGGTACTGGAAGGGTCTTGAGGTCATTTAGTTAAATAATTTCATGCTAATAAATATTAATTAAATTTCTGAATAAATAATCATGAAAATATGAAAAACCTTAAAAGCTTTTTTACTGAGAAAAAGTAGCAAAAATTCAGTTAAAGAATTAGTTTTGCATTGCGTGAACTCCAAGAGTA
The DNA here is from genome assembly GCA_013396735.1 of Grallaria varia. Classification (NCBI taxonomy): domain Eukaryota; kingdom Metazoa; phylum Chordata; class Aves; order Passeriformes; family Formicariidae; genus Grallaria; species Grallaria varia. The sequence continues at coordinate 703,985 of VWZG01007847.1, forward strand.
CCATCATTTAGGGGTAATTTCAAAGTTTGGTGTTTGGTTGTGTTGGTTTTTCCTCCTTCTATTACTCTGTTAAAGGGATTTTTCTCTTCTCTGGTGCTGCGCTGTTTGTGAAAAGTTTGGGGCATTCCTGTTTTTTTTAGTAGGTTCTGTGTTTGAGGCTACTTTGAGATGGGCTCTTTGGAACTGCATCTCTTGGAATTTTGGGAATTTGGAAATTTGACATGTGCTTATGATGAACTTCATGCAAATGTTTTTTAAAGATTGCAGGAACACTGTTTGGAAGGGCTCTGCATTTGCTGCTCTTCATCGAGGAAGACCTCCTGAAATTCCAGTGAACTATGGCACCCCACCAAATCTTGGTAAGTTCTGCTCAGCTTTCCCCACTGCTGCTGCAGCACAGTTAAAATACTGGTTTTATAGATAGAAAAAATTGCAAATACAAAGAAAACTGACTCAATGAAATCTGAAGGTTGCTTCTAGTAAGTCTTTAAGTAATATGTTAATTAAAGTCGAATAAAGTTACGGTTTAGACTAGGCCTGTTGTAAACATGAAGTGATTTCTTTGTATTCCAGTGGAAGTGCATCGAGCAAAGCAATTAACTGGATATGCCAAGTTCAGTACTTCATTCCCAGGAAGTATGTACCAGCATGTCAAGATGCACAGAAGGATCCTTGGCCACCTTTCTTCTGTATATTGTGTTGCATTCGATAGGACTGGACACAGAATATTTACTGTAAGTTGGTGAAATACATCCCAGTCTGCAAGCAGTTCTAGATGGATGCACGGAAAATGAATGCTATGCTAAAACTTCTAGAGATGGATATCAGTGGTGCTCCCTCACTGTGGAAAAATTTGATGTCATTAAAGGCCAGAAACATGTAAAAAGTTGTTGTACTTATTGAATATTTCCTTCCAGGGCTCAGATGACTGTCTAGTAAAGATCTGGTCGACTCACAATGGCAGGTTATTTGCCACATTACGAGGCCACTCAGCAGAGATCTCTGACATGGCAGTGAATTACGAGAACACCATGATTGCTGCTGGGAGCTGTGACAAAATGATCAGAGTGTGGTGTCTGAGAACTTGTGCTCCAGTTGCTGTACTCCACGGGCACACAGGGTCCATTACCTCATTACAGGTAGGGAATTTTTAAAGTGTTTCTACCTGGCATTATTTTTGTAGGAATATTGAAATCTGAACATTTAGATATTTGTGTCAAAAATTAGTAAAATGAAACCACAATATAAACCTACTTAAATAAATTCCTTGCCTCTGTGGGATTCCTGAGTATGTAGCTGAAGGTAATGGCAGGAGTTCTTCTTCACTTAAAGATCATTACTTAGAATATTTGAGCTGTTGGAACTGAAGGGAATCTGGGAAATACCGTATCCTCCTGTTGTCTGTTACTGGACACTCGATAGGCTGATTTGCATTGATGAGTGTCCTGATCCAGTGTATGATTCCAACCACTGCTGTGATGCAGGTTTTTCTCTTAATCTCAAAAACGTGAGTTACTTGAGAAGCACAAAGATGTTCAGTGTAGCATGTTGTGTATTGAAGTTTGAAGGTGTTGGGATACATGATGTGCTCTTGGTGGTCCTTTGGATTCAGTCTCATTTTGGCCTTTGTAGTTTGTTATGTATCATACAGACTAATAGCTCAGTATCCAGGTTTGGTGTGTTTTCCAGGGAGACTAACAGCTTATGTTGAAGGGTGAAGAGTGGCTTATGAAGCTCAGTACAAACAAATAATTTTGCATTTTTCTCTGCAGTTTCTGTGGCATTCGTTGCATTTTCTTTTTTGTATTTTAATGCCAAAATATTTATTTGATGTGCTTGTTTTATTATAGTGTGTAGGGTTTTTTTAATTTAAACTTCCTTAATAATACTGTAATTGCAATATGTACAATTTTTAGGACTGTTTCCAACATTAGTAGCTGGTGAACAGTTCAATCAACTTGGATTCTGTAAAGTTTTCTGAAGGGTTGGTCTGTGCATAGCAATAAATCCATGTCTTAAAGAAGTATTTCTGAGGAATTCCTGTAGAATCACATGTGATGCTGAGTTACACATTCAAACCACCTCATAACTCTCATGCACTGCTTAATTATAGAATTTTTGAAGTACGTTATCTAGTCCAACTTCCTTTTTTCATTCAGTCTGCTCTGCGCATTACTTCACTCATTGACAAAATTTTCAGTGAATGATTGTGGTTAGTTAATACTTCAGAAACAAACCACTGAATGAATTGGTTTTATATAATGCAATAATTGAAATGTAGACCACAAAGTTATTTTGAAGTATGGAAGATACTACTTTGTAAACACTAAAAATGACAGTGTAAAACTGCTAGAGCAGGGTTAATGTTGAAAAATCCAAAGTAAACCAAAGTTTTACATTAACCTTTTGTTAAGTTCATAACCAGTTTTTAAATACCTCTTCCTGAGTGTGTCTGATTTCACTTTGTTCTCTGTAGTTTAGTCCCATGGTGAAAGGCTCCATGAGATACATGGTCTCCACTGGTGCAGATGGAACTGTTTGCTTTTGGCAGTGGGATTCAGATTCCATGAAATTCAAGTACGTAAATGGGCTGCTGATAAACCTCTTATGCCATCCTATGCTTGAGTAAAATGAGTCAGATGCTTTGAACTGACTAAAAAAATTTGGGGGTTGTCATTAAAAAAATGCTGTGGTAGTAATGCATCCCTTAATTATTTTAAAGCACCATCACTAACTATATCCTTTACAAATTTATGTTCTTCTGGGAGACGAGTTGGGAGATACATTAACCTCTTACTACAGTAAACGTACAAATGTAGGACAACAAGAATGGCTGGAAATGTAAATATGTTGCTACGGGTAATAAAGCCTGTTGTTTGTGTTGGGTTTCCAACAGTCCTGCGGTTTTAGGATGTCTCTTACAGAATTTCCATGTGCATATCCAGGATATTTCTACATGTAATTGCTCTTTATTTGTATAAAACCCCCCCAGATTCTTACCAGAAAGCAGGTATCTAAGATGAGCAGTCTGTGTCTAATGTTGTGCCATATCATGGGAGTTGATATAAAATGATCCATTTTGCACTAGAACAGCTATTAAAAAGCCCCAGTACCTTAGAAAGCACATTATGTTTTATTATTATATATTAGCTTTTTAATTCAAACTTGTGATCTTAAGGTAGTAGAATTGCAGCAAAAACTATAAAAGGTATAGTCTCTTTTATAGCATCTTTTAGGTCTGTAAAAGAGGAGAGTATTTAGGCTGCATCCTTAATTATTTTCCTTCTAAAATTAATTTAGAGGACTGCATGGGATGTAACCATTGTTTAAGTTAGTTCTAGCATGAACTTCAATTACCTGAAGCAGTGAAAGGTCTCAAAGATTTACAGATGTTATTGTATGTATCTAAGAAGACCCTGTTGTACAGAAGCTTGAAGAAACGTCTCTTTATGTTTAGAAATGTTGATAAAAGCCAAGTTTTGGGTGGTGTGGGCTGTTGAAAGCATCTTTTCTTTTTAAGCAACCGGCCAGTGAAGTTCACAGAGAAACCCAGACCAGGGGTCCAGATGCTTTGCTCTTCCTTCAGTGTGGGTAAGTCATGTACAGATGGAGTGATTTCCTTCCTCTGAAGTATTATTATAAAACTTGCTTGGGACAGCTTTAAAACAGACAAAACCTACAGCTGTGAGTAATTGTATAGATGTTTATTGTTTGCTATGACATAAATAAATAATGGGGCTTTCTTCAGCTGAGAATGAAAGATTGTTAAAGAAAGTGGTGATTTCACAGAAGTAATATGATATTTTACTTTTATCCATCTTTGCTGGATTTTTGTTTTGGTTTGATCCCCTTGTATAACATCAGGGATTGGCAAAATCAGTTCTCTAAGACAGCACAAGCAGCAGCAGTTTGGTATTTTAAAGTCTTTGTAACACTGATTTATTTTTACTGTGACTGAGAAAACTTTCTGGGGCAAGAAGGGAATTTCCTTCCACATTTATATGTCAGTGGAAGAGCATAAAAAAATGTGCCACTCTTTAAATAATTGTGGGCTTTTTTATTCAAACTAGGCCTCTGAGAAATACTGGTGATCTGCTATAATTTCTTACACAGTAGCTTAATTATTGCCTGATTTTTACAGGTGGTATGTTTTTAGCAACTGGCAGCACTGACCATGTCATCAGGATGTATTTTTTTGGCTCTGAAACACCTGAGAAAATAGCTGAATTGGAAAGTCATGCTGTAAGTAATTAGTTAATTAGGCATTTCAAATGGTATTGAAGTCGCAAGGTGATACTGGATTTGTAGAAATACCTGTAATTCATTTTGTTTGACTTTGTGTTTTCTCTAATATTGAATCTGACTTTATGTTGCAGTGATAAGGCTTGATCAATACATATTTTGTATGCAGAGAATTTCAGCTCTGTTACCTATTTTTCCTGCAGTTTTTATTGTGATAAAAATGAATAACTAATAGTTTATTTCTTTAAGGAATGTGTAAGTAGGATTGGGAACAACACATTCCTCACCATTGTAGTTGGCTTACGGTATTGGAAATATATTCAAATATTACTAAACTGGCAGTCAGGTTATTTAATCTGTTAATCCTTCATATTTAACTTGGGCAGTTTTTAAAACATGAATTTTAAATGCATTAATGATTTGAGAATTCTGGGGAGTATTTGTTGGACTTTGTTTGCCTTGCAGTTAAAACTCTTAGAAATTATAAAATACGCAGTTCTTTCATTATTTCAGAGTTTTACTAAACTTAGCTTTGTCAAAAACTGTATTTCCTGTTCAAAAAATAAAATTTTTAACAAACTGTACTTTTACTTACAGGACAAAGTTGACAGCATTCAATTCTCTAATGGTGGTGACAGGTATGTTGAAAGATACTCAAATGTGAACAAAAAGCCCCCATCATTTTGGAATTTATAATCTGTTATCGTCTGGAGGTTTCCAGCAGGAAAAATCTACTTGTTTAGAACTCAGAGGGAAAATTTGGATTGATCCAGGAATTGATCTTTGTTAGATGATGTCTTTGGCCTGGCTGGGGTTTTATTTACCTGAAGGAGTGTTACCGTTTTTTGATATCCCCCGTGTATTTGTGACTTCATGAACTTCCTCTTCTTTCCTTTCACTTTCCGTAAGTACTTTATAGGAAGTAGGAAAAATGTAGTGAAAATGGTCAAAAATAGGTTACAGTCCTTTTCATCTGATTTATTCTTGCCTCTATTTAAGTATCTGATAGTCTGCAATTACTTAAAACACTTCATTGAAGTATTGTACCTGAGGAGTTGAGGATGAAGTTGAGTTGAGTCTGACTTTAGAACTTAGTTCTTTATCTGACATATTTAGACAGCTTTATTCAGTTTTTCAGTCGATTTCTGGGAAGAAAATTAATGGGAAGGTAACTGGAAAGAGTTCCCTTGCACACAAATTGAAGATTTCACTTCTATCAGTTTTCCATTGCAAAATTGATATTGTGGTGGTGTGTAACTCTAAACATACTTTTAAAGCGAGTTATTTGGGGATAAAGTAACTCTCTTTAAATACTTCTCCAGGTTCATAAGTGGCAGCAGAGATGGAACAGCTCGGATTTGGCGTTTTGAGCAGGCAGAATGGAGGAGTATTTTGTTGGATATGTCTGATCGGTTGCTGGGGTAGGTGAAGGGTTTATTTCTTGTTTTCTGTTGTGTAAAGTCAAGGAGATTGTAAAACTCAATTATTCAAACTAGACTAAGGCTTGGCAACATCATGGTCAAGTTCTGTGGTCTCTGGAGGGGATAAAATGAGTGTTCCAGTGATGTAATAATTGCTGAATTGAGTCTGCGCTTGGGTAAATGCTTAAGTGTTTCTAAAGCTTTCAAATACATTCTTGGAAAAAAGTGAACAGATAGTGCAGTCTCCCTTCTCTGTCTGGACTTTAGTCAGACACCTGGTATGTCACAGGAGAAATATTTTTACATCACTAAAAATAAAGTAGCTGGTAATTAACCTATTTCCAGGAGAGGTTATGACACGTGGGTTTCCTCAAGGACTGATCTTGCTGACTATTCTCATTTTGTACTTTTTAAAAGATGTATTAATGAAATGCTGGTGGCACAGTCTGAACAGTGTTAATTACAGATGAAGAGCTCGATATTACTTGCTGGGTAAACCTAAATGGTGGTTAATTTACAGGAGTACAGAATGCTCAGTTAGCTTCCCTAGACACTAAACAGAAATTATTTTGTAGGTGATTCAGTGGGGTTTAAATTAAATGATTTGTAGGTGTTTAAATTAAAAGCCAAACCTTGGGTACACTGGTTGATTGGAGGGTGAGGTCAAGCTCCTTTTCTAAGGCAGCCGTGAAAAATAAATGTGGTTTTACGAAGAAAGGAGGAGATATTAATAGTATTTGGGATTTGACTGTGGTTAGATGGTTGAGAAAGTCTTTGTAAGAGAGGCCTGTGGCTGACACGGAGCACAGATAATCCTGTGTGAAGGTGTGTTCCAAGGAAAGCTTGTTCCTTCATGTGACTAAAATGCTGAGGGGGACTGCTGCAGTTTTCTGTAAATGTATTTTGGGGAGAGGATAAGGTAGTAGATTGAGGTTGAAACAAAATATTATCTTTACTATATTTATGTGGGGGCTCAGAAAAAAATCTTGGCTAATGTAGAGGTTGGCTTCTGAATCAGTTAGTTGGAAAACCTGACTGAAGTCCAAAATTTTAAAGGATTTATGTTAGGACACTAATTGTAGAAGAGCCAGGACTCCATGGAAAAGGCAAACCTTTTTTGCCTGGCATCTCAAATGGGAAAGAGATTATCATGTCCTCTAAAAGAAATTTACTAGAAATCCAGATTTGCTTTAAATGAAGGAAGTTTGTGGACAGAAGTTTCAAACCAAGTTTATTTCTTTACTTCCCTTGTCTGATTATTAGAAAACAGGTTAATTTTCTGTATTTAGAGATTGAAATGGGCTAATTAAAGGTGTATCTGGCCTGTTTCAAACAGTGACACGTGTGCAGAAGAGGACAAATTTATGAAGCCCAAAGTGACCATGATCGCTTGGAACCAAAATGATAATTATGTCGTTACTGCTGTGAACAATCATCTGCTCAAAGTGTGGAATTCCTGCACAGGGCAGTTGCTCCATGACTTGGTGGTAATGGCATTTTCCTTGCTTTTTGAAGATTTTCCTGGAATTGCACTGTGTGCTGAGCTCAGAATTAGATCTGATTTCTCTGGAAGGCTGTGTGTCAGTGATACAAGAAGTGTGGTGTCTCTTGGATTTTTTTTGTTTTTTGCATCAAAACCTGCTACTTCCTCCTGTATTTGGACTTTCCTCAGGTGCTGCTGAACTTGTATCTCCTGTGGAATAAATCAAAATTTCTGTGCATTAACTTGCCCATTAAATAATTCACTGTCCTTTGGCAAAAGATCCATATTTCTACAGTTTTTGCTTGAATATAGAAAATTTATCACCTTTGGCCTGTTAAAGCCTTTGTGGTTGCCTGGGGTTGAATTTTCCAGGGAGGTTAGTTCAGGGCTTTTGGGATCTGCTGTAAATACCCTGTTGATGTGGATTTTCCTTGTTGGCACGTGATGTGCAATTTGAAATTCCAGGGGCATGCAGATGAAGTGTTTGTCCTGGAGACCCATCCCTTTGATTCCAGGATAATGCTGTCTGCAGGTCACGATGGCAACATCTTCATATGGGACATCACCAAAGGCACAAAAACAAAGCATTATTTTAACATGGTAAGACCTTTTTTAAACGCAGTTTCTTCTCAACACTTGGCAGCGTGTTCACATACCAGCTTAAGGAATTGTCAGCAACACTCACACCCTCTTGTACCTTTTGGGAAAAAATACCAACCCCAAACCAGCAAAACTTGTGTGTTCATTTTTTTCTTAGAGCTTTTACCTTTGTATTTCCTGGTTATTGCAGCTTTTCCACTCTTTGTCACTAAAGGTCACCTCATTCATAGTAACTGTTTTCCTCAGTTGAGGTGAGGTGCCATCTGAAAGTTTCTGTTTGAGGCAATCATTTCAAGAGTCTTGGGAACAAATACTTGTATTTTCCATTGTCTCAAAAACTATAGTATTGTATTACCTGTGGGCACAGTTCTTGAGAGCTCCCATGACATTGGCTCCATTTGACAACTCATGAGTAACACTTTATTTATTTTCTATGAAAGTTAAGTTATGATCTAATGTTCATATAAGTTTTTTTAATACTTTTTTTTCCTAGTTAGTCGATAGGAAAGGGATTTTTTACATTTTTTAGCTCTGAGATTCTCTGGGTTTTTCTTAAAAGAGGTTTAACAAAATCAATATATATTAGCTCCAGTTTACTTTAAGCAATGTGCTAACAGCTAAAAAGCAACTTTGTTTCTTTAATTTTTTTCACTGAACAGTAAGTTTTCATACCCTTTAGTGCATCTTTTAAAGTTGAGCGGTTGAGGATTTAAATTAACATGTCAAGGGGAAAAGAAATAAACTGAAGTAACAAGATTATTTGGAGATATTTAGGAGTTGCATGATTGCTTTTGATAGAGTAATTAGTTTTTGATACTGCATAATGGTTAGATTATCTTGAGGGTTTGTTTTTTTTTCCTTCAATCCAGATTGAAGGCCAAGGACATGGTGCTGTTTTTGACTGTAGATTTTCACCAGATGGGCAGCATTTTGCATGTACAGATTCTCATGGGCATCTCCTGATATTTGGGTTTGGCTGTAGCAGGCCCTATGAAAAGGTAAGTTCAGCTTTTTATTAGAAGTCTGTATCAGGTTTCTAACTGAAATTAGATTAGTTCCATTCATTCCTTTAAGACGTCACATGTAAAAAAGTTTTGTGTGGTTACAGGACCTAAATATAATGGATTCCTTGAGGTCTGTGGGTTCTCTTTTTAGTATGGTCCTGGCACAGCAAGAACAACCAGTGTCTTAACATTCCCTTGGGAGTAGCTCCCAGAAACTTTGCTGGCATATGTTTTCACCTTCTAGACAGCTAACTCACGTTCATTGTTCAACCTCAAAATCACTTTAATTTCTGATTGCTGATAATAGCTCAGTATTTAAAGACTGGAACGTATCACAAAGTTTATTGCACTACTGCCTACTTAAGAAAAAGCAGGCTCTGTGTATGGAAGGATAATTTTCTGGTTTACAGTTCTTTGGGCCTTTCCTTATTCAAGCCCAAATTCACAGGAATTGATTAAAATAAGCAAAAGTAAGGTATTCATCCAACAATGTAAATTTTGAAAGGCTATAAAAGTGTGTGGGATAAATGTTGTGCTCTTTTCATCTACCAGCCTGTTTACTTTTTGGTTTGATAAATACAGGTGTTGCTTTTTTGCTTCCTTTTCCCCTCAGGTTTTTTCATGTTGAAATGATAATTCCATGTATTTAATTTTAAAGAACTTGGTTTTTTTTTTGCTTGCACTACACTCCTAGCTGGAATTGAAACTTGTTCTCTTCGTCTTTCCCATGGTGTGAGCAAAGATTCTGTGATCTAATACTTATGTAACTATTTCCCTTCAGCCTCATGGGCTCAGTAGACTTTCAGTTGCAGAACTTTCAGGTGGACACATACTGAGAAAGAATTCATGATTAGGAAATTTACTTTGAGAGCTGCTGTTGAGCTTTAGGCAGTGTTTTCCTTGTGTGGAAACCAAGGAAACTCCTCTTAATAGTAGGGAAAAAAGTAGGACGAGATGTAAAATGTTGTTAAGTGTAAAATAGTGCTTCTGTTTTAAGTTACTTCAGCTTTTGATATCTAAAAGCATTTTGTTTCTGCAAAAGCACTGTGAAAAACCGAAATACTGCAACACCCATCCAGGGTAATGGAAGTTGTGCCTAACCCTTCTTTTTGGGAACTTGCACCTTTAAGGAGATTTTTAGATATTTTAGTATCGCTTGTTATTTTCGGTTCTTTAGCATTTTTTTTTTCCTCCTAATAATTTCCTCCAGATTCCTGATCAGATGTTCTTCCACACTGACTATCGGCCGCTGATCCGAGACTCCAACAACTACGTCTTGGATGAGCAGACTCAGCAGGCCCCTCACCTCATGCCCCCTCCCTTCTTAGTAGATGTGGATGGAAACCCTCATCCAACAAAATATCAAAGATTGGTGCCAGGAAGAGAGAACTGTGCAGATGAACATTTGATTCCTCAGCTTGGATATGTGGCAACAAGTAAGAACCATCTCACTAAAGAGCAGTTCACTTGTTCAGTTCTTTTCTATGGGCAGTGACCTGCACAGGCTGTGTTCGAATTGTAGACTCCATAAATCCTCATTTTGAGTAAGCAATTGGAATAATTTCATTCATTTGGTTTGTTTTACGCTTGCAAGGTGATGGAGAAGTGGTTGAACAAGTGATTGGCCAACAGACCATTGATCAGGATGAGCAGGGCCTGGAGCCCAGCATTCTTGATGGAATGATCAGACAGCTACAGCTGGAGCAGGATCAGAGAACTGGAGCTGATCAAGAGTCGGCTTCAAGTGCCCCCCAAAATGGGGAGGGAACACCCAGAAGAGGTTGGTAATCACTTAGTGATTTTGTCTCCGTTTTTATTTACACTGTATGAAATGCTGAAACAGGTTTTAATTTTATTGCTGTTTGGGGGAGTAAGATCCCTTCAACACCGTGATAACTGGTTGAGATACTCTTATTGATTAAAACACTGCTACTTCTGTGATTAAAAAAGCCTTTGACTTTTCCTTCTGAACAACATTAATTGTATTCTTTGTGGAGTGCTACATACTTAATAATATTTGTAAAGTACCGTAATAGCATTTATGCAAAATAACTACAATACTTATTTTTTGCAAATAATTGTTAACAGAAGTATTTTTGCAATAGTTATTTTTTTGCAAAATAAGTGTTGTGCCATTATTCAAACTGGTTTCCCTTCTCCCTTCTATACAGATTTAAATGAGATGCTTTTCTGAGCTGTGTCCTTGCAGTTTTAATTATGTAATATATATAAAATATATATTTATATGTTGTGCAATTATGTACATATGTAACATATAATCATATAAATGTTACATAATTATGTTTATATTTAATTCTCTACACTCAGCTCTAGAAGTGCTTTTTAGAGCTTCACCAGCCTCAGAGCTGCCTGAAAATAGCTCAAGAAAACCCCTGTGTCACTTCCTTTCACTGGATTAAAATATGAGCAGAAATAACCATTTTAAAGGTCTCTGTGATCTCACTGAATGTTCTGTATAATTTCTGTATTTTGTATGATACAGATAATTCCTGAAGTTCTAAGTGACGCAGTTACTATTGCGGCAGTATATAAAGTGTTAAATTTTTATCTTGTAGTAAGGAGAAACAGGGTTCCAATTCTCTATATCGTGATAAAAACCTGGGTGTTTTTTGTATGTTTTAGCTTTCAGGAGGCCGAGTTTGGACATCCAGTCCCCCCCCAACATCGGGCTGCGGCGCAGCGGGCAGGTGGAGGGCGTGCGCCAGATGCACCAGAACGCGCCGCGCAGCCAGATGGCCACAGAGAGGGACCTGCAGGCCTGGAGGCGCAGGGTCGTGGTGCCAGAAATCCCCCCGAGCCTCCTCAGGTGTGTGACAGCCTGCTGGGCTGCAGGTGTCACTACAGACAGCACTTTTCTGCGTCTAGTGCTCTTAAACCACAGCTGCTGGTGAAATGGTTCAGTGTTGTGGTCAGATGTGCTTAAACGCTCTGAATGGTAAAGGCCATTCAACAAGAATAAATGGGAGTTTCTCCTGTTCTCGAGAATGATTCTCCCATATTTCAGTATTTTAAATCATCTTTCAGGCCAGCTGGATTACCCAGTTTCTTGCTTTCTCCAAAATAAAAGATGTGGGTTAAATTCATTTCCATGAAAAAGTTGGGCTTTTTGTGAGAGTTTTGGGAGTGGTTTGTCATGACCAGAAGCAGCACCAAGTACTTGAAATGCTAAACCAGTTGCTTTCGAAAGGACTGTCAGTATTAGAGCATGGTGCTAATAATTGCAGGTTGTGGGTTCATTCCCCATGGAGCCAGTCACTTAAGATGATCCTTGTGGGTCCCTTCCAACCCAGAATATTCTGAGAATTAACAGCTAAATATTTCTCTTTAATGGTACAGCCATATGTGCTACTGCACCTCTGAAGGTTTTAAGAAGCATTCCCAGTACTGGGAGGTGGAATGATTACAATGGGGAAAATGTGGGTTAAGAATGGGGTTGGAAAAGTTTGTTACATTTTGATGTTTGCAAGGAATAATTTTTTAATATCCATCTTTTTTACTTTTATCTGGAAATGAGAGGAGAGCTGTTTGAGCAATAATAACACCTGAAATAAATAATGAAATGCAACTGTATGTTAGGAGTTTTGAGAAAGGTCTCAAAACAGATGTAGAATTGGATTTTCCTGACTTTCTTGTAGGAAGCAGGAAGAATATCGGATTGCAAAAGGGGAAGAAGAGAGAGATCTTTATGCAACAGAGAAGAAAAAGTCATTTGAGTCATTGGAAAAGGCATGTGGCAACTCCTTGAAAATGGGCATTCTGTACCCAGGGACAGGTGGTGGTGTAAAAAATGAAAGTGGGTGTTTCTGAAGGTATGGTCCTCAAAGGCCCCTCATGATTCAGCTTCCAGTTATTGCAGGACAAGGTTTGGTTTATTTTTATGAATACCTAGAATTCTTCTTGTTTTCAATCTTGCCTCTTTCCGTCTGAGATGATTTGGGAGCCATTTTTAAAGGCGGGTTTGCTCTCAGGCCATTCTGATTTTACTGCATGAAACACAGTTGTTGTAGGTCCATGCTAAAGCCCTGAGATGCAAGTGAGACGGTTCAGGGTCCTATATTTGAGGAATTAGACTGTATTGCTGTTCCCTTGTCATTTTGCTTTACATGACAGTGTTTTGTGTATGGGGAAAACTTTTTCAGACTTGCCTTGTTTCAAGTGCTTTTTTCATTGTCTGTTTTTTGGAAGAGATCGGTGAGAAGGAAAACTTGGTTATTGTGCTGGTTTTATAAGATTGTGGCCTGATTCACTGTCTTGCAGTACAAAACAATTTGACACAAGAATTCTCCAATGTAATCCCCTTTACTGAGGGGAGTTGGGGAAAGAAAGGCTCAGAGAATCGGGATTGTTCAGCCTGGAGAAGAGAAGCTTTGGGGGGACCTCACTGTGGTCTTCAGGACCTGAAGATGCTACAAGAAAGATGGAAAGACACCATTTCCAAGGGCCTGGAGTGACAGGACAAGGGGGAGTGGCTTCAAACAGCCAGAGATCAGGGTTAGATTGGATATTGGGAAGAAATTCTTGGCTGTGAGGGTGGGCAGGCCCTGGCACAGGTTGCCCATGGAAGCTGTAGCTGCCCCTGGATCCCTGGAAGTGTCCAAGGCCAGGCTGGATGGGGCTTGGAGCAACCTGGGCTGGTGGAAGGTGTCCCTGCCCACAGCAGGGGATGAGACTGGGTGATCTTTAATGTCCCTTCCAACCCAACCCATTCTGTGATTTCTGGTCCTCTCAGAATTATGCATTGTATGCAGTTACTGTCATGATTCTGTAAATACATTTATCAGGTCGTGTGAACAGACCTGGCACAGTACTTTATAAAGGGCACTTTCTTACAACAACGATTAAATCTTAAATTTGGAACAGCAAATTTAAAACCCTTGACTTACAGGGAAGTTGCTTCTTGTGAGAGTGAGTTTTGTCATGGTCAGGCTCTTTGTGATGAGGCCATTTCAGCAGTGCTTGCAGCCACCCTTTCACCCTCAAAAAAGTTTGCTACATAAACATTTTTATCTAACTTCTGCTTTTTCACTTCCTGTGTTAATTAGAGTGATTCTGAGTCCTCATTAATCCAATCCAAGCGGAGACTGCACCGACGGAAATATTCCAATTACCGAACCCGGAAAAACATTGAACAGCTGGAGTCCTCTGATGAGGAGAGGGACAACTGCTTTGGCTTGATAGAGCAGGTCAGTTCACTTGGGAGTTCTGATTTTGGACTTGAGTTCTTCAATAACTGAAGTTTTACGTGCCTTTTCCCTCTTAAACAAGCAAACAAAAACCCTCTCTTTTTCCAATTATTTCTCTGAGCACCATTACTGTTGGCACTTCTTAGGCTTTGGTATTTGTTCCTTTGATAACAACAGTCTTTTCCTGGCATTTCATAAATGGCTGAACTGGTTTTGTTGAGAATCTTTTAAACCAAATCCACAGCCCAAGGCAAGAGTCTGATGGACAATTGACTTCAGTTGAAGTTTGGATTTTAGATGCATTTTGCTGTTTCTTGGTGAAAACTTTCCAAATTTGTGCACTTGCCTAAAAGTGCTCATTTTAAAAATTCGTGGTGATTCTTCCACATGGTGGAAGAGATTCTTACCTTGGCTGGGGATGCCACAGGACTGTGCTGTGGGCAGCAGGAGCTTTGGGGCTGTTGTGGTATCAGATGCTGTAAATCAGTGGTAGGGCTGCTTGGACTTCAGTTCTTACCTTGCACACAAGGAAATAGTCTCAGGCTGGGAAAAGGAGAAGAATTGGAGGGATTGGAGAAGGATGAAGCAGTCACTTTGTCAAGGAAGAACGATGAATAAAATGGGAAGTGTTCAGGAGATAAGGAAATCTTGTAAGTAAGACAAGGAAAGATACTGCTTGGAAACTGATTCTCTTCTGGCCTTGAAATAAAGAATTCCAGTGTGGCTGGAAACAGTAAGTCACTTAAATTTAATGAAAAGTTCAGTTTTTCCTTATTTTTGGAATAGGGTGGGAGGGGAGGTGACAGGAGACTTTTGGCACCTGACTTTCAGAGTGCAAATAGGAGGGTTGTGTGCAATGTCCTGTAAGTATTACACTTTTTGGTTTTTTTTAAAAGTGATGTTTGATGTAATAATATTTAATGTAATAATACTGTAAATATCTGAGCTTTTATGTAAATGTTTAGGGTTTTTTGTTGTTTTTTCTGTTTTTTGTTTGTTTGTTTGTTTGTTTAATTCTATGAATGGTAGGGTTAAAGAGAAGAACTGAAGTTAAATCTTGTTTATTGGGGTTTTATTATTCTTACCTTTTTACTTGAGCAATTCATTATACTTACGGAAAACACATTTAAAACATGAAGTTGGTGCAAATAAATTGCTGAACAACAATCAGGAAATCACTAAAATTGTAATATATTTTGATGTATCTGTACAATTCAATTTTGCATTTAAATACATGCAGGAATACTCAGTTAGTACTTGCTCAATCAGTTGATACTAAAACCAGGGGGGAAAAAAATCACCTGGTTGTGACTTGCATAATTAATGAAAAAAAATCATAGCAGTGTCAGAATATACCCATGTTGTGTGTGAAGTGGAGATGTGGTATTTTTCTTGATCTGTTCCTTTTGCAGAGTGTAAATTCTTACCTGTGAGACAGATTTTATGGTATACTTTACATGACCTAATGATTTCCATTTCCCTTTCAGCAGCTTTTTGCCACATTTCTTCCTAACTTGATAATATGCAGACCGTAAATGTGGTTTTTTGTTTCCAACCCTTAAAACATGTGCTGTGAGAAAATTTGGGATTGACTGCTTATTTTTAAATTTAGGAAGCTGAAGAAAGTGAGAGCTCTGGCTCATCAGATGAAGAGGAAGAGTGGAGAAGTGACAAGAAAAGCAACAGTAACAGTTCTAGGTAAAAGTGAACAAACACATCCCACATTTTACTTGATGATGAGGTTTATCTGTGATGAGTTTTACTTGAATTTGGACAACTTCAGAGTTGTACGGAAGCTCTGTTGTGCCTCAGATGTGATTACATTCTGTATTGTAATTGATATGCTTGACTGACACTTTGAATTGGGATTTACTGTTCCATTTCACCAAACATTTCTGTGTTTCATGTTCCAAATGCCTCTGCTTTTTTTGCTACATGGCAAGGAGAAAAAATACAGTCTGGAACATTTTTATACTGTGTTTTGTTGTGTTGGGTTTTTGAGGTGTGAGGGATTTTGTTTGATTTTGAGGGGTTTTTGGTTGTTTGGGTTTATTTTAATAAGGCAGCAACAGTCAGTTCCTTGCTCTACAAAACTGATTGCAAAAAATCTTCATTTTTGCAAGGTTTTAGTTTTATGTAGAACTGAAGTTGTAGGTAACTTTTTAATCACTTTATTGTGGCTTTTTAAGATGATCTTTCTAGAACTCTGTAGTACTAGGACTAAAAAATACTGACAGAGAGAAAGCAAATGTGTAGCTGTGTGAGATGTGTATAACTAAAGGATTTAAGCAGTGTTTGGCCACTGTGTTCCTTAGGGAGGGCTTCTGACTAGTCTAGAATTTCATTGCACAACTTCAGTGAATTAAGTGACTGATTTTAGAAACCACCAGACTTCAGTTTCTGTAAGAAATGTGCTTAGAATTACAGCCTTCCCAAAAAACTCAATGTTAAACTTCAAGTGAAGTAATTGTAGTGGTTTTGATGTTGCTTTCAACAGCGATTGATACCTGCTGGTATTTTCCCGAGGGAATTCAGCATTCTGAAATAGTGACCACTTGGTTGTGTGTTTGTGTTTCCCTGACCCCTCGGGCAGTGATTCCTCGAGCAGGTACTCGGACTGGATCGCAGACGCCGGGATTAACCTGCAGCCTCCCATCCGCACCTCGCGCCGCAAGGCGGTCAGGTACTGCAGCTCCTCGGAGGATGAGGTGTCAGCAGAGAAATCATCCCCTCCCAAGAGGAGGAGGAGGAAAAGGAGAAAAAAACCCAAACCAAAAAAGCAGGAGGAGGTATAAATTTCATTTCTCCTACTCAGTCTTTAATTCATTTCTCTCTCAGGTTTTATGCCTTGTTGGTGGAAACGTAATGTAATTTTGATTGCCATTAGACATGAGTATTGGTGTCACCACACAGAGTTCTGTGGAATTAGTTTGAGGCCATCCCAAATGGGAAGCATTTGCTGATTTGTAGGGAAGAATTGCATTCCAAATGAAGTCACTTTCACTTTCCACATAAAAAGGGTTCTCAAGGTTGCTGGTATTAAAGGAGGAATGTGTTTATTAAATATCTGTGCAGAATATCACACTTTTCATGAGAGCCAGGAGTGATAGGATAAGGGAGAATGACCTTAAGCTGAGGGGAGGGCAGGGTTAGATGGGATATTAGGAAGACGTTCTTGGCTGTGAGGGTGGGCAGGCCCTGGCACAGGTTGGGCAGAAAAGCTGTGGCTGCCCCTGGATCCCTGGAAGTGTCCAAGGTCAGGTTGGACGGGGCTTGGAGCAATGTGGGATAGTGGAAGGTGTCCCTGCCCATGGCAGGGGGTGGAATGAGATGATCTCCAAGGTCCCTTCCAACACAAACCATTCTATGACTATAATCCTGTTAAATGTTTGGTTTTAAGTAACATTAACATACCTTTTATGTAAGTTAAGCTGTTGTCTGCCAAATGAGATGGAACAAGTTGTTTCGATGTCATGTCAGCAATATGTCCATTGTGTTTAATTTTGTGAAGGCTGATGCTGCAACACAACCATTAAACATGGAACTGTCCTATGACTGGCACCCTCCAGTTTGGATAACAGACACAGCTCTTCGAAGATCCCCCTTTGTCCCTCAGATGGGTGACGAGGTAGGAATGTTAATTAAAATCCTTCAATGCTTGTGATTCTGTGACTATAATTACCAAATTCATGAAAACATTGACTGTTTGGGGTTTGTTGGGATTTTTTAGGTGATATATTTCCGACAAGGGCATGAAGCTTACATTGAAGCAGTGAGAAGAAATAACATTTATGAACTGAATCCACACAAGGAGCCCTGGAGGAAAGTAGTGCTTAGGGTAGGTCTGCACTGAGGAGTTTCCTTACACTGATGTAAAACATGGCTTTGGGAGGTTATGCAATTTCCCTGTGGAAACAATAGGGGAAAGTGTCTTCAGTTACCAGAATGTCTTAAGAATTCCCTGTGGAAAGCCCAGATTACATGCCTGTGTTAAAAATGTCAAGTCTGACAGGCTGTCATTGCAATCTCAAATGCGGTTTCAATATTTTGTGGGTTTTGCATGTGGTAAACTGATGTTATACTGACAGTTCTGCGTGTGGTCCCTAAGGTAATAATTCCTGAAGCTGTTTGTTCTTATCTGTAGGATCAGGAATTGGTAAAAATTGTTGGAATTAGATACGAAGTCGGCCCTCCCACGTTATGTTGCCTCAAGCTTGCCTTTATAGATCACGCCACTGGAAAACACACAGACAAATCATTTTCTATCCGGTATGTGCGTTTTTAGTTTTTTGGACAGCATTTAAAAATGTGTTTCTCTGCAATATTCTTCCTAAAACCCTGAGGCACATATGAAAGGGATTGATTTTTATCCTCTAGGTACCATGACATGCCAGATGTCATCGACTTCCTTATCTTACGGCAGTTCTACGACGAAGCCCGGCAGAGGAACTGGCAGGCCTGTAAGTGTGTTTGCTTAGTGTTTGAGTGATCAGTTTGGAAATCAGAAATGTCTCTTTGGCTAATTCCTGAATATGCTGCTTGTTTGTAGCTTCACAGGGTTCTCTGGTAGGTAAGAATTAGAAATTTGAGTCTTGGAGTTAAATACAGTCCTCAAAACATCTGTTGAGATCTCATCTCCTTTTATTGGGTGTCAGTGGGTTTAGAACATTAATTACAGAAAGAAATCAAGACATACATTGAAGAGAAGTTTTTCTAATTGCATGTAGAAGACAAGGAGTTAAATAACTTCCCTTAGCAGAATATCTGAGCTGAGTGTTCTGCTGTAGCCGACAGGTTCCGCTCCATCATTGACGATGCCTGGTGGTTTGGGACAGTGCTGGGACAAGAACCATATCAGCCACAGTATCCAGACAGTCACTTCCAGTGCTACAGTGTTAAGTAAGTATCAGATTTTACACTTTTGTTGGTAGTGGTTTGGGTTACCTCTCACACAGCTGCCTTTATAGGTATGAGATTGTATAAATCACTCAAATTATTTTCCTGGTTGTATTGTCATTTAATGGTTTTAAGCTGCTAAAATGTGAATATGTAATAATTTGTGGCAACTTCTTTGACCATATTGCCATTCATTAAGAAGCTGTTGACCTTTTCACATTTTCTGTAGTGACTAAGGCTGGATCTCTTCCATGAACCAAGCAAAGCAGTTTTCAGTGAATGTTAATTATTTATCTTCATTGATAATTGGTTTTGGATGGGGAATGCTGAATCTTTCTTGTGTTGCTGACATCATGGTCCTAATTCTTCCAATCCTCATTCCTTTGCCTGTCACCTTGTACACCCTTTTTCATGTCAACAAAGGGACCTTCACTGAAAGTTGAATAAAGGTGAACAGAGATACCTGTGGACTTTAGTGTTAAAAATGAGGATATTATCCTTGACCTGCCCTGTCCAAGATGTTTGGATTAGAATCTCAGAATGGTTTGGGTTGGAAGGGACCTTAAAGATTACCCAGTCCCACCCCCTGCCATGGGCAGGGACACCTTCCACCAGCCCAAGTTGCTCTAAGCCCTGTCCAGCCTGGCCTTGGACACTTCCAGGGATCCAGGGGCAGCCACAGCTTCTCTGGGCACCCTATACTGGAGCCTCTCCACCCTCACAGGGGAGAATTTCCTTCTGATACCTAATCTAAACCTGCCCTTCCTCAGCATAACCTTGTTGTCCTGCCTGCCCTTGTGGTAAATCCCTCTCCAGGTTTCTTGTAAGTCCTCTTTAGGCAGTGGAAGGATAATACGGGGGTCCTGCTTGCTTTGGATTCCCTGAGCAAGGTAGGACTGTAAGGCGAATAAATAGTGAATACTTAATACTTCTATTTCTGCCATGCCCAGAGATTGTTCCCATGTCTTTTACAGTACATTTAATATTCAGAGTTTGATTGTTGCAGGGCTTGTTAATGTCCTCTTTTCTCAGGGGCTTTTGAACTTGTTGCTCATCACCAAGGAAATAATTATAACTAGTAGATAATTCTGTGAGACTGCCAAGGTGGTTTTACTTACTTTGGTTCTTTGTTTTATCTACTTTGCCTTCTATCCCAATTATTTTTCTTGTGGGAAGGTGGAATTAACTGCCAGACTAAAGTTCTTGACTGTTGTATGAGACCTACAGATATGGAAAGTAACATATTTTGTTGTGTACCGCAGTTGTTCCTTAAGAGCAAGTTTAGTTGGAATTTGGTTGTTTTCTTGACTAGTTCAAAATGCAGTTTGCAGTTCTGAAACAGTGCCTGTAGCCAGTTTCCTGGGCTCCTTCTTCTGAGAAGGCTAAAGGATATTTCAGTATTTTAATGCACCAGCCTTTAGCAGAGCAGAGCCTAATAATTGAGCAGGGAAGGAGTGCTGTCCTCTCTGAAGACCACTTTGCAAAGGCACCTCTTCCAAAATCTGTGCTGCTCTTGTAGAGTATGTGACTTTGTTCTGACTGGTCTCACAAACAGCTCTTGTAGAGCAGATTCCTGACATGTGCATGAAAATGTCTGGAGCGTGTGGCAGGTGTGTTTGGGCTTTGACTTGGCTGGGTCCCTTGCTCTTTCTGTCACACACTCAATAATCTCAAATTATCATTGTTACTGTTGTATAGATAAGAAATAAATTGAAGATAAATTGATTTTTTTTGTTTGTTTTACTCCCCAGACAATAATAGGTGTTTGTGTAGAAACATCGTGATATATTAAGTTGCATTTCTTGGATGAGTAGGGCTTAAACTGTACTAAACTATGTTGATAAATGCAAAATTATTAAGTAATTTATCCATTTAGGAATACCAGCAACTTCAGAAGTATTGTACAGGAACTAGGGAGGAGAACTGAACTGATGAACCTTCAAAACTCTGTTAGTTCAGGGAGATCAAACAGGCTGAATGTGATGGCTCCAAGTTTTCCTTAGTTGTTGGATAATCCAAAACAACGGACAGATGCTCTTACCTGAGCAGAGATTTAGTTACAAAGTACTCTGAGCACAATCATTTCATTTTCCAGTTAGTTTGTAGTAAATACACAGGAGCTTTTAGACCAAATATCTGAGTTTATTAAGGCATCAGAAGTAGATGGCACTCCCCCAGGAATTTGGAGAACTCTGACAGGAACCTGCTGGAAAAGCTCTGGAGGGAAATTGGTGAACTGTAGACTGATATATTTGTTTCTGGTATGTGCTGATAATAAAGAATTATATATATATACATATATATATATATGTATAAAAGATGTTAGAAAGTGACAGGATTGGAGCCAACACATTTCCACAAGAGGCTGTGGAAGCAATATTGGCAAGTTCAAAACAATACTGGACAAAAATAAACAGATAGCAAAGGAAATAGGTTAGGATGTTCACAGACATGCCTGGAGGAATACAGGGAGCAGGAATGCTGGAAGTAAGAGTAGAATGGGCTTGTACCAGAATCATGTGGACTGCAAAGAGAAAACTACTTGTGTAGCTGGACCAGCTGATCCAGGCAGACATTTCTTATGTTTGAAATACCAAAATTCAGTGGTATTTTACGTATTTTTAAAAACATGTAAGGCTTTGGAGAGATTTCATACCTCGTAGTTACTAGTGTGAATATGCAGAGACATCAGTGTCTCTTGTATTTACTTTTGCTTTGATTGGACCTTAATTAACTTCAGTTTCCTCATTTTATGTTTATTCTTTTCTTTGTCTTAATATGGCCTGCCTAATCAAATGAAATCTTAATATATGAAATCCTTCACTGTTCTCCCTTTCTCTGAAACATTCCATGGACTTGTCCAACTCCTGTTGTGGTCAGCAGAAAAATCCTCTCCTGTGTTTTTTCTCAAATCTTCCTCTTGATATTATCTCACTTTTCCAGCTGTGCAGCCTATTTTTCTTCTTAAGCTTCTTGCTAAGGCTTTGTAAAATTGATTTATAAATTGGGTAAGTTGCATACAGCCAAAATCGGAAGCACAGTTTTAATTTGAAATTCGTTATGGAGAACGTTTCCTTTGTGCTGATTGCAGGCT
This sequence comes from Grallaria varia, assembly GCA_013396735.1. Lineage (NCBI taxonomy): Eukaryota > Metazoa > Chordata > Aves > Passeriformes > Formicariidae > Grallaria > Grallaria varia. The sequence goes on from VWZG01007847.1 coordinate 725,929, forward strand.
AATGCTTTTGTTTACATGTCGGTTTATACAATGTATTTTTTCAATACCTAAAAGTAGCTGTAATTTAAATGTGCTAATAGTTGTGATGCAAATACGCTTGGAGGGAATACCTGGGTCAAGATAAATTGAAATTATTTTTTCATTTTACTTTTTCCTTGGTGAATCAGATGGGACAATGGTGAAATTGAAAAGCTGAGCCCGTGGGACATGGAACCAGTTCCTGATAATGGTAGGTAGAAACTAGTTAGTAAATTGGTTTAATGTGCTTCTCCCGGTTTCCAGTTCCTTTATTTCATGCAAGTATTGGACCTGAGGTGATTCGTGTGAGTTACTAAAGACAGTCTTGATTCAGATTTAGTGAAATGACTGAAATTTACCTTTATTTTTTCCCTTTTGCATCTTCCAGGACAGTTCTGAAGGAAATTCTTTAAATGTTTGGAGAAAGTTTGGGAGATATTGAGAGAGTAGTTATTGAATAAGCTATCAAAAAAGATAATTAATTTATTAATAACATTTGCTAACAGTTCCCTGGACACCTGAAAGGCTCGTACTCTATTTCTTCTTGAATCTGAGTATACCGTACACAGGAGGATGTTCTCAGTACCCCCTGTCTCATCTTTGACTATGACTTTGCCATAGGGAAACAAGGAAGGGACACAAAGGGGAATAAAAAAACTTAAATTGTAATGTCTTTGGTGGATAAGGTTAAAACATTGGGAATAACATTCTCTGTTCATGGATAAATACAGCAGCCACTTGGCTACAGGAAGAACAGAAAGACAATCCAGAACTCCTTATTTTCTGTCCAGGCAGAAAACGGCACTGTGTAGGGAAGTAAAGCTGTTAGACAGTCTTAGTGCATTTATAGAAACATTGTTATGTAACAATATAGTGTAAAAAGGGGGATTTAACCCTTCCCCTTTGCTTTCCCTTCCTTTTTTTCTGATGGACTGACTTACAGGTCAGGTGGAAACTCATGTTTACCACCCTTTTCTAAAAATATTTCTCCTCCATTCTGTTTGTAAATGGATGTGTGGGAGAGCAGCAGTACTGAAGTTGGACTAATAATTTGTTATTTTCTGTATTCTGCCAGCATAAGTTTTGACTCATGATATTCAAGAGACAGACTCAGATGTGCTTGAAGAACTGCTTCATCTTTAGTATTGTTTGAGTGGATAACAAACAGAGCACTAAAAGAACTAGAAATTACTTTGAGCTATTAACACTAACCCTGTTCAGCCAAAGGAAAAAATAGTATTTTTTGTAAACTTAGAGCATCCCCCATTAAAACTTGGATTTTTCTCTCCAGTAGTTGTAGCTGAAATGTATTTTAATCTTGGTATGCATCAAATTCATGGGTCACAGTCATCCTGACACTGACAAGGACCCTTTTCCTTTCCTCCTTTCATTTTCCATGGGCAGACCCCACATGCTGATGCAAGTCCCGTCAGTCTCCAGCTCCAAGCCCAAACTCTTCTTGCTTTGAGATCTGCCATGTTGAAAACAAGTATTTCAAAACTGTCAAAAGATCACCGTTATTAAACCAGAGAGGGTGTCACAAAGTGTGTTGTCTAACTTGCAATGGATTAAAAGTTTGTGGCACAAACTGGCTCATTCAATGATGATCCTGTGAAGTTTAGGTTGTGGATCTAAAAAGCATAAACAACCCATCTGATTAAGTCCTCTGTCAAGTCTTGTGCTCAGGATAAGAGGAGGAAAGAGTTTTCTGGGAGTTCAGAACTGCAGAAAAAGAGAATAAAGAATATTGTGCTGTTATCTACCTTTAGTGTCCTTTCCCTCCCACAGTTTTAGTATCAAACTCCACTTCAAGGCAGGATTTTTCTTGTCAGTCAGAAGCATATGATTAATAAGTGTGAGTACTCCACAGTTTATCTTGGTTTGTAGTCTCACTCCTCCCCCTTCCCCTCTTTGCTCTGTCTGCTCAGTTGATCAGCCTGAGGAATTAGGAGCCAGTGTCTCCGTGACTTTGGAAGAGGTGGAGAAGCTCCTGTACAAGCCCCAGGAAGGGGAGTGGGGCATGAAATCCCGGGATGAAGCCTGTGAACGGATTATCAGTGGTATTGATCAGCTTATGACTCTTGGTGAGCATGCAATCCAAGCTTTAGGTAGTTTTCTCCTAACATTAATTTAAAAAAGAACCCTGAAATATCCATGGCCTGCTTTGAAAATTCCCTGTGATAATGTCCTGGAAATGTTTGTGTTTGTATGTGCCCTTCAGCCTGGAGAGGAGGAGGCTGAGGAGAGATCACATTGCAGTTCCAGCTTCCTTGGGAAGGGCAGAGGAGGGGCAGGCACTGCTCTCTGCAATGTGGGGACAAGGGACAGGAGCCAGGGAACAGCCTGGAGCTGTGTCAGGGCCGGGTTTGGTTGAATCTCAGGAAAAGGTGCATCCCCCAGTGGGTGGTGGGCCCAGCCCTGAGGCTGCCAGAGCTCCAGGAGCCTTTGGATGATGCTCTCAGGGACAGAGTGTGATTCTTGGGAATGGTCCTGTGCAGGGTTGACGGTTGGATTGATGATCCCCATGGGTCCCAACTCAGCATGCTCTGTGATTCTGTGATAATTTTATAAGTAATTGACTTTATCAAGAATAATTACACATTAAAACTGAACACCTGACTCAATTGTCATATGTGTACAGGCTTTGAAATAGAATCATAGAATGGCCTGGGTTGGGAGGGACCTTAAAGATCATCACATTCCAACCCTCTACCATGGGCACAGACACCTTCTACCAGCCCAGCTTGCTGCAAGCCCCATCCAGCCTGGCCTTGGACACTTCCAGAGATCCAGGGACAGCGGCAGGTTCTCTGGTCACCCTGTGCCAGGGCCTGCCCACCCTCCCAGGGAAGAATTCCTTCCCAATATCCCGTCTAATTCTACTCTCTGTCAGTTTGAATCCATTTCCCCTTGTCCTGTTACTTTCCCGTAGGCTCCCACAATTCAGTCAAACAGTTATATCTTGCTGTCATTGCTGTTTCCCTGCAGACATTTCAGCAGCTTTCTCTGGCCCCGTTGACCTGTGCACGTACCCCAAGTACTGCACCGTGATCGCGTATCCCACGGACCTCAACACCATCCGCACCCGCCTGGCCAACAGGTTCTACAGGTCAGTGCTGCCAGGGCAACAAGGGAGCTCACACTGGCACTGTTTTCACACTTACAATAAGCAACTGACTTCTGTTCTCTGAGAAATTTGGTATTTGAAATCACCGAATATTTTAAAAAGAACACCCTGAAGTTACTTCAGTCCTAAAGACACTTTGGATTTTGAAGTGCTGTACTTCAATAGTTTTGAACTTGAAGAGGGTTTTAAGCTCTTACTACTTTAAGAAAAGGGCTTAAATGGAGAGGTAAAATGTTAAATATTACCTCCAGCATTTCAAATGGTAAAACTTAGGGAAGACAAAGAGGAAAGAGTGTAGTGATGACAAAGTTCTGATTTTCTGGATGTGCTGGGTATCCATAGCTCTGAAATAAATTGAAGCATGTTCTTCATCGGTTCTTGCATTCAATGTCTCTGTAAATACAATAAAGAGTCGTTAATAGTGGTTTTCCTCCTATATAAGACAGAAGTGAAGTCTTGGGAAATGGTTTGAAATTCTGTAGGTGAGGAACTGCAAACTTGGGCTATCTCTGCTTTACAGCTGCAAAGAATTGGAGAAAAGATTTATAAAAATGAAATGACACATTTGTGGGAGCTCATTTCTACCAAGCTAAAACTGTAATTTGTAGCAGCTTCTCAAATCTGTTTTACCGAGGACACTGCTTTGACACTGGTCACTTGGCATCAAAACAAGGTCTGTCAGGGAAGACAGGAAGCAACATTGTGGCTGAAATATCTTTAAAAATATAATATTGATGAAGCTGCTTCTGTTTTTTTACTTGTTTGTCTCTTGTGTTTGTTAATTAAATATTCCTCAGATGCAACACAATTTGTTTCATTTGTCCGGGCTTAGTGACAAGCACCTTTTGATGTTTCCGGAATAAATGTGATTATTTACAGTAGTGGTTAAATAGCACTTTACCCCATCGGTTTGAATAAGGTCAAATGTAAGCTTTCTAAAAATGCATGAGTTCTTAAAGATTCCAGGGAATCCACAATCCTCAGGGTTATTTCAGTGGTATTTTATGATTTAGTGGCAAAAAGTGCTAGTGCTTACACAGTTGTATTAACTGAGTTTTTATCACAGACTTTCTGGGGATAAATTATCAATAATGAGTTGGGAAACACAAGTGACAAAAGATGTGCGTTGTTGGTTGTTTCCTTGGGTTTTCCAAGTTTGAAACTGGTCTAATGAGACACAAACCAAAGAACACCTCAGTCTAATATGGGCAGAAAACTACAAAGACTGAATTTTTGTTGGTTTGAAGCTTTTCTTTAGCTTTCAAGGTGCAATGTTTTCTAATTTTAAGGAGAATCTCAGCATTGGTTTGGGAAGTCAGATACATTGAAAGCAATGCCAGAACCTTCAATGAACCTGGGAGTGCCATTGCTAGAGCTGCAAAAAAGATCACTACCCAGCTCTTGAAGTTTATCAAGTAAGTGGCATTTTCATTTAAATAAAGTTTGACTCCCCATGCTCTCAAACAGTGGGAAAGGATGAGCAGCCTAACATCCCTTTGTTCTTGAGTCCTGCTTTTGACAGGTGTATAATTCTTCCTGAATGCTATTTTAAATACTGAAATGTTCAGCTTAGAGGCATTTTAACTTTTTCCCCAGGTATTTCTAGTACCAAGATGTCACTTGACATTGAGGATTTTGAGTAGCTCAACCTCTACAGTAAGTTCTGTGCTGTCACGGGTAGAAGTTCTGTTGCAGCTTCTCTGACTTAATTCACTTGAGAGGTTTATTTTGACAGAAGTGAGTTTATTTTGACAGAAGTGACAGCCTTCCTGCAGGTGGGAAGGCCCCTTTCAAATTCCTGATGCTCATTTCTATATTAATTCTTAGTTACTGTCTTCCATTTTATATATGGCTCTTGGCTGTGGCCCACCTCAGTCTTGGGAACAACANGTAATTCCAGTAATTTATGGTGGTAAAGAAATACCACCAGCCTTCAAATATTTTTGGTAAATTTGCTGAATAATTTATGTAGCTAAGACAAACATGGAAAATACTATGAATTTTGTATGAATGTTTTATGACATTTGTAATCAGTGAATTGAATTACTGATGATATTTAGTCACTGAGGTGCAAAGCTGATGGGTCTTCTCATTGTAGCTTCTGGTGGGGGTTTTTCATTTGTAATAAGGGCAAGAGTTTGAGTCAGTATCAAGGATGTTGCTTTCCAGGTCTCCCAAATGCTGTGCTATATTTTTTTTATGCTCATCTTATGCCTTGTTGAGAGAATTGAGAATGAAAACCTATTTTTAGCACAGTCTTAATCTAATGACATTTTGAACACCCATCACTTGTTTTTTCATATGTAATTTTTAAGAGGATTGATTTTATTTTGTGCAGGATGATGAAAAATGTGTTCCAAGAACATCATACAGAAGAAGAAGAGTGAGTTGGCTGATCTTTACCATATAACCCCAGTTCTGTGGGAGTGATGCTTAGTTTTCTAACAATCTTAGAACAGAATTTTCCTGATGGAGTTAAGGAAGCAAAAGCTTTGCTTAAATAGGACTTTGCTGTTTTAGTGCTTTTATACTTATTCCATAGAGTTGTGTAGGAAAATATCACTTACAAGTTCGGTACCAGTGCTGTTCAGTGTGGGGGTTTTCAGTTAATCTGTATGATGCTGAAATAAAATCATTATTCACCTGACATGCTTGGGAAANCCAATGTGAAGATTCGGAACCTTTCAGACAACCTGTTGACTTGGATCAATATCCTGTAAGTTGGTTTTTTTAACCTTCTTAGCAACCTTCTCAAAGCCTTCTTTTTGTTTTTTTTTAACTTGTTTTCTTATTGTCCCATGTAGGGAATTAATTTTGAGATAAATTTATATTTTCTTAATTAAAAATAGTTTACTGAGAACAATTTACAAAACCAGTTTATTGAGCCTGAGCTCAACTTGATTTGTTTCTTCTCTTTCTGATAGTTTTGTGATTTTTTTTTTTTTTCTAAAATCCCAACAAACTTAGTTTAAAGGAAAAAAACTGCTTTATAAGCATGTAACTATTTTCCTGTGGACTTGACTTTTCAAGTTTGAGTCTCAGTTCAGGTTTTAAAAACATCTTGAATTTAACAGAAGAGAAAGGAAGATTGAGGTGTTTTGATAGGGTTTAATTTGGGGTTTATTTTGTGTCATCATTGTGTTTTGGGGGTTTTTTTAGGCTAGATCAGTTGTTTCTTGTAGTAAAATTAATGGGATATTGACGAGGAGACTTTAAATCAAACAGTCTCAGTAAAAGTGTTCCTTTCTGCTGAGGGAGGTGCTTTTTTTCCACTGCTGGTTAAGCTAATCTGTGTCATTTTAGCTGCTCCTGAATTCCAGAAATAAAATTCAAAAGCATTGTTTTTCCTTTACACCTTCACAGTATCATTTTTCCTGTGTTTTATCCAGGATTACAGACATATTATCGATACTCCAATGGACTTTGGTACAGTGAAAGAAACACTGGAAGCTGGGAATTACGACACTCCAATGGAACTGTGCAAAGATATAAGATTAATATTTAGTAATGCAAAATCTTATACTCCGAACAAAAAATCAAAGGTAGCTGTTAATATTATGGGGTTTATGAATGTCTGAATGTAATATTATTTTGGAATGTTACATAGGACTGCATGTGCTTTCTGTATTGCTTTTATGTACAGTTTTTAATTTTAGAGCTGTTATTCTTGGATAAAAAGATTTGTTTTTAATATATGCCACTTCCTTACCTAGATTTATAGTATGACCTTGAGATTGTCAGCGCTATTTGAAGAGAAAATAAGAAGAATTGTTTCAGATTTCAGAAATGGGCAGAAACAGAATGAAAAGCTACGAAGGAACCAGAGGTACACCAGGAGATTTCATAATCAAAGCTCAGTGCAGCAGTCCACCAAAATGCTCAGGTAACCAAATTATGAAGATGTAGAGACTAATATTCATCTCGACTGTCCCATTTAGGCTGTGAAGAGGGGAACAATTGGTTTATGAAATGGTTTGCAAGCTCTCTGAGACTTTATGATTCTTTTGCAGTAGGAGAGACATGCAAAAAAACTGGGGGCTTTTTATAGTATAAAACTCTGAAAGAGCAAAGGAACAGAAAAGCTGGAAAGGTTGGGAGTTGGCTTTTGGGTTTTTTAAATATTTGAGTCAGGAAATCAATATTTAATCTAACAGAAATAATGAGGAATGAAACTTGCTGGAATATTACTGTGTTTAAAATCTGGATATATTACATATTTTGTCACTTGAGAATGAAGTCAGTCCTGTGGAATTTATAGAAATTGTCACTTGCTGTAGCATTCAGTTGGTAGCTGGATTTGGCAGGCGAACCATTGACACAATTGCTGTTTGACATGATTAACTCGCGTTCTTAATTTATATGTGGGATGAAGTGAGACACAATAGAAAAGCTAAATATGGTTAATTGGGTAAACTGAGCTTCTTCCTTTCTGCTCCTGTCCAATCTTTGTTCTCTGGCAGTGAATGGATATAAATAAAAGTTTGAAAAAAACAAAACCCTAATTTCAGGGGTTTACATTTAAATTTTCAAATAAAGAAACACACACCAGGATAGGCAGAAATTGTACTTTGAAACTGCCTTTCTGCTCATATGTAGAGAATTGTATGTATCTTGTTTGGGACTCTTTGGGAGAGGGTTTAGAGAGCAGAAAAGAGCATTTTACATCTTGTGCCCTTGGATAAATGTCTGAAAACCTGCAATGTAAGGAAACCACTGACAAGGTAGTTTTGAATGTGACCAAGGTAGCACTGGAATGTGTGTTAAGGTGAGTTTTAATTTCAGAAGTGAATTTTCTGTGAGATTACACCCTCGTTGTGTCTGTGGGACTCAGTTTGTTGTGGGATAATGTTAGTCTGTATAACACTTCATTTGAGGCTTGTGTGCAATGAACCAGAGGCTGGGAATTCAGCAGAAGCTGAGGCTGCTGTTCCAGTTTCCTGGGGAGCACTCAGAGGACATGGATTGTCTAGAGAACACTCAGCATTAAATTTCTCAGAGCAGGGAAAGAATGTCTCCTGTGTAACTTCACTAGGAGTGCAGACTTTTTTTCATGAAAGTACTTGATGTTTATCCTTTTCAGAGTTAAGGTTGTTCCACAATGTTGGCTCACAAATCTAATGACCTTTCCACAAACCTAAAATCCTGTGGTGTACCATTAGTGAAGTGTTGTTAAAATATGTAATTGCCATTATCTCTCATAGTTTCACAACCTGCGTTGCTTTTCCTTCTTTCCCTAGAAATTTGAAGCAGAAACCAGTGAAGTCTCAGGCAAAAATGGAATCTGAGCAAGAAGATTCTTTTACCCAACCTACCTCAAGCAGAGCCACCTGTGTCACAAGCCATAAACCGAACGCTGGGAGCTACAACCAGAGTTCCTCGGGAGAATCCTCGGATTTCGCATGCCTGGCATCCTTTGAAAGGAATGGAAAGTCTAGATCCACAACACTAACGAACTGCTCTGCATTATCATCAGGTCAGAAACTTGGTAATTTATAAATTTATAGTATTATAATCTTGTTTTAGTGAAACCTCACCTGCAGAGCTGCCTCCAGCCCTGGGGGACCAGCACAGGAAGGCCGTGGAGCTGCTGGAGAGTCCAGAGGAGGCACCAGGATGGGCAGAGGATGGAGCAGCTCTGCTGGGAGGAAAGGCTGGGAGAGCTGGGACTGTTCAGCCTGGAGAAGAGAAGCTTTGGGGGGACCTCACTGTGGCCTTGCAGGACCTGAAGGAACCACAAGAAAGATGGAGAGAGACTATTTCCAAGGAATGGAGTGACAGGAAAAGGGGGAATGTCTTCAAACTGACAGAGGGCAGGGATAGATGGGAAGGAATTCTTGGCTGTGAGGGTGGTGATTCCCTGGCACAGGTTGGGCAGAGAAGCTGTGGCTGCCCCGGGATCCCTGGAGGTGTCCAAGGCCAGGTTGTACAGGGCTTGGAGTAACCTGGGCTGGTGGGAGGTGTTCCTGCCCATGGCAGGGGGTGGCACTGGATGATTTTTAAAGTCCCTTCTAGCCCAAACCATTCTGTGTTTTGCCGTAATTTGATTTGCATTCTGAATTTCTAAGTGAAGTTTATATTTTTAACATGAAGTCTTTTAGGCAGGATTTCTGTATTGTTTGGGAGTTTTTGCATAATGCAGAATTTTGTGTATTTTACTGAATTTTGGTCAATTACTACATTATTTCCCATGAATGTTTTAAAAATATCTATGTACTAAACATGGATTTTTGTTTTGAAATCGTCAGTTTGTTTAACTTTTATTAATGAAACCTACAAATAGGAAAGCATAGTGTATTTGATAAATGATACTATATAAAATACAGGTTATATGCCCATATAATATATATTTATGTGTATATATATATATACATATGCACATTACATGAAAATTGGCATCCAAAATTAGCAAATAACAGAAGTACCACAAGACGTAAAAGCCTTCATGTCTTTCCTTTCTTCCTCTACACCTCACCTTGACAAAAATACAACTCATTTCAAAGAATAAGAATGCAAGGTCTGGTAAAATCAAGATGTATCTTTTGGTGGCATTTTGTTTAATGTGATTTTCTTTTAAGTGCTTGAAAAGGGCTGTTTCATTTGAATTGCAACTTAAATACAGACTAAGGAGCTCCCTGGCACTGATGAACAACTGCATGAATATGGAGTGGGATATTTTGTACAGCTGTTAATTTCATCCCTGTATGACGTTCAGGCAAGATTGTGTATTTTAATATAATGCATGAGGAAATCTTGAACATTTCTTGGATCAGCAAAATGTAGCTCCTAGCTGGAAACTGTTTGGAGTTCCAATTGCCTATTTTTTTTTTTTTTTCATAACAGAAAGTGAAATAGGGGGTTCTGTGGTTTCTTCGTCTTCATCCTCTTCATCTTCATCCTCTACAAGTAGCTCAGAAGACAGCAAAGAATGTTCTGGGGCTCTTGTGTCACCCCCACTGCACAACGGGGTGTGTAGGAGGAAGAGCAGCAACCGCAGGATAACCCGAAATCGAGCTGCTCGGAGGAAACAGACAGGTGAGGGCTGAGCAGTTCGTGGTGAGCAGCAAATAACACAAGTATAATACAGCAAAATAAGTGTAACTAGTGTTTCTTTAAATTGTTGTACAGGTAAGATACTGATTTTTTTATTGGTGATAGTTTTGAAGCTCCCAAATACAACACTCAACTTTTTAAATTGGGTTTTTTCACTAGTTAGGGGAGGAGGGCAGAAACCAAGAGCCTGGGGAGAGGGAATGTCTTGCAACTTTTATATATTAATGAAAAACAATAATTCATAGTTTTGACAAAGGTGGAGTGAATCTGAAATTTATGACAATAAAAGCACGTGACTATTTCTAGGAATTCGTTTATCAAGTGTGTGGCTTGAGCCTGGATTTGAGAAGACTTGAGAAGCTACATATTTTTAGATACAAGATTTTTAATCTCTGCTTTCCTTTGCAGGAACAGTTGTTCAGGAGAACGGGAATACAAGGAAAGCTGTCAGGAAAAAGTTATACGTAAGTGACTCCGAAAATGCATCGATGGTGACATGCGAGTCGCTCAGCAATAGCGCTGGCAGACACAGGAAAACCCCCCGCAGAAGTGCTGCTGTGGCTGCCAATAAATTAAGGCTGATGAGTGATGTGGAGGAAGAGGTTTCAAGCTCTGAAAGTATTGGAATTGGCTGCAGGAACAGGAAGCTGCCTCACCGGAACGCCTCGGCCGCTGCCCGGAGGATGCTGCTGGAGGGCTCCGAGGATGACGCAGGCTTGAAGTCAGAGAGTGAGAAAGAACTAGAAGAAGAGCTCAGCAAAAGGAAAACTCTCTCCCAGCCTGGCTCATCTGCTCCACGGAGAAAATTCGTGAGTGAATCTGAAAATGGAACTTCGGACTCCGAGCCGGACACGCAGACGAGGCAGAAAAACTGGCAAAGCAACGACCACAACCAGTTCTGGGGCCCAGCCTGCTCCGTGTCTCCCAAAGGGAAAAGTCCCACCCCAGACTTTTCGGAGGAGGACTCCAAAAGCCATAATTCCAAGGATGGGAGCAGTCAGAAAGTTTCTGACCACTCAACATCTGCTCACAATAAACCTGCGGCGAGCAACTCCGAGGATGAGGCGGATTCCGAGTCGGATCACTGGGATGGCAGGAAGGCACCTGGCCTGCAGCTCACTGCTTCCATAAAAAAGGCAAAAGTCCTGAGCGATTTAGAGGACACTGCAGAATCTGAAACAGAAGCCAGGGAGGAGTGGAAAACTTTTTTCTCGGAGAGCTTGGTGCCAACCAGGATTGCAGAGAGTTCCAAATCCGGTGCCTGTTCCAGCTTCCATCACTCCTCCGATACGGACTCGGAAGCAGATTCCAATAACAGGAATTACTGTGAAGTTGCTTTGAAAGCAAAAAAGAGGAAGAGAAAAGGAAAACCAAAAATAGTTAGAAAAGGTAAAATTTTAAAAGTTAATGCCTCTAACTCTTGATACTGAATGAGGACAAAGAAAATCTCTGAGGAGGGGGGAGTGTGTTCCCCCTCTTTGACCTGCTCCTTGTTTGGAGGATTTCAGTAACCAAAACCCTCTGGTTTGTCGTTCTATTGCCTTCAGTTTTTGGGCAAAGATTATCTTAATTTCCTGTTAAAATTTTCTGTGCTAGCACAGATTGACAACTGTTGTTTTCATTTCACATAACTTTATTGATAGGTCTTCAAAGTTAATGTGGTGGAAAGGTGTTTTAATTATTTTCATGTCCGTGGTGGACTCCAGAACCTGTAACTTGATTTGACTTTTGGATTTTAATCTGTCAGCAATGTGTAGAGTTCTTAATACACAGAGAGGCACTTCGCAGGAGCAAAATGTATCATTCCACTTGTGTCAGAAAAATTCCTTGAATTTTTTAATTTTTTCTATAATTATATAATAATTCTAAATATATAATTATTTTATAATTCTGTCACTCAAATACTCATGTGCTGTGATTTGGAAAGTTTGTTTTGGGGTTTTTTTTAAAGATTTTCAGAATGATGCTGAGGTTTATTAAAACAGATTCTGTACATTATATCTTAATATTTTTGGGGAATTGGTCCTGATTTGGAATTTGAACGTCTGTTCTGGTGTTGGTGTTTGGTCTATTCCTTCCAAAGCTGTCACTGTGCTTTAAGGATTTTGAGAAATAAATAATCATTTCTGAAGATGAATCTAAAATCTAAGATGAATCACTTCAGATGAATTTCCACAAGGAATACTTACTTATTTTGCACTAAGTTCTTAGTTTTTATATGTGGTAAATGTGCTGAAAGTGTTTCTTAATTTTTTATCGTTAACAATGGGAAAGGATCCAGCTGGCACCGGGGTGGGGAGAAAACTGGGGGGAGAGAAGTCTTTTAACAGCCTTATAAAATTGAAAAATCTTGCTTGGAGTCAATTATAAAACTGTTTTGGAGTTTTTTGGAGTCTTGTACTGTTAATTTGAGATGGTTGGATGAGACTTAATACAGCAAAAAGGGAAGGTATTTGTACATAGGCTTCATTTATTGGGAATTTATAGCTTTTGGAGTAGCAGTTGGAAATATTTCCATCATCAAGCTTCTCTAGCACCTCATTTTAGGTACTGCTGGAGCATATAATGCTTTTATTTAAATGCATATATAGGCACATATATATTTATATAGTGTCTCTTTTCATATAAATATGTATTATGTATATATACTGCACAATCAACCAGCTAAACAATTTATGTGGAAGCTTCACTTTGGGTTTTTTTTTTTACAAAAATTAAATCAATATATGTATAACAAACAGCATATTTTAATACATAAAACAGTCCATATATATTACTGTGATGTATATTATGTTATATATAATGTATATTTTAGGTACAAAGTATTTGGCATGGGGTTTTATATATTAAAAAATTCAAGGCAAAGTTTTCACATCCATTGTGTGGCTGGTCAGTGTTTTGGGGGCTGTAATACCCCCTGCAGATGAGCTGACTGGAGCTGGGCCTGGATTTTCCTACCCGGTATTCCAGGCCTGAAGTTTGTCATGAAGTCCAGGACATCCTAATGGCCAAGACGTTCCCATCTCTGTCTTTTAAATGCTCTCCCAGTACTTGTGGTTTAATGCTCCCACCTGTTTGTGCCTTTGCAGCTTTGAATTCAGGATGGTCAGTGTGGAATTTCAATAAACTTCATTATACAGATTTGTTCCAAATTTAGGGCCATGTACACAAAGTATAAATTTTATATTCTGGCAGGGTTGCATAAAGGCTGGACTCCCTTAATCTTTAGACTTGCATTCCAGCTACTTAATAATATTGGAGAAGAATGTAAAATTTAAGATTTAACCCTTCATTTTTTTTAATCTGTGCATTAGTTCACCTTTCATACATTATTTTGCAGTATTCAGCAGGAGCGTGTTGTGCTTTAGCCATAAAAATCACACAGTGCAACCAGTAGTGGTATTCATTTATAATTTCTGGAAACTGTTGGAAAAGACAGGAAATTAATTATCCTTTGGAAATGTCAAAATAAGAATATGCTTGAGTAGTACTTTTCCCTCTTATTCTAAAATTACTTCAAGAACTTCTGCTTTTGATTTTTATTGATACATACGAATAATTGTTTTATTTAGAAGGGAAACAGTTATACCATTGATCTTCATAGCATCATTCACAGGATTTACAGATTGAATTTTTTTTTTAAAACCCAACATCAGAAGTTCTATATTAAAAATCAAATTAGTGAATGGAAGTCACTGTTAGCAGCAATCTTAGTGTTTGTCACTAAGGAACTGAAGGGTTTAAATCTTCTCTCTGCATGTGAAACCATCTAAAATTGTGAAATACGTCTACATAAAACAAAATCGCCTTTTTAGAATCAGAATGTCTAAACTATATAATTAATTTTGCAAGTTTTACTCTAGTAAGAAGATGATAACTTCTAATGATATCAGTGTTACTAATGTGAAACCATTTGTTTGCTAAGGTAGGTAATTTGTAATTTCTGAGCTAATTACCAGAGTGAAGCTAAAGAATGAGATAATGAAAGGGTTGGAAAGTAATAAAGGAGCAATACCAAGAGCCAAAAATATCCCTGGGACTTGACTCTATTTTCACTAAAGGCTTAAAGGTAAATTACACATAACAGTTAAAATAAAAAGAAAAATTAAAAAAAAAACCAACCAAAAACCAAACCAAAAACCACAAGACATGCTTTTGTGTAATTTATTAAAGGTGGCAGCGTCTGTGCTTAATAAACTAATTATTTCAGGGATGTATAACATTAAAAATAACTTCTTCATCTTTATTTTGCAGAATCAACAGCCGAGGAGACGGGACAGAGTGCGAAAGTGCTGCGGAGCAGGACCTGCATCATCAACTACAAGAAACACATCAAGGTGTCCAACGTGACGGAGAAGAAGAACCCTCGCAGGTGTGCCACCCTGGCAGCCAGCAAGATCAAGATCATGAGCGATGCCAAGGAAGAATTGTCAAGCTCAGAAAGTGTTTGCCCAGTCAAAAAGAACCGGAAGCAGCTCCAAGGCACCGTGTCTGGGGCGTGCAGGAAGAAACTGTTGGACAGCTTGGAGGGAGATGCTTGTTTGAGGTCTGAAAATGAGAGAGAGCAGTTCTCTGGCAGGAAGAAAATTCCTTGCCCTGAGTCACCTGCTCCTAAAAGAAAATACATTAGTGAGTCTGAGAATGAGAGAACTGAATCGGAGACAGAGACTCAAAAGCAGAACCACAGGCAGGCGCATAATTCAGTCTGTGCTGCATCTCTGAATAACCTTGGCTACGACTCTTCGGAGGAGAATTCCACGAGCCACAGGGTGGAAAATGGGGGGGACTGGGGAATAATTCCTAGGCAGGCAGCTTCAGCCCACAACCATTGTACAAGTAACTCTGAAGAGGACATAGATTCTGGCTTAGCTAAACCCGAAACTAAAAACGCCAGAGTAGCAGCAAATAAAAAATCTGGAGCTTCTTCCAAAAGATCAAAACTGTCGGGTGGCTTCAGCGAAACAACAGAATCTGAAGCTGGGGGGAAGAAAGAGGAGAAAAGCTCGGTGTTGGAGGATGTGGAAGCACCCGGGACTGCAGGAGGTTCCAAAGGCAGTTCCAATTGTTTTTCCAACTCGGACTCTGGAACTGAAAACAGCATCTGCAGCGATGCCACGGAAACCAGGAAGAGGAAAAGGAGATCGAAAACGAACAGAAAAGAAATCACCAATCCCAACTCCCAGAAGCCTTCCAGGAGACCCCAGCGGAGGAAACGTTGGAAACCCAACAAGGAGCACGACTCTGAATTCGTGGAATACACCAAATACCGGCGGGCCAACCGGCGCTCCAAGATCCGCACCCGGAACGGCGGCAGACGGACTGTGCGATACCACGACGATGACGACGACAGAGCCCTCGACGACGTGGACTGTGAAACGTAACCTTAAACAAGAAAAGCCAGCCCACCTTTTTTTCATTTTGTTGGTTTTTTGTTTTTTTTTTTTTTTGTTTTTTTTTCTGGTTTTTTGTTTTTGGTTTGTTTGTTTTTTTTTTTTAAAATAGTAATAGCACTAGAACTCCTGATGGATGCTGGCTCTTCTTTGTCCTACATTTCAGGGAATATATTTATATTTTTCTATGAAAAAGTTAATGAATGTGATTAGATGATGACTTTCTCCTTTTCATATTTTGACTTGCACTTGCCTGCCCATGTAGCAGCATTTAGCACAGATGCCAAAATGTGCCTCATTATAGGGGCAATTTTTTTGTCTTTCCTGGTATTTTATTACATATAACAAGAGTTAAAAAATGTTAAAACACTGCAAACAGGTTAATAGCAGTATGTTGAGTATTATTGTTATGGGTGCTGCAATGAAATACTACCTAGGTCATGCAACATTCAAGAACAGATTTCAAACATCTCTAATGCTGTGTGAAATCATCTACAATAGTAAGAGGCTTCTAAATAATAGTACACACTATAAGAAGGCTGATAACTTCACAACTTGATTAAGTACAGATGCTAAGTGCTCTGTACGTCCATTATGGATGCCCAGTTACCAGTGAAGAAGTGAATTTGCCAATTCCAGAGGCTGTTGGTGCTGGTGAAGAGGGTTCTGCTGACAGGTAGTACTATGATCATTAATGTGACTTCTATACTGTAAACTTTAAGATTATGAAATGCAGGTGAACTCTTGGGCCTAAGGGTTTTGTGTGTTTTCTTTATAAAATAGAAAAACAAACAAAACACTTTGTTCTGTTTTCTTTATGCGTGGAAAGCTTGAGGTACAGGAGTCTTGACATTCCAGACCTTTTTGCTATGTTTCTGTTGTTCCTCCAGATTCCAAGTGCTTGGATGTTAGATTTCCCACTGATTAAACCTTACCAGTTTCTCATCATTGCAGTTCATCTCCTGTTTTCAGAATGTTTGAGGTGGCTGTTGTTGACAGGAAAGAATTCTTGTGTAGAAAATAGAAAAATTCTCCAGGAAAAATGTGGAAGTTCCTGGTTGAGCCAGTAGAAACAATGAGGTTCCACAGCAACTCTAAATTCTTACATTTTCCTTGGAGTTGTGCTGGTTACACAGCCCAACGCCAGGGAATCTCTGCTCTTTCCCCACTCCAGGTTTCCTCCCTCTCTGCAGGTTCCTTTTCCCACGCTTGGTTAAACTTGGTAGTTCTTGATCTTGTTGTTCAGTAGAAGATGTGTAGTAGGATCTGGAAGGGCTTGGGGGTAAAAAGTTAGTGCAGCTGCACAGTCACAGTCCTGAACGGCAGAAGTCCCTGTACTATTGGAAGTGGATCATGGAAAAGGGAGTCAGTGAGAGCCACTTCAACAACCTCACTGCCACTGTGTGCATTTACCATCACATCACTTTGCTTTCGAAAACATTCACCGAGCATAGAGAAATACTAATTTATTTATTTTTTAACTTAAAACTTCAATGTGAAGTCCGAAATAACCTAAGTTAAATCTTTCTTCCCCCAGGAAATTTCACTTAGAGCAGAATTTTGGAAATTCAAGATAAATGTTTATCTGGCTCCTTTATTTCGTTTCTAAAATACAAACATGGTGGTTAAGTCCATTGGAATTTTATTATTTTTACATTTTCCATAAACTGCATTGTTTAGCAGCTGCTTATGGTCAGTGTCCTATGGAGCGCAACCTCCGTGGAATAAATATCGGGAATAAATGCTGGTACAAGAGTTCTGAGTGAACATCAGAGTTCTTATTAATTTTCAGTTTAAACAGCTAAAATGGGACTGGTAGGTTTGTATTTCTAGTTCAAGCTTAGTTTTACAAAGCAGGTTTTCCTTCTCACCCTTTCTTGGATGCTGTGTCCTGTCATCCTGCACTCACACACATTCACGGTGATCCCTGAAGGCTGGGAAGAGGTCCTGGCCTCAGGATCTGTATATCCCAAAGGGAATCACTCACCTAGGGACCCTAACACTTCATTTTCTAAGCAAAGCACATGCTGCTTTGTATTTCCTGATTTTATACACACAGACAGGTTCCAAAGAGCCAGCGGGAAGAGAAATGATTAAACTGGAAAGGGACTTTTGACTCTTTGACCTTCTAAGAGTTTATTTATTTTTAATTTATTTAAATGAGCATGCTGACTCTTACAGAACTGGCAGTTCTTTCATGTTCCTCGTTGTTTCAGCCAGTCAGCATTCTTGGTTTGGTCCAGCTGTACTCAGGGAAGTAAAGCAATGTAGTATTCCTGTAAAAGTAGGATCTTTATTTAGTGTGACTCCTGGGGGGTTGTTTTGGTTTGTTTTAAAGCAAGACCTTGAATCTGTGATAGCGAAGAGGCACCATGACCGGAGGGAAACGGTAAAAAGTGCAGGATGGAATCACAAAGGAATCAAATTCTTTAGTATTGAAGACTTTTATGATGTACATGTATTAGTGGACCAAAGTAAAGCTGTGCATACACCTGTCATGTCACTGTGCTCTTCTTTGCAACCTGTCCGAGGGCCTTTGGCTCACAAATAGCCCGGGAATGCTCCAGGCGGGGGCAGAGGGGATGGGAAAGGTCGTGGGGGTGCTGTGACAGCAGCTGGACACAAGCCCACGTGGGCCAAGAGGCCAAGGGCACCTGGGCTGGAGCAGGAATAGTGTGGGCACAGCCCCAGAGCAGGGACTGTCCCCTGTGCTGGCACTGCTGAGGGACCTCCAGGGCTGTGTCCAGTTCTGGGATCTCAGGGAAGGGACACGGAGGGGCTGGAGCGTGTGCAGGGAAGGGAAGGGAGCTGGGAAGGGGCTGGAGCAGCAGGAGGGGCTGAGGGAGCTGGGGGGGCTCAGCCTGGAGGAGGCTCAGGGGGGACCTTCTGGCTCTGCAACTCCCTACCGGAGGAGGGAGCCGGGATGGGATGAGCTCTGCTCCCAGGGAACAAGGGATGGGATGAAATGTCATCAGATTGAGCCACGGGAGGTTTAGCTGGGATATTGGGAAGAATTTCTTCATGGGAAGGGGGGGTGTGGTCAAGCTTTGGGATAAGTTGCCCCGGGAGGCGATGGAGTCGCCCTCTCTCCGGGTGTCCCAGCGGCTCTGCCCCTGGCGCTCGGGGAGATGGTCTGGGGGCGGCTCCGGGGGTGGCGGTGGGACTGGAGGATGGAAGGTCCCTTCCCAGCTTCCCGATCCCGCATCCTGGGTGCCTCCTGGTCCCGCCGTCCCGGGTCCCTCCCATCCCTACATGCTGGCTCCATCCTCATCCCTCCCTCCGACTCTCTCCCGTCCCTCCATCCTGGCTCTCTCCATTCCTTCCTTCCGATCTCTCCATCCCGTGTCCCTCCCAATCCCTCCATCCCGGTCCCTCCTGATCCCTCTCTCCCATCCCTTCGTCCCAGATCCATCCAGATCCCTCCATCCATCCCAGGTCTCTCCCGATCCCTCCCTCCCGGCTCATTCCCGATCCCTCCGTCCCGATCCCTCCATCCCGATCCCTCCATCCATCCCAGCTCTATCCCGTCCCTCCCCATCCCGATCCCTCCATCCATCCCGGCTCATTGCCGCTCCCTCCCCTCCCGCTCCCTCCCGGCCGCCGTCCCGTCCCGTCCGGTCCCTCCCTGCCCGGCGCTCTGTGCGCAGGCGCGGCCGCGGCCATGGCGACGTTCTTCGGGGAGGTGGTGGTGGCGCCGTCCCGGGCCGGGCTGGACGAGGAGGAGGAGGAGCGGGAGGAGAGCGCCGAGGACAGGGAGATCCGCCGGCAGCTGCAGCAGAAGAGGTGCGGGCAGGGCAGGGCAGGGCTCCCGGGCTGTCCCCTCCGCGGGCGGCGGGCGCGGACGGGGCTCCTCACGGCCCGCGGAGCTGCGGGAGCGCTGCGGTGGCGCCCTCAGCGACAGGGCGTGATTGCCGGGGTTGGAGCGGGGGATCCCGCGGGTTCCCCCTGGCTCAGGGCGCTGGGCGGCTTTTCCACAGGGAGGTCGAGGTGCTGTGGAACGGCGGGGAGCCCCGGCGGTGCTCCAGGCTCGTCGTGGCCATCGGGAGGAACGCGGCAGGTGGGCCCGGTGGGGCTGTGGGGAGGGAGCCA
>VWZG01007847.1:748486-779874 GCA_013396735.1 Grallaria varia
CTGTGGGGATGGAACCTGGCCGGGCTGGGGGTCTGTGGGGAGGGAACCCAGGCTGGCAGGTGTTCTGTGGGGATGGAACCAGGGCTGGGGGTCTGTGGAGAGGGAACCATGCCAGGCTGGGGATCTGTGGGGTCTGTGGGGGTGGAACCCGGGCAAGAGGTCTGTGTGGATGGGACCCAGGTGGGCAGCGGGTGTGTGGGGAGGGAACCTGGTCTGAGGGTCTGTGGGGGTGGAACCCAGACTGTGGGGATGGAACCTGGCCGGGCTGGGGGTCTGTGGGGAGGGAACCCAGGCTGAGGGTCTGTGGGGATTGAGCCCAGCCAGGCTGGGGGTCTGTGGGGGTGGAACCCGGGTGAGCAGGGGGTGTGAGGGGCTGTGACTGTGCTTTGGAGGAAGGGACTGAGGGGCGACCCCTTGGCTCTGGGGGCACATGGAGCTCCTCTGTGGATCCAGGTATGGGACTCCTGGGAATGGCTCCAGGATGTGCCAGGGGAGGGTTACGGGAGTCCTTAGGAAGTGTTTCTTTAGGATAGCCCAGCTCTGTCTCATTTTCTCTCTTCCCAAATCTTCCCTTCGTGCAGAGAGTGTTCCTTTGCCTCAGCCTGCTAGTCCTTCAGGGTGGAATCACAGGATGGTTCAGGTTGGGAAGGACCTTAAACATCACCCAGTGCCACCTGCCCATGACCAGGGACACCTTCCACCAGCCCAGGTTGCTCCAAGCCCCATCCAACCTGGCCTTGGACACTTCCAGGGATCCAGGGGCAGCCACAGCTTCTCTGGGCACCCTGTTCCAGGGCCTGCCCACCCTGTCCTTTAACATGTGCTTCGCAGTATCCCACCCAACCCTTCCCTCCCTCAGCTTAAGGCCATTCCCCCTTGTCCTTTTGCCCCACGCCCTTCTGAGAATTCCCTCTCTAGCCCCCTTGTAAGGCCCCTTGAGGTATTGAATGTCCAGCTCCTGATTTGGGAGCAGAGTTTTAACACAGGGGCAGCCAAGTTGTCCAGGGAGAGCTAAAGTTACTCCATACGTATAAAACACACTTCCTGTTCCAGCTGTTTATTCCTCCTGAAAATTGATATATTTTCAGGTAAAGGGCAGAAGCCAAGTGTATTTTAGGTTGGGTTTTTAACTGGGACAACCCCTCTTTTCCTTTACCTGATTTTTACTTGGTAAACTCTACTGGATTGTTCTTCAGTTGACAAAAGTTTTCTGGTAATGATACTAAGTTGCTAAGTGCAGGATAGTTTTGTGAAACAAAGATGTCAAATCTGGCTCACTAAGCTGTAATTTGTTTCATTTCTAATGAACAGTGTTTTGGGATGTTTCAAACTTTCGCTTTCTTGATCAGTCAGTCATTGCAAAGGAATGATCTAATTCAGTTCTGGTATTTATTTGCAGAACAGAGATTTTATTCTTTATAAATTAATGGTATTTATTGGGCTTTGCAGCTTTCCTCTCATCTTTCATTCTGGATTCTGTGTGTTGGGAAGTGGTTGGAGTTGCGAAGCTGTGGAATGAGTGGTGTCGAACATCCAGTACCACCAATGTCCTCCCCACAGACTCCTTCTGTTTGTTCTACAGATTAATATCAGATCCTACAGTAAGTGACTTAAACATTTATTCCTCTGTGTTTTAGCTCTGTTAAAGTGAGAGCATTTTTATTCACCCCCAAAGTGTTGAGGCTCCAGTACTCTGGATTTATCTCATAAATAATCTCCAGAGTTGATGCTCACTAAACCTCTGTGAAGTTCTGGCATGTGAAGCTCAGTACAGAGCAAAAAAATCCTTGTTAAAACAGAGTTAAAGAAACCCAAAATAACTCAGCAAGTTGTTGGTAATAACATCACCTTTACACATGATTATGAGCTGTTGTTGTGCTCTTTAAACCACTTACTTACACAATTTTATTTTATTTTTTTAAGGTTTTATTGTGCCAGTGTAGTTGCTACGTTGCTGAGGATCAGCAGTTCCAGTGGCTTGAGAAGGTAAAACTGGCAAGACAACAAACTTGAGTAATGCAATCTCAGGAGTGGGGATCTTCAGCTTAAAGGGCCCCTTCTCTGATAGTCTAAACATGACACTGTTGGAAATAACTTGTCCCAGTGGCTTTCATTGTTTAAATATTCAACAAATGCACAGGTTCTGGGAAGTCCCTTTGTATCTGCTGTGTCTTCCCAGCCTAGTGCAGTCACTTCTTTTGGACAGTTTCAAGTTTCCAAACCCCTTTTTTCTGTTTGGCTTTAATTTTCTATGGCTTATTTCAGCTCCTGGAAAATCCCTCCTTAAAAAATAATAACACAGCTGTGTTTGAGCAGCTGCCAAAGGATCACCAGCCAGACCTGTTGTGAAACTCCTGATGGATGGTGTCTGTTAATGGGTGTGTTCTGTGCCTTTCACAAGGAGGAGGGTGCCTTCAAAGCAGCATTTATCCCCTTTATTCATAGATTTAATATTCCCAAGTGCCTCAGCCCAGCATGACTCCAGGTACAGGAACACTGCTGGGTCATTCAAGTCCCTCCAGATATCATCATGTTGATTGTAACAAGATAAAGCCAGGGGTGAATGTTCTGGCTGCTGATTTTCCTGATGGATTTGGGTCACTGCTTTCTCTCAGGGAAGTGTGGCTTATTTTATCTTGCTGTCTGTCTGCTAACCTGCCTGCCTACCTTTAAATCTTTGCTGAGCTGATGGACAAGCAGAGAGCCTAAAGCTCCCGTGTCAGGCTGTGGCTGGAGATAAGTAAGGCTTAGAAACCCTGAGACCTAAAACATTTGGGGTTTGCTGTATTCCACCCATTCCTGCACTTCATTTAAACTGGGAATGCAGAAGAAAGACGGTTGTGGTTTTGTTGTCTTCCCCATTTGTGTTTTTCCAGCTGTTTGTGGATATGTGTGATTTCCAGTGTGGGTGTTCAGGAGCAGTAGGAGTGTAATTTTACCAAGTCAATATTCCTAAGTATTTTTAGACTTTGTGGTTACTGGTGTTTTAAAATGTACAGCACAAACGTTGTTCTGGTGATCTTTTGCTTTTAATGTGAATTACAGGCCTGGTCTGTGTGTAAATACTCATTCACTGAGAAGCTTCAGTCTCCAGGAGTCAGATTTTTACTGCTGTGTTCTCTCAGCAAGTGATCACTGACAAAGGAAAACGCACAGGCTGAAGTTCTGCAGTTGTGCATTCCAGACAGTGCTCCCAACCTTCCAGCCAGTGTTCCAAACAAAGGAGATGGAAAATATATGGCTTTTCTGT
This sequence comes from Grallaria varia, assembly GCA_013396735.1. NCBI lineage: Eukaryota > Metazoa > Chordata > Aves > Passeriformes > Formicariidae > Grallaria > Grallaria varia. The sequence continues at coordinate 751,737 of VWZG01007847.1, forward strand.
CAGTTTTCTGTTAGTGATGTGAGGGGACAGGCAGCTTCCCTTCTGTGGTTGGTGCATAGGCAGAAACAGACAAGTTTCTGTCGCATTTACCCAATTCTCTATTTCTTGTTGGTGTTTTGTGATAGTAAGTAAGGAATCCAAGAGAACGTTTTGTACAGCATCTTTGAAACTCTCCTCTTTGAATGTGAGGAAGAAAATTTAAAGTTCTCTTTCTCCATTCTACTTGAATAAAATCTCAGTATTTAAAATAAATAAAATACTTCAGAGCATCCAGGGAGTGCAATTTCCATTTTAAGTGTCCTGCAGCTTAATGAGCTGCCTGGTTTTATTTGGAGTCCTTTTTCTTTCTACAATCACCATTAATAAAAATAGAAAGTATTAATATATTTGCAGGTGAATAGGAAGTGCTGAAAACCTAAAAAATCTCCAGAAAGTCACTAGTCACATGTTAAATATGTCAGCACTGAAATTCAAATTATTGTCTGGGTTTTTTTGTGCTGTTACTGTGAGAAAATACATTTTGCTGATGTCTTTGTTTTTTAATTTCAGGTTTTTGGCTCTATGCAAAAGGAAGGTTTGCAAGTAACCATTCTTTCAACATGCCCTGTGGCTGATTATAAAACTCAGGAATCCACTTTAACACTTGCATCTCCATTTCTGAAAGCCTTGAAGACCAAAGAATTCCAGGAGCAGGTCTGCTGCCCACTGCTGGAACAGCCCAACATTGTGAGGGATCTCCCTGCTGCAGGTATTTGGCAATTATTTACAATTCCAATTATTTACAATTCCAATTATTTGCAAAGCTTCTGGTAGTGTCAACACAATATTCACTCTGAGGAGCATCCCACTGCATTGTGAATTTTTAATTAAGCACGCAAACTGGCTGACAAGTGAGCTTTTTGCAAATTAATTCCTGAAAATTTCACATCTTGCCCTGGAAGATAGGGACAAATTTCAAAAGCACCCAAAAATCCTTTTACTCCTTATGCGTGAGACAGAAGTCCTAGAAAATTCTTCAGTGGAGCCTCACAAAGCATGTTGTTTATCGGGGTTTTGGGAATTTTACTTGGGAACTAAGTAGGTTTTACTAAGAATTACTTTTATCTGAGCATCCAAGTAAAGGCTTATAAAGTTTTTTCTGTATATTAGAGGTAATGAGGTTTCACAGTGCTACTGATTGATCTCATTCAAAAATTAGATTCAGTTTTATTATATAATATAATAAACACCCCAGACTTTTATTTTAGAATACCAAATGGTAGCAGCGTGAGGCAAAACATGTCTGACAAGGAGATAAAAATAGATGATTTTATCTTGTTCACACTTTTTTTTTATGTTTGTTTGAGTTTTGTTTGGGGTGTTTTTTTTGTTTTTTTGTTTTGTTTTTTTCACAGAAGCTCCTATGATTTTCATTTCCCAATAACACACAGTTTCCAGTTCAGATATTTCCCAGGAAAAAACACCAACTGTACTTAACTCATTGTTGGTGGTTTATTTCCTCGTGTTCCTGGGGCGTGAGGGCTGGACGGAGCAATTAACTTATGAAATTTCATGCATTTCAAGTCCTTATTTTTATCCACAGAGCTGAGATTTCTTCTGTGCTGAAATTAACCCCCTTTTTTTTTGCCCTGTGTTTAGTTTTGAGTTACTGTCAAGTGTGGCAGATCCCTGCAGTGCTGTACCAGTGTTACACTGATGTCATCAAACTGGACACGGTCACCATTGAAGCCTTCAAGCCTCTGCTTTCTTCTAAAGTCCTCAAGAGTTTAGTCAAGGTAAAATTTCATATTTAAAAATTCATGAGAGGTTTGGGCTATTTGTGTCAGTCTTTCATCTCCTGCATTTTGCCGTGGATGAGGATTCCACCTGAAAAGGCAGAAAAATACGGATTTTAATGACAGAGGGCAGTGGTTTCTGGAATTGTACCTCCTGTGAATCTGTGTTCTTGGAAAGAATGAATCTACAGGTTCCCTCAAAACTTCTGTTTGACTTTTCAGGCTCTTGTAGGAGTAGGAGGGTACAGGGAGTGATTTTTTGTGATTGTTTAAGCTGCAGTTTCCTTTGGAAGTGTCTCATGTTAAAACCTCTGTGTTTTTACTATGTTTTTTCTGTCCTGCATTCAGGGCTCTGTTCCAGCTCTGTATCTGTGTGTTTTTAGCAATACGTGGAAGCTTCTTAAAATACTCATTTTGATCTATAACTTCTTTTTGGAACTAAAAGAGACTGAATTTCAAAAGATGGTTCTTAACATTTTTGCACTGGTCAGCAGCTGTGAAATCAGGGCATTACTAAAGTGACTGTTTTGCTTCTTTCCAAATATTTTTAATTGTGGAATAGTTGGTTCAAAACACTCAAGTTTTGCCAGTTGAACTTATATTTAAATGACAAATAAGGTCTCTGTGTACTGAGATATTTATTTCAGCTATGAATTTTGGAATTGCAGGTTTGTTTTCAGTACAGCTTATTCTGGTCTGTTAAATAAGTCTGACTATATATAAATATTTAAACTCTGAAGGAGAACAATAACAAATACTCAAGTTCTTCCTCTCATATCCAAGTGAGGAGGGATGCAAAATAATAAGTCCCATTTTATGGTTGAGCTGCAAATTCCATTGGAGCCTTTAGCAGGTTTTGCTTGCAGTTAATATTTTAATGCAGTGCAGATTTTAATAAAACTGGTATTCAGAGTATTAAAAGTTGGAGTAGTAGGGCTTTTTGGTTTGGTTTTGTTCCCAGCAACGTGGCTAATGCTGGTCATCTCTTCCTCTTGCCAGGATGCCTCTGAAAGCACAAAGATTTTGAAGAAGTTCCTGACATCCAGTGAAAGTCACAATAATATCTATATCTAACAAGAACATTTGTGCCACAGGCTGCACTTTTGGAAACTCCAGTTTCTTCTGTGGAGGACTTTGGGAATTTTTAATTTTATTCCAGTATTTTAGTTTTACTCCAGTAGATTTTTACTCCTCCACTCATTTTTGTGGCTTTCAACTTTGTCACTGCAAACACTTGTCTTCCTTCTGCATGACTTGGGAGACTTTCTTCTGGAGTGACTTTAGGAAAAATACCTTCAGGATGAAAAGCAACTTGTTATCCTCCTCCTGGAAAGATTGTCTTACCTAAATGTATTCCTTTTATATGGAAAAGAGGAAATGCAGTTAAGGAATCCTGTCTATATCTCCTGAGAACACTTTTTTTTTTTACTTTATTTTCATTCACAAAGTAATTCCTAATATCTGATCCTCTTTAAAGTTTTGTCTGGGATGGAGAAAATACTCTTTCTGCCCTTTCACATCCACAAATACATACAATTTTGTTTGTGTGTCTGCACATACTGTTTTTAATGTATGTGTTGATAGAAAATAAAGTATGGAAAATGCCTTTAAGAGACTTAAATAACCTCTCCTGGTGGAAGGGGCTGGCAGGATCACAAGCTGCTTCAGCTGCGTTTGCCAGGACAAACTGATTAAATTTATCCATTTTAAAACTCCAAAATTTTGGCAACACTAGGAATAATACAAAACCTCTTATGCAGAGAATGTGATTTTTAGAGGAAAGTAAAAGTTTGAGTTTTAAAGTGTCTCAGAAAATTATCTGAAAGTTGGTAACAATTTCAGCAGTTTATCGAAAATATTTGTGGGGATGGAGATGCAGTTCTGAGTTGTTTATACCCTCTGTTTAATTTAGCATTTTGTTTAAGAAAATGGTGTTAAAGGTGGAATTTGTGTTGCTACCAGGGAATTCTGTTCTCTACTGACTTTAAGTTTGTCTTACACTGGATGCTCAGTGCCAATTTTGATCAGTGTGTTCCTTTAAGTTTCTGTTCATGCAATTACAGAAAAGTAAGAAAATGTTGCTTAAAGTGGTGCTGGATTTTGGAACTGTGTTTTGGAACAAATCCTGAAGTATGAAGTGCAGGACGTGGTTCCTTCTGTGGTTTGTTGGGGTTTTTCACACTTCTGCCAATCATTTTAATTCAAAAATTGTTCCTTTGAGTGATCTGAGCTGAAAATTCTATTGCTCTGAAAGCTGCACATTAACGGCACCATTTTCTTCCTTATACCTGTTTGATTCATAATAAATAAGGTAGATAACAAGAAATATCTTTAATAATAAAAATGCAAACTCTTGCAGGAAATATGAATGTATTTCTAGTATTGGTGCGATCACCCAGGCAGTTTGCAATGTTTCCAATCAGTTTTTATATTTTATATAATTCAGTTTTTACTACCTGGGTTTTATGCTGAGGTGTGAGAATGCACTTAAACACCTTCAAGACAAGTGGCAAAAAAAACATTGGCACTTTGGGGGATGAAATTCCACTGAAAATTGGTGGGCTGGCAGAATTCCTCAAGAGTTAATTATTTCTGTTTCCAAGGGTGAGACAGCTCTGCAGAGCTGGAAGTGTTTATGTAGGATGTGGTGAATAAGTACTATAGGGAGGTGATACTTTCATTTCAAATTCTGTCTTTTTCCTTAATTTCATGGATATTTTAATTTAAAATTCTCTCTTTTTCCATAGTTTGTTGTAAGAAGCAGCTCATTCACCCCTTAATTAGTTCTGGAAGCAGCAGAACTAGTGATGTCCATGTATCTCTTAAGATTTGATTTTTTTTTTCATATTTGAATGCTGCTGCCTTTTTTTTTTTTCCCCTTCTTTGCTTTCCAGTACCTACCAAGAGCCTGCAATAAGGTTTTTCTTGTTTCTGACAGCTGTTGGTTTTCATACTTGTAGGAGTCCATAAACTTAAAGCTTGTCAAATGTGGCAGATGGCTTCAAATCTTTGGAGGAAGAGGTTTATTTCTTGCCTGTGTGTCTGAAATGTGATGGTATAACTTGTTTTCTTAAGGTTTTTGCTAAATGCAAATAATGAAACCAGAGAGAATAAACTGTTAAACCAGAAGAGAGTTGTTTTCCCCCCACTTTTTAAAATCATCTCAGCCACTTGGTACCCTTTTTAGATAACTCAGCTTTCTTCTGCTGAGAGTCTTCCAAACATTGAACCCCTTCTTGAGTCTACTCTGTTTTGTCTTGCTACGGGATGTATTTTGTGCCCTCCCATTCCTCAAAGGCTCTGACTCCAAGGGGATGTGCCTGACACAGTCCTGGAATCACAATGCTCTTTATTGAGGCTTCTTAGCCTTGGAATGTGTTGGAGTGTGTGCAGTTCAGGTGTGTGAGTGCAGGGCTGCACAGTCATGCTTCATGGTAATGTCCAAGCCAGGAAATCTGGGATTTGTTTGAATTTGTCACAGAACCTCCCTGTTTGAATGCCAGGCCAGTGACATTACTGCCACCCTGCTTTCATTTTCCCTGTGGTTGTGGGCACAGTGCAGTGACTCTCCAGTAATAAAGTTATTTCAGTCTGTTGAAAATCCAGCAGGAAAACAGGCCCTGCTCTGCTTCCTGAGCACTCCTCTATCCCATTATATTCCTTCTGGATCTGACAAGATGGAGTAATACAGTTTCTCCTCCTGTGACCCACCAGCACAAGCCCTGGTGTTGTGCACAAAAAGATGAGTCCAAATTTGGAGCCCAAGCCTTGTGGCACTGAAGGAGGGGACACTGGAGCTTCTGTTCTGAGGGTTGATTTTGGTGACTGCCTCCTGCCTGGAACAGGGTTCCTGTGTCTCTGTGTTCTCCCTGCCCAGCAGAGATGGGGGAGAAAAGAGATTTATTCTTGGATGTTCATGTGGGACCATGGACTGGGTTGGGTTGGAAAGGACCTTAAAGATCATCTCATTCCAACCTGACACCTCCCACCAGCCCAGGTTGCTCCAAGCCCCGTCCAACCTGGCCTTGGACACTTCCAGGGATCCAGGGGCAGCCACAGCTTCTCTGGGAATTCCATCCCAGCCCCTCCCCACCTCACAGCCAAGAATTCCTTACCAGTATCTAATCTACCCTCCTTCAGTTTAAAACCATTCCCCCTTGTCCTGTCACTCTCTGCCCATATAAAAAGTCCCTCTTCCTCCTTTATCTGAGCCCCGTTAGGTACTAGGAAAAAACGGTATTTTTAAAAAAGGCAAGAATTTTGTTCAACCTCTTATTCTTTCTGATTTTTTTTTTCCATGTTGTGTTTTGTGTCTGAAACACTGACAAATTGAAATGAGCTAAGAATAAAATCCAAGTAGGAGAGATTAATAATTTATTTTTGTTTTTCAGTGCCATCAGACCTCCATTTTTTTACCGTTTGTTTTGGGCTAAAAGTTTTGACATCACAGCAACCAACATGAGCAGCACCTTCATATAGCTGAGTGACATCAGAGCTTTGAGGTCAGACTTTCTTACTTTAGAGAAAACACTGAGATTCTGTTGATAGAGCTCCTGGAATAGCTGATGAGCAAAAGGGCTTGAGAATTCTATACAATGAATGCTGTGGGAAACCATTAACTCCCAGGGATAAAACACGTACAGCACTTGTTTCACTTTGACATCAAGGCATCCTGAGGTGTCTTCAATGAGGGAAGAACACAGAGCCCAAAGTGTGTGTGTGGAAGAAGGTTTAAGGCTGAATGGCAGGCTGCAGGCAAGTTTTTAACTTTCAAATGATTGTCTAACCAAGTGTTTTAAAGTCCTTTGTGTGGGTTATTTGGGTAATGGCTTTAAAGCAGCAAATGTTTCATAGGAATGGTGATGTGCATTCAAAGGACAGGTACTTAAAGCATTTACTGAAAAGACCAAGTTCCTCCCCTGTGTTTGAATCAGAGGATTACAAAGTGCTTTCATAAACTAAAACCACTGCATTTCATGTTCAGGATTGATACTTGAATTTTTTTAGGTCTGATTTGGACTTGGATCCCTTTTCATGAAATCCTTTTTCTGTCAGCTTCAGAGACTTTAAAGCTGCTTCATAGGGAGTTAACAAAGGGGGGAATGAATAATAATAATAGAGTCAGGATCACTAAAGGCAGCAGTTTGATTACTGAACAGATGAACAGTGAATGTACAGCCTTGCTTAATTTAAAGGAAAAAAAACCCCAAAGCAAACCTGTGGGAGGAAAGGGTGTAGCTGGAAGGTTGTATGAGAACAGAGGCAGCGACTATGGAAAGGAGAGAGCACAGCAGAGAAAACCTCAGCACTGATCATCCTGTAAAATTAGGGTTTGAAAGGGCTGCTGTGAAGTAAAAGCAGGTGGGTTTGCTCTTCCCTGCTGCCCTGAGAAGCATTCCCACAGGTCACCAAGAATGCCTTTGTGCTTCAACGCTGAGCTCGCTTCCAGACTGGAATTAAAAAGATATTTTAGTGCAGAACAAGCACAGTGAGAAGTACAAAATGCTGTGCCTATTTCCACCCCTAAACCCCATAGGACACTTGAAAGAAACCCTTTGGCTGCTGCCAGGAACAAGCAGTTCTTTTGTTCAGTCCTTAAAAAGTGTTGGTGCAAAACTGTTCAGCCTGAATCCAGAACTAAGAATGCCCAGTCAGGTTGTTGGCTCTTCTTTTTCCAAGTGGCAGGAAACAAGCACATTTGGGATTAGTTTTGCATGTTCTTCCACTTCTCTGTGGAAGACAAAAGTTTTAGAGTGTATGTGAGGAGTATTTACTTTCAGCAACTATTAAAATTTAATAGTTTTTCGTACTAAAAAAATAATCTGTGGGGGTTTTATAAGTAGACATAAAACCAGGTGTTGTGAGAAGTGCATTTCCTATCTTTATGGACAGGAATTTCAGCTCCTACAAGGCTTGTTGCAGAGATCTTATGATTGGGAACAAAGTAGGAATGCTCCACTTTGTCACTTTTTCACTTTAATTCTCTAAGAAAAAATCTAGGTGAAAGTATTTCCCCAAGTCAATGCTGGCAAATTAAAATCAATTTTGAGATGGTTTTTGACCCTGTGCTGGTTCAAGCTCTGGTTCAGCTGTCTCTGATTTTGGTGTAGTTAAAGCAGTAAGTCTTGTGCTTCGTAGAATCACAGAATGGTTTGGGTTGGAAGGGACTTTAAAGATCATCCAGTCCCACCCCCTGCCATGGGCTGGAAGACCTCCCACCAGCCCAGGTTGCTCCAAGCCCCATCCAACCTGGCCTTGGACACTTCCAGGGATCCAGGGGCAGCCACAGCTTCTCTGCCCAACCTGTGCCAGGGCCTGCCCACCCTCCCAGGGAAGGATTTCTCCCTAATACCCCATCTAACCCATACTTCCTTCAGTTTAAAACCATTCTCCCTTGTCCTGTCACTCTCTGCCCATATAGAAAGTCCTTTTTCTGAGCCTCTTTAGGTGCTGGAAGGCCTCAATTAGGGAGCTTCTCCAGGCAACGGGAACTTCTAAACCGTGGCATGGAGGGAATCGACTGTGGAAACTCCTGTCCCATGGCGATGTAGTGAGTGCTTCCCCCAAAGAAGGCACAAGGATTTCTGCACTAAAAGCCACGTCCTGCGGTCTTCAGAGCAGCCCAGAACAACCATAGGCTGCACGAGTGGGTTTTCTTGAAGCATGTCCTTCCCCCCAGCTCTGCAGGGCAGGCAGGAGGTTCCTCTTCATTCATTGCAAAGCAGCCCAGACCAGGCATAAACACCGAGTCTCACCCATGGAGAACACGCAGGGCTTTTTAATACCACATTTATGCAGTTTTCCCTCATTTAGCTTTCACTTTTTGAACAAAGGAGCAGGATGAAAAGCGGTTGCCTGACTCTGCATTGCACTTGCAGCATGTGCTTCGAGTCAGATGCTAAAACTCAGCTCGGTTGGGGAAGGTCTTGACTTGATCAGTGCAGGGTAGAGGAAGTACTGCTGATAGAAGAGGTCACTTGTGTGAAAGCAAAGTGGCTTTCCTTGGCTTTTACATCCCCTGCCACAGCTGTGATGTTTGGGAAGTGGCCTTTAATGTTGGAACTTCCAGGGAGCCAGCCTGGTGGTTTCCAGCAGCCACATGTGGTTTCCAGACTCTCAAATCCAATCCGTGTTATGAAAAATGCATAAGCATTGAATTTAAACCATATTTTAATAATTTGGCCACCTGTACAATATCCTAATAACCTTTAGAGAACTCGAGGTCCTCTGTAAAATTATTTGTAGCAGATGTTAAATCTTTGGTGTAATTCTACACATTTACACGCTTGGGGGACAGATCCTAAACGTTGCCCTCACAAAAATAACCCAAAACATATTTGTTTCAAAGAATTAGAAGGGTGCAGAGCAGGAAGTGGGTGCAGGAAGCTCCAGCCATTGTTGTGGTTTGTTTTAAAGGTGTGCTCAAAATGAGATGATGAAAAAAAGTTTTGCTTGTTACTGCAGTTGGACAGAATTATTTGAGTGTTTAAAACATAAAAAGCCTTTTTTTATATATATATTTTGTTCCAGTAAGTTTCTCAGCTGTTATTTTTCTAGCCCAGCTTTCTTTTTTATTATTTTACTTTAAGTGCACTTCAACTCCCCAGCTTTAAAGACATCATTACAGGGCACTAAACCCTGAGTGCCAAACCCATTCTCTGATGATTGAAAAATTACCTTTTTAGTCAGAACTTGAGAGCCAGAAATAGAAAAATTGCTGGAAAGAGGCAGAAGTCCCACTCTGATGTGGTTGGGTAACGAGTCTCTTTAGTAACAAAGCAAATTGCAGCTTTTAAAGATGAAGACAATGTTGAGAAGCAAATGTGTATATATATATCTATAGATAGATAGATAGATAGATAGATAGATAGATAGTCTCCATTGGTGTAGGTAGTTCTGAGTGTGCAAAATTCTGAATTGACTTCAGAAACCATGACACTTCAAAATCTATGTTTTATTTGCCTTCTGAGGTTTTGATTTACCCTGTGACTGTGAGGGCTGGACCTTCTTTTTTTGTGATGAAAGTGAAGGTTATGACAAAGTCATGGAATCTTACATTGGTTCCTTGAGGAACTATATTGAGATTGAAGAGGGTGGGACAACCCAGTCACACCTCTGCTCTTCCAAAAGTCATGACCAAATGGTCTTTGGACAAATAGAGGCAAAACTGAAGCCCCTGCATCCAGTGGTCTCCTGAAAATACTGTGATTTTAGGAAGAAATTCCTTCTTGTGCGGGTGGGCAGGCCCTGGCACAGGTTGCCCAGAGAAGCTGTGGCTGCCCCTGGATCCCTGGAAGTGTCCCAGGCCAGGTTGGACGGGGCGTGGAGCAACCTGGGCTGGTGGAAGGTGTCCCTGCCCATGGCAGGGGGTGGAATGAGATGATCTTTAAGGTCACTTCCAACCCAAACCATCCCATTTTTCCAATGACTGTTCCATAACCGAAGAGCTACCTGGCTTCTGCCTGCTTCAGTCAGGATTCAGGAATTCCTCCATCTCCATGGGGTGTGTGGCTTGTTTGGGTGTCTCTGGATATCTTTCTTATCTCCTCTTCCTCTGGCGTTTCTTAAACCTGAATTTGGTGCGCAGGCTCAAACCCTCCGAGCAGGATGTGCACAGGCACCTGTATCCAGATAATCATGGACACAAAAGGACAGGGCCTGAAGTTCTCCAAGAGCCAGCTGTGGGTTGGGATGGTGTTTTTGGGGACTTTGTCTGTCCAGCAGCACCACCCCCTGAATAAGCAGCAGGAAGGTGCATGGGGTAGGAGCACAGTGGAGTCTTCCTACAAGGCTCTTCCAGGGAGACTGAATGGAGCGTTTGGGGCTGGTCAAAGTTGTCATGAAATGTGTTATTGTCCCAAGAGGGTTTTTCTTACAGCCACTGTAAACGCTGTTGATTTCTCTGGGCTTTGGAACAGCCTTTCTTTGTGCATAAATCATGCGCCAATTTAATAAACACAAAATCAATGCTTTGGTCTTAATATTACTGAGGACAGGAACTGAATGAGTAGAAATACAACAGATTGGGGAAACATTTCCCAAACTGTCACCAGCAAAAGGGAAAGCTGTAAATCTTGAGGGGTTAATGTGGAAAAGCTGATGCCTTTTCCATGGACAGCAGCTTCAATAAAACTGTTCCCTGCATCTTTCAAGTCATAATATTAAGAAATGAAAAGTTAGTAGCTCACGAGGTGAGAAAACAGAGCATAGCAGCATAACCTTTAGAAAGCCATGGGCTTTAGCTCTCTGGGTGCTGCTTTCCCACAAAATGCTCCTGTCCTGGAAGCATTTCCAGAGCTGATGAGAAGTGGGGAATGTGGCCGGGGTGACTCTGAGGTTGCTGGATGAGCTGTGCTTTGACACGGTCAGTTATTTCCTTCTCTCTTTGCCCTTGGAGTTGAAACGGTGCTGATGGTTCTTCTTTCTCTTTCGTTGACCGAAGCAAAATAACATCAGAAAAGCAGCTGTTCTGGGTCTATGGAAACGTGAAAAAAATTCTTCTTCCTCAATGAAACTAAAAGAAAAATAAAATTTTAAGGGTTTGTCTAAGTTTTTTTAATTGGCTGAGAAGATGAGCTTGTTTTGAGACTAAGTATTCCATTTTAAAGGTTGGGATTTTTTTTTTTTAATTATATTTTTTAAATCCAGACAAACTTAGCCTGATTTTCTGGTGTGGTTTTTTTTTTAAAAAAAAAAAAAGAAAGAAAAAGAAAGGTATGAAAGCTAAAATATGCAAAAAAGGAAGTCAGAGGGTTAATTTCATTATTCTGCTGAGATGATGAGTAAAATCGTCCTAAATTCAGGGAATTCTGTTGAATTCCTGTACTATTTGGTTCCTCCCTCTCTGAAGGGGGCATGAGGGTTCCTCATCATCATGGGTGGGGCCAAATCACCCGCAGAGGCAGAACAACCCCTTGAGGGCACTGTTGGTCATGGTTTGGGAATTTCTTACCCTTTTCCAGGATGTTATAACCCTTCAGTTTCACAGGCTCGTGACCGTGAAGCCAAGTGGCACTGCCAGGCATCAGTGCCAAACCCCCTGGTCACGTTTTCCCTCTCCACCTCCGTTCTCCCAAAACCTCTGGAGTCTTCACCATTATCCTGAAAGCTCTGGAGTCTTCACCGTTATCCCAAAAATCCTGGAGTCTTCACTGTTACCCTGAAAGCTCTGGAGTCTTCACTGTTACCCTGAAAGCTCTGGAGTCTTCAGGCTTATCCTGAAAACTCTGGAGTCTTCACCATTATCCCAAAAATCCTGGAGTCTTCACTGTTATCCCAAAAACTCTGGAGTCTTCACTGTTACCCTGAAAGCTCTGGAGTCTTCAGGCTTATCCTGAAAACTCTGGAGTCTTCACTGTTATCCCAAAAACTCTGGAGTCTTCACTGTTACCCTGAAAGCTCTGGAGCATTCACTGTTATCCCAAAAACTCTGGAGTCTTCACTGTTACCCTGAAAGCTCTGGAGTCTTCAGGCTTATCCTGAAAACTCTGGAGTCTTCACCATTATCCCAAAAATCCTGGAGTCTTCACTGTTATCCCAAAAACTCTGGAGTCTTCACTGTTACCCTGAAAGCTCTGGAGTCTTCAGGCTTATCCTGAAAACTCTGGAGTCTTCACTGTTATCCCAAAAACTCTGGAGTCTTCACTGTTACCCTGAAAGCTCTGGAGTCTTCAGGCTTATCCTGAAAACTCTGGAGTCTTCACTGTTATCCCAAAAACTCTGGAGTCTTCACCGTTGCAGCTCGTCCTCAGCGCCATCCATCAGCAGTTTGCTGTCGGGATTGGCATGGCTTTCCCAGCTCCCTCTGCTGCTGTTACAGCACAGCCTGTGCTGCCTTTTCAGATGCCAGCCCCATTCCCTCCATATGGTTTCCATATGGGAACACGCTGCTCTCATTAGCCCCCTCCGGAGTGGCCCGTCAGCCGTGGCCCCGCTCAGAAACAAATAAATCGTCTGCTGTCTACTGGATTTCCTTTCGGGCCTCACTCTCCACTTTAAGCCTGGCAGCGTTCCAGAGCAATCAAAATCCAATCAGTGGCCGTGCTAACTCCATGTGGTTTATTTCCAGACTCCGGAGGAAGCCGAGCCCTGTTTTGAGCCGAGGGTGACGCGGCGCGCGGCGTTTCCCGCTCGCTGTCGCCCACAGCCCTGCTCGGTGCAAAGAGGTGCTCAGGTTTCCTGCACTAATCCCTGTCCAGCCGAGTGCTGAGGATCAAATTGGCTTTCCTGGAAAAAGTGGAGCAGCTCTAATAGGGAGTGAAATGAATGTAAGCTGCAATTAGTTGGATGTGTTGGGAATGCGCTGGAGTCCTCTGGGGCTGAGCCTCTCAACACAAGCCAACCTGACAGGTCACCTTTCTTTAAATGGTGGTGTAGATGTGGTGATTGCCCCTGGCATGGGGCTGTTCTTTTCTCTTGGGCTCTGTGCTGGAGTCCATCAGCCAGTGTCCTTCTGACCCTAAACGTGGTGCAGCCTGTGAGTATAAAATAGAAGCCAGGAGGACTCTGCATGCACAGGCAGAGCTGCCGGGTGCCCTCTGGATCAGGCTTGTCCCCATGATTTCCATAGACTCACACAATGGTTTGGGTTGGAAGGGACCTTAAAGATTGTCCAATGCCACCCCCCTGCCATGGGCAGGGACACCTCCCACTATCCCAGGTTGCTCCAAGCCCCGTCCAACTGGGCCTTGGACACTTCCAGGGATGGGGCAACCACAGCTTCTCTGGAAAAGCACAGACAGGGCTGATCACACAGTCCTTGAGCTGGACCTAAAGCCCCAAGTGCCAGCAGCAGCACTCACAAACTCTCCCAGCTATAGAGCTGCCCATGCCTCCTTCCCCACGTCCTCCTGTCCATCCACATGCCACCAGAGCACGTACCATCCTCCTCCTGGCTGACACCTCCACTGTCCTCCACAGCTGCCACGAGGAGCTGTTTGTTCTCCTTTCCATATGGAAAGTCAAATTTATAGCACTAAAAGGAGGTCTCTCTCCACCTTACTGTACGCAGAGTTTCAAAAATGCTGCTTTTCAAAACAGCATGTTAGGCACTAAAAAATAATAACCAACGGTGTGGAAAACATTATTTCCACTACAATTTTTTTACAGCACATGGGCCCAGGTTCCACTAGCCCAGGTTGCTCAGAGCCATGTCCAGCCTGGCCTTGGACACTCTCAGGGATGGGGCAGCCCCTTTTGAGCTGGATCTGTTTCTTTTGCCCTGATCAGTGCTGATAGTCAGCAGGTGATGCCTGCAGTGCCTGAGCTGTGCTGGCAGGATCTCCACGGCAGCTTTAGGAAGGTGAAGCTGAGCCAGGGGCAGGTTGGTGCCTGTGGTCTTGCAGCACCTCACACCAGGGACAGGTTTGGGGTTTGGACCCACACAAGTCTCCTGACCCAGTGCCAGGCTGAGATGAGGGATGCAGAGCTGGGGAAACCACTTGCTTAAAAGTTGCCAGGTGTTGTTTGGGCTTGTGCTTGAATTTCTGGAGTGCAGAGACCAGGAATCACTTCTCAGAGAAAATTATTCCAGCTTGGAGAAGCGCTTACGTTATAGGAGAAAGCATAAGGCCGACCCACCTTGCACACAGGGAAACCAGCCCCGATCCCAAAGGGATCAGAGGGGAGTGCAAGGAGGAGAGGGAACCAAAACTCATGGCTTTGGGTTGGTGGCAGCTCAAGCCCATGTTTTCCCCTGGGCCAGCCATGTGAGTCGAGAGTCACGAACTAATTCCACAGAGACTGGAAAGCAGCAGCAGCCTCATCTCCCAGCCTGTGGTCCTGTTTCATTGTTCCATTTCCCTCTGGCTGCACACTGGGAGCCTGGCAGAGCACAAAGAAAGCCCTTCATTTTGAGATTTCTTTGTGAAAGAGAGTTGTAGCCCTTTCCACGAGCGTAGGGTGGTGGGGAGAGCTCTCTGCCAAAGTGCAGGAAGCACCAGCAGAGCTGTTGAATGTTAATCCAATATTTTAATGTTCAGTGAGTTGCCAGTAGTTATAAAACCCTTCATATGGTTTGATGGCTGCGTGCGGCTTTCCGTGGTTACTTTACATCTGGCTTTGAGAATGATGGATTGGAGGATACCACCAGGATGCCTTTCGGAAGCGCTGGGGGGCCTTAGGAAAGGCAATAAACCAGGATTTGTCCTTGTCAGGGAGCTGGCTCGAAGGAACCTTTGAAAAAGTACTCTCTGCATGACCTTTGAGTGTGGAACAAAGCCCGGCTGCCAGGCATCACAGCAATGCCACATGTCAGGAAAAACCAACAGGTAGGGGAAGCTTGGGAGGTGATGACCAGCGTGGGGCAAATGTGCAGATCAATGCTAATTAACGAGCAGGAATGTTCCAGTGGAAATGGATGTCGGGCCATTCAGCTGCGGTGCTCAAGGACACAAAATCCCGAAGAGTGTGGGGGAAGAACCACAGGAGCCAAACTCCCAGACTCTGCTCCTCTTCCACAGGCTCTCTGGAAGGAAAACAGGGTGCTGCACACACGGCTTTCCTGCTGGGAGAGGGGAGTTTGGCACAGGAATGGTGGTGGCAGCTGTGGTGGTGCCTCTACGGTGCACCTGGAAGGTGTGGGCTTGGAGGGGAGTGTGGCTCTGTTGATTCCCAAGTGTGTTCCCAACCAAAAAAACAGTTTTGATCGGGTCAGAGGCGAGAGAAGATGGAGGAGACACGGGACACAGTTCTCCAGTGGGCATTTTGGGGGTCCACAAATTTGTAAGGATTTGGATTCAAATCAGAATACCAAAAGGGCTTTGAGGCAAGACTAGTCCCTGTATCTGCTTCTTCCAGTTTGTTTTTTTTTCCCTTTGGAAGCAGAAACATCCTTCCTAAGGGATCAGCACACAGCCAGGTAAACCTTTTCCTTTGAAGTGTGAGTGTGTATGTGACAACTTTCACTGTCCAGGGAAGTCTGGGACACAGGAGCACCTGAGGCTCAGGTTTGTCAGCAGCAGCAGCACTCAGAGCCTGATCTGTGAGAATTTGCACCCAGAGGGATTTATTTCCTTGTAAACCTCCTCTTTTTTTCTCATTTTGTTACTCAGTCTTTTTCACCTCCTGGGTTCAATAAGCCTTTTCAAGCTTTTTTTCCCCTGCACCTTTTTCTGTAATCCTGACCCACGTCCTCTCTTTGTGAAGCCTTTTCTGTTCCTTCCTCATTACTGATGTTGTTTTTCACAATGGCCTTGCAAGCTGCTCCTTCCTTCCCTCCAGTTCTCTTGGTTTATTTGCACAGCCCAGCTTGTTTTTCTTTTGGGAAGCTAAAAATGCAGAGGCTCACGTAAAGCATCACACAAAATAAAAGGCTTCCATCATCACCTTGGTTTGCAGCATCCGTGGGATCGTGGAATGGTTTAGGTTGGAAGGGACCTTAAAAATCATCCCGTTCCAACCCGCTCCCATGGGCAGGGACACCTTCTGTGAGACCAGGGGACTCAGTAATTAATTTCTTCATCATATGGTTAAATTAACCCTCAGAGTTGTCCTGTTGGTGTGCTCAGGCTGTCTCTGCCTGAAGGGCTATTCCTCTTTTTCTCACTTCCCACAGTATCTTTGTTGGCTTCTAACAGCTGTTTCAATAGGAGCAGATAATAGCAGGTCATACAGATTCATATTTTTAATTGCATTTTAATTTCATTGATTTTTTAGAATTTTAATCTGGCCAGGGTTACTCCACTGTGTCTTTCCCTCCCTGCCATCCCCAAAACCAGAATTTAGAAAAATCAGGATTAGTCTAATCCAATAATCTATATCTCCTATTTTTCAAACCTTGTCCATTGTGTTTAACTAAATGAAAACAACAAATATAAATCACTTTTATTTATGGTGAGGTGGGGGTTGGTCTCTTCTGCCATGTTTCAAGTGAAAGGATGAGAGGAAATGGCTTTAAGATGCACCAGAGCAGGTTCAAATTAGATATTAGAAAAGAAATTTTCCCTGCCAGACTGGCCAGGAATGGGAATAAATGTCCCAGGGAGGTGGTGGAGTCGCTGTCTCTGGAAGTGTCCCAGAGGTGTCTGGATGTGGCCCTTGGGGACATGGATTAGGGGGGGTTGTGGTGGTGCTGGTGACGGTGGGACTGGATGATCCTCGAGGTCTCTTCCAATCTTGATGAATCTGTGATTTTCAGTTCTAAGATGAATTAATTATAATTTTATTATTTCTCACTAATTCAGTTATAGAGTGTTAAGCTCAGCTATAAAGCCCAAACCCGAACCCAGAAACAAGTGGCTTTTGAGATGATTTGTGTTTATCCCCCCTGAGGAAACCACAACATTAAAGTTTTGGGGCTTTTATTATCCCCCTTTTTTCCCTAAGGGGAAATGTCTTTGCTGCCCATCACCAGGAGATGTGAAGAGATTGAAGGAAACACAGAGGACCTGCCTGGGACATCTTCAGGCCCCAGGTGGATGGAACAGAGAAGAGGGCAGGAATCTCTTGGAAGCAGGAGGGCAGTGTTGCTACACCGTACGAGTTGAAGTGCTCTGCTCTTTCTGCTCTTTGCAGCTTCACTCCCAGCCCCTCGGTCTCGCTCGGGGGCGATATTTAACGCGGAGAGAAACCCCAGTGCTCCCACTTCAGCTTCAGACCCTTGCTGGGACGTTTTCCTCGTGGAATTAAATCGTGGTTTACGTCGTGTGACTCGGAAGTTTTCCTTTCTGGCATCGTTCGAAAACAGAGCAATGTCTTGTTTTCAATTCAAGCACAGAATGATGTTTTTTGCCGACGATTTTGGTTGCGCTGGATTTTTGGGTTTGCAGATGATGCTCTACACGCTCCAGCACTGCTGGGAGCACGAGGGCACCGTTTCCTCTTGTGCCCAAAACGGATTTCATGGAATCCTAGGATGGTTTGGGTTGGAAGGGACCTTAAAGACCATCTCATTCCAACCCCCCTGCCGTGGGCAGGGACAACTTCCACTAGACCAGGTTGCTCAAAGCCCCATCCAGCCTTGCCTTGAGCACTCCCAGGGATGAATTTCAGCAGAAAATGCACGTAAAACAGAATAGGAACTACTAAATTCATATCCTTTTACCAGAGGTTTCATTTGGGGAGTCAAAACAAATAACCTGTTGTTTAGTGACAGCATTTTAACTCACTTTAGAAATAATATGTGAATTCCAACAGCAGACCTCCAGCCTGCATGCAGGCACATACCTAAGCACACACCTGTTATGCCCAGGCATATTAGGCTGATTTATTGAATTATTTTACTTTTTGCTGGCTGCAGAGTGTCCGTTTTACAAATATTCACTTCCTGGAGAAACAGAAAGCCAACATTTGTAATGATTTTTGCTCCTTTCCTTCAGTATCACTGAAACCAAGAAGAACTTTGTGTTTGCCCAAATGATCCTGGGTTGGGCGCTCACATTCCCAGAGGCTCTGGCTTTAATTCCCTCACACCACACAGGCCAGTCCTGCGCCTGGTGAGTGAATTGTTGGTGGGCACAAAGAATGAACTCTTGAGTTGAAGTGGCAAAAGGTGATTTTCAGCACCTGCTTTTCCCGCTGTAGGTGTTGTCCTTCTGGGCTTGGCAGGGGTGTTGGCACCTCAAGGCACTGCCAGAATTCAGGACACCTGGCTGTTGCTTTTCCAGGTGTGGTGAGAACTTTGGAGTGACTGGCCTGGCAGCTAGGGGCTGTCAGCAGAGACCACTGAAGGCTGCAGAGGAATAAAACTGTCTAGGGAACTGGGAAATTTATGTGCAGGATATGGAGAGATACCAGAAGTCCATTAAAATGACAGGGTGCAGACAGAGCAGAGAAGAGTCAGCACAGTGCTTAGATTTTCTGGCCAGGACGTTTCAAGGCAGGAGAAGGTCTGATGGGAAGGGCAGAATCAGCAGCATTGCTGGAGCGTGTCCAGAGAAGGGAATGGAGCTGGGGAAGGTCTGGAAAACACGTCCTGTGAGGAGCAGCTGAGGGGGCTGGGAGTGTTTCTCTGGAGCAGAGGAGGCTCAGGGGGGACCTCCTTGCTCTGCACAACTCCCTGCCAGGAGGGTGCAGGGAGGGGGTCGGGCTCTTCTGCCATGGCCCCAGGGAAAGGGGCAGAGGGAATGGCCTCCAACTGCACCAGGGCAGGGGCAGATGAGATTTTTGAAATTTTTTTTTTCATTACAAGAGTGGTCAGGCCTTGGAATAAGTGTCCCAGGGAGGTGGTGGAGTCCCTGTCTCTGAAAGTGTCCCAGAGGTGTCTGGATGTGGCCCCTGGGGACATGGATTAGGGGGGATTGTGGTGGTGCTGGTGATGGTATGATCCTGAAGGTCTGTGCCAGCCTGGGTGACCCTGTGGTTCTGTGTCTCACCATCTGTGCTGTACACACCACCTTTCCCTCCTGACCCTCAGACATCTTCATTTTCCTCTGGTTGTGCCCCTCTGTTTTTAGGAGCGCAGCCTCAGTTCCCTGCACCCTTGGGGTACTCCCTTCTCCCTTGGCTGCTGGTTGATGTGAGCACAGTCAGAATGTTTCACTGAGCTGGGGCCATGCCACGGTGGAGATGAGGGGCAGCTCCACAGAGCTGAAGGAGCAACTCTTGCAGGAAAATCCAGGTCTAAAGTATGGCAGGGGGCACTCTGTGTTTGTGTAGCCCTTCCTTATGCTGCACACTGGAGTAAAACGTAAGTTGTGTGTCTCCTTCCCATGAGGACATGGCCAACAATAAATGACTTGAAAATATGTGGCTGCCCCATCCTTGGAAGTGTCCAAGGCCAGGTTGGATGGGGCTTGGAGCAACCTGGGCTGGTGAAAGGTGTCCCTGCCCAAGGCAGGAGGTTGGATGGTCTCTGAGGTCCCTTCCAACCCAAACCATTCCGTGATTCTGTGAGTCCCAGCCTCGGGAAAGGCTGCACCAGCATCCTCAGCCCTCGCTCCAGAAAGGGGAACTCCCACAGTTCACGTGTCAACTTGTGCCCCTTGCACCTTTCCAGGATGGAGGCGCTCCTGGCAGTGGGAATGAGGTGGCTCTGGGGCTGGGAGGGTGCGTGGCCTCCTCTTAGTGATACTCCTGGCTACCTTTATTCCCATTCCTTTCCTTGATCCCCCATGCTATTCCCAATCCTTAGAAGTGCCTTTTTTGTCTTGTCTTTTCTGCGTCCTGCTTCCAAGCTGGGGGAATGGGCATGTTTGGATTTGGATCTCCTCTTCAGATCCCGGGCTCCTCTGCAGGGCTGCTGGGCTTTATGGCCTCTCTGATGGCTCTGCTGTATTTTTGAGCGTGTTCTCTTTGGTGTGAGCAGCACTGGGCCCATGTGCTGTAAAAAAATTGTAGTGGAAATAATGTTTTCCACACCGTTGGTTATTATTTTTTAGTGCCTAACATGCTGTTTTGAAAAGCAGCATTTTTGAAACTCTGCGTACAGTAAGGTGGAGAGAGACCTCCTTTTAGTGCTATAAATTTGACTTTCCATATGGAAAGGAGAACAAACAGCTCCTCGTGGCAGCTGTGGAGGACAGTGGAGGTGTCAGCCAGGAGGAGGATGGTACGTGCTCTGGTGGCATGTGGATGGACAGGAGGACGTGGGGAAGGAGGCATGGGCAGCTCTATAGCTGGGAGAGTTTGTGAGTGCTGCTGCTGGCACTTGGGGCTTTAGGTCCAGCTCAAGGACTGTGTGATCAGCCCTGTCTGTGCTTTTCCAGAGAAGCTGTGGCTGCCCCATCCCTGGAAGTGTCCAAGGCCCGGTTGGACGGGGCTTGGAGCAACTTGGGCTTAGTGGAAGGTGTCCCTGCCCATGGCAGGAGGGTGGCACTGGACAATCTTTAAGGTCCCTTCCAACCCAAACCATTGTGTGAGTCTATGGAAATCATGGGGACAAGCCTGATCCAGAGGGCACCCGGCAGCTCTGCCTGTGCATGCAGAGTCCTCCTGGCTTCTATTTTATACTCACAGGCTGCACCACATTTAGGGTCAGAAGGACACTGGCTGATGGACTCCAGCACAGAGCCCAAGAGAAAAGAACAGCCATCTTTAAGGTCCCATCCAACCCAAACCATTGTGTGTTTCTGTGTGAATAGGAAAAACACGCCATAAGACACTGAAAGAAGAAATGAAGAGCATTACATTGTTGATTTGTTTAATGAATGTGAAGCATCAGCTCTAAAATCACTGAGGCTCATGGATGGTTTTTAACAGCTCAGCATCACTCTCCCAAAATTCAGTATCTGGTTTCAAAAGCAGAGCTTTATATTTTACTGATAAATCTCATCACTCAAGGATTTCAAAGGCCCTACACTGAGCCCAGGTGAGGGATTGAGCTATTTCTTCTTGTCTTTGCCACTCTCCTTGGTAATGCACTAATTCATTGGGCTTCGTTAAAACTCCAGTTCTTAATCTCAGTTCTTCTAAGGCCTGACCTTACTTTAAGATTCTGCAGAGTCACAGAAGCAGCATAAAATTCACAGAATCCCAGGATCCCTGAGGTTGGAAAAGCCCTCCCAGCCCACGGAGCCCACCCTGTGCCCAATGCCCACCTTGTCCCCCAGCCCAGGGCACTGAGTGCCACGGCCAGTCCTGCCTTGGGCACCTCCACCTCCCTGGGCAGTCCCTTCCAATGCTTGACAGCCCTAAAATTGTTCCCTGTTCTGTCAAAATCAGTCTCCAAAGGGAATGCCACATCTCTATGATAAGATCAAGGTTGTTCCCCTAGCCCTCCTGCCTTTAATTGCTAATTAATTACTTTTTTGGAGGTTATTTTGGGAGTCTCAGTATTTGGGTATGCGTTGGAAGAACAGAATTTGCAATCCAAGCATAAATGCTGAGAGAGAAAACAACGTGTTGCAGACTGGCTGATCATTTTGTCACATAAGCAATCTGTAATTACAGAGCTCCATAAAAAATACAGTTTCCATAGTGCAAAGTGAGAACACCCACCAGCGTTAGGCAGTTGGGAACAACCAGTTTATATGTGCAAGGAGGAGAAATAGAAAGAATATCCTTCAGCTTTCCTAACCCCTGTTTTACTTGGACCACAAGGTACACTAAATGTTCCTGGGAAAACTGAAAGCTTTCTCCAGTGAGCTCAAGAATTCAGATCCACATCTCTCATTGTCAGGGGCTGAGTGCACATATTTACTTGTAGGGCACTTTTATACAGTGTGATGGAGACATTGAACTCGAGCCTGGACTAGTATTCTCAAAATAACTTACCATTTGGGAGGAGAATAAAGGGTGTTAATCTCAGCTCCTTGGCTGAAACTGCCAGTAAAGTTTTTACTTCTCCATTCCCAAGAATAGGCACAGTGTTCCTCAAGAAATAATTCATATTCAGAGTGTTACTATGTATATAAAATTTCAGTACACCAGTGCTCAACTAATCCCTAGAAGGAAAAGTTGCCCTCCAAAATCCAGCCAGCTCTGCAATACTTGATGTCCGTGGACTTGAAGGAGAGGCAAAATATTGAAAGAATTAAGTTAAATGTAGTTCAGGGGGAAAAAAAACCATTAGGAAAGCTCTTGGGCAAATCTTTTGCAGATGGCAGACGACTTAATTGCTGTGGTAAACTTGTCTGACATTTCTGGAAGAATTTGGGTGCTACACGAATCCACAGAATCCAATGGCCCCAGGTTTTAATGGCTCCAAACAAAGACACGCACGTCTTCATCTTAGCTGGGATGCTAAAGTTTCACCCAGTGTTTTGGGAGTGGGTTTTTTCCTTTATTATTTTCCATTTAACTCATTTTAACCAATGAAAAAGTCAAACACGTTTTATTTGGACGGGAAAGCAACAGAGGCCTTAAATTAAGTGAATGATGTTACAGGATTTCTCTCTTCCAAGCGTTGTCCTGGAAAGTTTTATGCTGTCCCCAGCTGGACAAACTTTTGGGGAAAATAAGTTGGTTTTTTTGGGTTTTTTTCATGGAGCATGGTGCGGGACACAACAGGAACTGGAGGAACACAGCCACTGGGAGGAGTGGAAGGGATCTTCTCACTCCAGTTCAGTGACCAAATTGGCATTGGATGCCGACATGGAACGTGGCTGCTTCTCCTGTGTCCTCGTAGTTCACAAGCACACATATCCCTCATCCCCTTTTTTCATGGATTACCACCCCATGGCTGAACTGAAGTGCCTGTGTTGAGCTAAATTATAATATTTTCCTTATTTGCCCATGAAGAGAGAGGCCAAAACCAGTGTGATATTCTTTCCTCTGCATCCATTTTCTTTGCCATCAGAACATAAAATCTTCTGCAAACTCAGCCCATGCTTCCCTTCATTGAGAAGATGTTTATCCCGGCACTCTTTAGTTGCACAAACAGCAAAATCCCACGTCATTCCCATAATCTCACCAAAGGGCAGTGGTCATGGTGTCAAGGTTGCCAGGGTTCAGCAAGAGTTTGGACAACACTCTCAGGCACGTGGTGGGATTCTCAGACCTGTGCAGGGCCAGGAGTTGGTTTTCAGTGATCCTTTGGGGTCCCTAGCTCTTAAAAAAATGAAAAGTCTCTTATTTTTTGTTCCTCTCAGACATGTATTGCTTTTAAAGGCTGATAAAGTGCTGAATGGGATGTTCCTGCGCAGGTGGGTCCTGGCCTGGTCTCTCTCACTGTGCATATTTCCCCTTTAAGGACAATATTCCTGGGAGTGAGAAATAAGGGTAATATGATTTCAAGACAAAAGTAAAGCTGTCAGAGAAGTCAGGACGGAATTACAGAGCAGAGTCATTCCTCGAATTATTGAAAAAAAAAGAAAAATCCTTGAATATTTCAGTTATTGCTTGGGTAGATCCCCTAAAAGGTGGCATTTTCAGGGTCTTCCTCTGCGGGGTGAGCAGCTGGCACTGCTCATTTGCAGGTCAGCCCATTGGAATATGGGAGTGTTCAGCATCCAGGGTAGGGAATGCTGCATCCCAGCCGGGGCACCCCAGGGAAGGGGCTGTGCTGCTTTATGATTTCCTTAACGAGGTCCTGCAGGAGCCCCAGCGGGGACAGGCACAATGAGGGGGCTCTGTGGGGTCACTGGAGGGGAGACCTGGGCGGTGGCGAGGGGAGTTGTGCCAAGGGAATCCCCTTATCCTGGGGAGAAGGCAGAGGGAAACACCACTGAGCTGTGGGTTGAGGAGCTCTGGGAGTTCAGGCTGAGGAGGGAAAAGGGCTGTCTAGGGGAAGATGTGCTGTGGGGTGGGGAGAGGGCAGCATGGACGTGACGTGGGGAAGGGACAAGGACGGGTCACCTTCGCCATCCCCCTGGACAGAAACCCAATGTGCATCCCTTTGCCCGAGGGACTGAGCTGGCAGAGAGGGACGTGCTGGAGGAGTGGGGCTGGGGTTGGTGCTGGTGGGAAGAGTCATTTCCCCACCAGGCTCAGGGATTGCCCCCAGGAAACCCCTCCCGCTGTGGTTGTGGGGCAGCCCCAGCTCTGCTGGTGCACCCGTGACACCTTGCATGAAAAACCAAGCAAGGAGGTGGTTGAGGACAGGGGTTGCTGTTCCCAGTTGCTTCCTGGCTGATTTGGGAGCAGAATATGTGCGGGTTTTCCTCTGTTCCCTTGGCCCTTGCTTTTTCCTCCATCAGGATCTCTATCCAGAGGTGGAGGGACTCCTCTGGTTGGCATTCCTCTCTCCTCCCTGCTGCCAACACACTGGTTTGGGTTAAAAATATATTGTAAAAGTTTGGGTTGGCTCCCAGCTAAACCCNAATAGCTGAACAAAGTAACTCATACAATGAAATCCCAGCACATCCCTTAGGAACAGCAAATCCCCTCCCTGTGACACAACTGGGACAGAGCCCTCGGCTCAGGGCTCAGCCCCCAGAGCTCAGCGAGGCCCAAACCCTGCGAGCTGCTGCCCCAGAGCTGGGAGCGGGGGGGACGCTGAGCCCCAGAGAGAGGGGACCTGCCCCTCACCTGTCTGAGATGCACCTGATTACGGGAGGGCAATAGGATGGAACACTGCCTTAGTGTTTGAGCCCAGTTGTTAAGGAAGGCCTAAAGAGCAACAAACCTCACCAAAGCCTGACATTGAACCTACCACACCTGCACCTTTGGCTTCCCCCACAGAGTGCACCTTGGAGGAGCCAGAGGACTGTGTTTGCCAACTTCATTACAGCTCACGGGAATCAAATCAGGGGTTTTTTAATAAGAACAATCTCAAATAACCAGCACCTTTCTGGATGTGCCTTTCAAACACCTAAGCAGCCTGCTGATACATCTGCTGATGCGTTTGCAAAGGCTCTTTGCAAGGCTGGCTGTCCCTGTTAATGAGTTACAGCTCCTGGGAGGGGAATGGCCCTGGATTTTGTGGTCCCGTGGGGAACAGGCGCTCCTGTTGGAATAGGGCTTTTTGTTGTTGTTGCTTGTATTTTATCCCCGAATACAAACCACAGCCTTCTGCAGGGCAGCTGACAGAGCCGTGCGAGCTCAGGCACCTGGAACATCCCACCCATGTCCCTACTCCTGCTGGAATTTTCCCACTGCCTTAGCAGAGGGAGGGAGGTGTGTGCGCCCCACAGGGAATGGGGATTCCTGCACAGCTGTTCTGATACAGCTGCAACCCTGCAGGTCTGACCCAGGCAGCAAGTGCAGGCTATGGGAGTGGAGCGAGCAGTTCTTGCACTCTTCTTGCTTTTTCCTCCATCAGGATCTCTATCCAGAGGTGGAGGGACTCCTCTAGTTGGCATTCCTCTGGTTGAGCTTGTGGGTGGCGTGAGCACCACGCAGCCTGCCTAGAAAGGAAGGTCTGGGGAGGCTGGGGTGGGAAGTGCAGATTATACCCAAAAAAGGCTGAGGAAAGGGCCTCTTTGGCCATCAGGTTGCAGAGGAACTGCTTGATGAGCAGCTCTGGCTGAGCTGGGCCCTGCAGGAGTTCCTGCAGACGTCGGCCATCCCTCCCCTCCCTCTTGGCTGGCACACAAGCCCACACCTCCCGTGGCAACACTGGGGGAAACCCTCTTGTCACCACAAAGGGCTGGTTTCTCCTATGGTGCCTCACATGAAACCCCCTCTCTGGTCAAAGGAGAGAGCCAGGAACTTCCAGAGGGTCATTCCTTGCCCACGGCAGGAGGGTTGGGACGGCATCATCTTTCAGGTCCCTTCTAACCCAAGCCATTCTGTGATTCTGAATTCCTGACAATAAGGAAACCATGAGATTAGTTGTGCTAAAATCTAAAACGACTTACCCAGCCCTTGTGGGAGAGATTCAGTTCTTTACTCTTGTTTGTGTGAGATGAATTTGATTTGCTATTGAGAATGTGGACAGGTGGAAACCAGCCCGTGATCTGTTGTAATACCCAAGTGAAAATACAAATGTAGTGTTCTTCATTTACCAGGAGAGTTCAAAATAGCACATCTCCGATTGTATTTCTGTCACAGGGGTGCTTAAAAATAAAAACCAAAACCAAACCACTGAGGCAGAAGACAGTGGGAGAGGATTCAAGTTCCCTGTTGCTTTTTCCTTTGATGCTGAGCTCATTTGGTTTCCAGTCCACCTCACTCTTCTTTACTTGCAAGCTGTAAACCAATAACATCTTGCCTTGCTGTTTGCTTGTGTGACGAAAGCTCCTTTCTTTTTTTTTAAATATTCACTTCCTGAGCCTACTTGACTCCTGGAGTGAGTAGGAACTTTGTAAATGGAAGCACGATATGATTCAGCTCTCAAAGGTGGGGAAATATCACCCTGAGACCCTCAGAGGAATATGTTTCAGATTGTTTTTTCCTGTCACATTTAGTTGACAGCTGATGTTTCGAGCAAGATAATGAGTGTATTCCTCAGGAATCATACACAGAGGATTTCTTATGGGGTTTTCTGCCTATTTTTAGAGCTGCATGTACTTCTTCAGTACTTCTCTCTCAATTACAGCAAGGCAGCAGGTGTTCAGTTAAACTAAATAACTGTCAAATGTCGTGTTCCTCTTTTCAACAGGCCAAAAAACAATTTTCCAGGGTTGATTTGGAAAGGGGGGTGTGGAAAGAAAAAAGGAAATTGTTTAAACATAATAGAAGCTTGCTTTGAATGGAGGTCGAATGTTAATGGATTTGGTAGAAGAAATGCCATGTTTTCATGGAATCATGGTAAGGTTGGTCTTGGAAGGGACCTCTCGAGGCCCCTGTCCCTGTTCCTGCATCCCAGTATGGGTAATGCAAATCCAGATGGCTCGAGGGCTTCTCTGAGTTCTGCAGTTTGGAGACTTTTGGAGGTTGGAGAGCAGATTGTTACAGCCATACAAAGTTGATCCAAGATGGAACATTGGGTGAGTGAATGCTGCCTCTGGATGGCACAATGCAGAGCTTCCAGGCCCAAGGAATGGTCTGCCACAGGCAGCTGGGCCCTCCATGACTTTGTTAATCTCTTTTAATGCAAGAATTTCAAGAACTCTTTCTCTGATGACCCCGTGCTTCCAATGGGCAAAGTCATTGCACTTTGCTCTGCCTTCAGCCCTGAACTCCAGTACTCTCATCAAATCCTAAAAATGCTAAGGAACATGGATTTTTCTTTTTTATGCTCCACAGGCCATGGAAAATGCTTTCAAGCAGGAGCTCAGCAGCCTCCTTGCTCTGACACCGAAAACATCCTCACACAGAGCAACAGCCGCGCAGAAATTGCTGTAATAAACTGTTCCAAACAAAACAATATTTACGTGCTGATGGCAGTGCCTGGGACAAAACTGACGTGTGGGTTTGTGTTTTTAAAAAATAGCAGTGGAGGAAGAACATGACACAGAGAAAGAACAAGCTGTTGAGTAAAACTTTGCATGTCGCATCAGCGTCAGCAAACCCAGGTACTAATAATGATAATTTTAAATGATCTTCTGGTTGAGACTCTGGGAGGGCTTGTGATTTGTGTTGAGTTCTCACTACCTTTTTGCTTTTTGAGAGTGATTTTCTCAAAGCATCTTGTTCTGACCACCTCAAAAACCATGACTAGAGAAAAGTAGTCCTTATCCACCACTTTTCCCCACAAAGTGATGAAATTACAGACTCTTTTTAGCCTGGGTCAGTCTCCAACAGCAAAATGATTGGTCAGAGCAAAACTATTAGATTTTGTAAAAGTTACCATGTCCTAAGATTTATCAGTTAAGGAGCTCTTTATTTTTCTCCCCAGCTCTTTATTTTCCTCTCCTCTTTTTCTATACATCACATTTTAATTAGATGCTTCCCTTTCCTTCCCAGTTTCATTCTCCTGGTTTCTGAGCTCAGTGAGCTGAAGAAAGCAATTCTCACTTCAGGGGAAAAATATTGTCTTCTTCACAATTAAGTGAAGCAGTTGATTTTTTAACAAATCTGTGACAGACAAAAGTCCAAATGACTTTGAGTATATATATATGTGTGTGTGTGTGTGTGTGTGTGTGTGTGTGTGTGTACACTGGAAGACATAATTAAGCATGAGGTTTAATTTCCAGTCATACCCCCTTTTTCCCTATCAGTTC
>VWZG01007848.1:0-66240 GCA_013396735.1 Grallaria varia
CATCGGGACACAGGAATGGGGGAGCGCGAGTGGCCGTGGGACAGCATCGGGACACGGAGAGGGAATGAGGAGTGGCCGTGGGACAGCACCGGGACACGGGAATGGGGGAATAGAGTGGCCGTGGGACAGCACCGGGACACGGGAATGGGGGAATAGAGTGGCCGGGCGACAGCACCGGGACACGGGAGAAGCGACAGAGTGTCCGTGGGACAGACCGGGAGGGAGCGCGAGTGTCCATGGGGACAGCGCCGAGGACCCGGGGAGGAGGGACGGGGTGTTCGTGGGGCAGTTTGGAGTGTCCGTGGGACGGCGCACGAGCTCTGGAGAAGGAATGCGGCGTGTCCGTGGGGCAGTGCCGGTACCCGCGGGATGGCGGATGCCCCGCGGAGAGGGCGCGGGGGCTCCGCGGGGCTGCCCGGCCGTTCGGGGGGCTGGTCCCGGCCGGGCCCGCACCTGCAGCGCCCGGAGCATCCCCGCACGGGGCAGAGCCGGCCCCGCGGGCTGTGCGGGGCGATGCGGGCGGAGCGCTGAGCGAGGGGGCGCAGGGGCCGCGGCAGCGCCTC
The DNA here is from genome assembly GCA_013396735.1 of Grallaria varia. Classification (NCBI taxonomy): domain Eukaryota; kingdom Metazoa; phylum Chordata; class Aves; order Passeriformes; family Formicariidae; genus Grallaria; species Grallaria varia. Next base: position 564 of record VWZG01007848.1, read on the forward strand.
CCGGGCAGCCCCCAGAGAGGGGGGAGATGCTGTTTGCTGGGAGCAAGAGGGAGGAAAACGGGATTGTACCTCCGTGTCCGCTCAGGGTGGGAATTAGCCCGCGGGGGTGGCTGGCACTGATTCCTCCCCGCAGGCTGCCCTGGGGGCAGAGGCTGGGCTGGTGGGGCTGGCACAGGGAACCAGGGCTCAGCAGGGAGGGGAGAGTGACCAGGGGGGGCTCCAGGGGTTTGGAGCCAGCCCGGGGACAGAGGGGACGGCTGGAGGGCAGGGAGGCAGAGCTGCTCCGGGAGGGACACTGCGGGGTCACCTGGGCACAGCTGTCCCTGCGTGCGTGTCCTTCCCCCCCCCGTTTCATTTTGCTTGAGGTAAAGGCAGAGATGGTTTTGTAACCGGTTGGGACAATGCAGAATTTCCAACGCAGAGTGTTCTGCTTTGTTTTGGTTTGTTTTCTGCGTGAGCTGCTCCCCAGGCGCGTTTTTCAGGCTCTCTCAGTGGTAACCGGAGCTGTTCGTGTGTGTATCAGCAAGTGCAGAAGGGACACAAACATTGGCACGTTCAGACACTGCTGTGAGTGATTGTAGCACCCAGGACAGGTCTGTGCTGCCTCACACCTGGGGAGAGTCTTGTTCTCTCTCCGCTGATCCTCCCACCAAATGCCAGACACTTCTTCCTACATTTGCTGGGAAGTGTCTGCTGGCTCCTCACTGCTCAACTAGAGCACAGCCGGTGATTCATTTCTGCTGCAGCTTCCTTAAATCAGCTGGATTTTCAGTTGTATCATCCAGCGTAACTCACACCTAAGCCCCTGCTGGCAGGGAGGGCTCCCCTTTCTCACTCACTCAAAGCGTGTTATGCTGGTTTAAAAGTAAACCGGCAGGAGAAATGAATCCAACTCAAAAGAGTTTAGAAGTCAGAACTACAATTTAATAACAAAAGATTACAATAGATACACTGATACAAAGGAAAATTGGTTTTAGCCCACAAAACCCAGTTGTACAACCCAGCCCCCTGGGGCACAAACAGGATGGTGCTCACCAGCCCGTGTGCAGAGCACCATGTGGTCCCCCGAGTCCAAAGCAAAAAGAAAAGGAAAACCTGTTTTCCTTCCAGAAGGTTGGTGGTTGCAGTCTGGTTGAGGTTCTGGTCCTCCTCTCAGTCTGATGAGTGAGTGAATACCCCAAGTCCCCAGACCCCAAGCTTATCTATGCTTGGGTTCAGATGGGAACACCCAGTACCTCCCCCAGGGTGAGGTGTTTCACAATGGGCTATTTACTCAGTGAGTCACATGATATTTTGGTCTACTTGATGGCCCAGTAGCAGACATGACCCCTCAGGTTGGGTGTGAAGGTGTTAATACTCCCCAGAAGGGAGGTATTGCACCCGAATCATTGGTGTGAAGACAGGGAACCCTCTTATCTCTGTTTTCTCATGCACCCAGTTCATAGCCTGAGGTGTCAGGTGTGTGTCCTGGGCAGCTGTTGCAGACAATGCATCGTTAACAGTTCATGATAAATGGCAGAGAGGGTATGGAATACACAGTTCCAGTTACATTCCCACAGTGATAAACTGGTCCCAGCCACTATAACTGTGACACATGTGTAGGAACCTGCTCAGTGGAGGGTTTGGGCTGCAGGGAGTGTTTGGCTTTCCAGCCACAGGGACATGTGCCCATGGCTGTGCCAGTGGAAGCAACGGGATTTGTGCTCCCCTTCCAGAGAACAGCACAAAGCTGTCGCTGCCTATTGATCCAGCTGGACTTTGTTCAAGAAACCTGAATGATGCTTCACCTCGTGGCAATGATCTGTTTGGTGTAAGCTGCTTTCTGCGATGTGAAATCTGTACGTGCTGCCTCTTGGCAAGGCACAGCTCAGGATCTGAGGCTGTAGGTTCACTTTTAAACACGTTTGTTGGTTTTTTTTCCCTTGAGGGGTTTGACACAGGGCTGCCCCGCGTATTCTCACCTCTTCATGTTAAAATAACAAGCAATTAAAGTCTAAGAACTCAGTGAGTGTTTGGTGGGGATGAGCAATGTGTGACACGAGCGCTTTCAGATACAGAATTGAGTTTATAGACTCAAGAGGAACTTGAATATTTAAGAAGTGAATGCCTGATGTGGCCTCAGTTGGGGAGAAAAGCAATCTCTCACCCAAATTACCACTGAATTGGAAGGCACTGGAGAGCCTGAGTCAGTGCTCTGCCTCTGGGACAGACTTAGGCACGTGAGCCAGATCTTTGCTTTCCAAACACTTAATGGAGAAAACCTGCAAAGATGTAAGGAAGGAGGCTCTTGGGTGGCAATGTGGAGAGAGAGGAGCCTGGCTGTGTGTGGGAGGGAATTGGCAAAGGTGAAGTATTGCTGGTTGAAAGGATGAAGAAAATGCCAAGTTTGATTCCATCAGGATAAAAGCAAGGCATGAATGGTTTGGGATAGTCCAGCAAAAATGGTCCAAGGGCATGGGAAAGCTGCAGATCATCTCTGATTATACAAATCAAGAGTTTTGCCAGACTGAACACAGAATTGCTATGGATAAATTAAAAGAATCACAGAATGGACTGGGCTGGAAGTGACTCTCAAAGGTTACCCAGTGGCACCCCCTGCCATGGGCAGGGACAGCTTCCACCAGCCCAGGTTTGCTCCAAGCCCCGTCCAGCTTGGCCTTGGACACTGCCAGGGATCCAGGGGCAGCCACAGCTTCTCTGGACACCCTGTGCCAGGGCCTGCCCATCCTCACAGGGAACAATTCCTTTCCAATATCCCATCTAACCCTGTCCTCTCTCAGTGGAAAAGCATTTTTTCACTATGGCTTTAGGACACAGGGTTTTTAAAGGGTAGCAGATGTGGGCAGATCTGCCACCCCATTCCCAGTACCTGGAACTCTTGGCTCACTGGTGCCAGTGCTCTGGCTGTGCTTGAACAGACCTCAAACTGCCAGTGCCAGATCCACAGGGGGGAAATTAAAACCTGCTTTTAGGAGAGGGAGAGAAAATCAGCTCTGTGTGCAACGTGGCCCGGCCGCCGTGGGGCTGTGTTGGGATCCCCTGGATGCAGGAATGCAGGAGGGGCTGCTGCCCCACGGACAGACAGTGGGCACCCCTTGGCTTCCTTGGTGCTGCCTTTGCTTTCACCTTTGCTTCAGCCCTGGCCCATCCTGCAGCCTCCCCTGAGGAGTTCCCTCCTCGCCTCAGCCGAGCTCTTCCTTTCAGGGCCTTCAGGGAATGTCTCCAGACCTCATGTGCTGGGATTTCATGGGATGTGCTGGGATTTCATGGGATGCACTGGGATTTCATGGGATGCACTGGGATTTCATGGGATGTGCTGGGATTGTCATGGGATGTGCTGGGATTTCATGGGATGTGCTGGGATTTCGTGGGATGCACTGGGATTTCATGGGATGTGCTGGGACTTTATTTGATGCACTGGGATTTCATGGGATGTGCTGGGATTTTCATGGGATGTGCTGGGACTTTATTTGATGCACTGGGATTTCATGGGATGTGCTGGGATTTTATTGGATGCACTGGGATTTCATGGGATGCACTGGGATTTCATGGGATGTGCTGGGATTTTCATGGGATGTGCTGGGATTTCATGGGATGTGCTGGGATTTCACGGATGCACTGGCTGGGCTCACAGCCCCTCTTAGTCCAGCCTACCTGTGCCTACCTGTGTTTAGTGCTGGCTCTGCTCCCTCCAGAGCCAGTGGCACAATTGTTGCTCATTTGATGATGGAAGTGTTTTTTGGGGTCCTTGGAGAGTAAAACCATCACATGACTTGCAGGTCTGCTGCAGCTGGGGCTTGTGTAATTTGGAAAGCAGCATAATAAGCCCAATGTTTCTATGAGCACCCTCAAACCCACTGTCCTCACCTCCCTGGTGTCCTAGAGATGTTCTGCAAATCTTGCTCTTCAACCCATTAGCCCAGTTACTTCCACTGCTACATTTTCTTTGGTAATTGTTTTATTGCAGCATTTCTCTGACAAATCCAATGGACCAAATGTACCTCAAACAGGGACTCTGCTGTCTGAGCGCTCCTGGAAAGGTCTCAGCGGGTGTTTCTCTTCCTGTTGAGCTGATGAATTAAGTGCTGATATTCCTTAGAGGCTGCATCATCATTCCTCAGTTCAGTGCATTGGGAGGGTTTGTTACAGCACCGTTTTTGGCATTTTCGGTCACGTGGAAAACTGAACAAGAGAGAGGAGGGGTGGAAATGGAGAGGGAAGGCAACTTTTGGCTGAGAATTTGGAAAGGTGGGGTCTGAGGGTAGTGATTGTCACAGCAGAGATGAGTTGCAGAGGTCAAGGCTTTCCCTGGATGGTTTTTGATTCTCTCCAGTTCTCAGCCTCTCTTTAGGCACTGTCTCAATGGTTCACAGTTGCTAAAAAAATCATCCCACTGGCTGTTGGGTGTTCCGTGTTGGGAATGCTCTGGGGAATGTGGCCGGTGCAGAGCGGGACTGAAAAGCTGCTCCCCCTGCTCTGACTGAGCAGCTGCTGAGCCCGAGATTGGGACCTCATGGAGGTGTTTCTTGGGGCTGAGCTGAGAGGTGGAAGGATTCAAACCAAGGATGTGCCCAGAGCAGGTGAGGATGGAGGATGCTGTGCAGGGAGACCCAGGCACTGACCACACAGCCCCAGCTCAGCCCTCACCCAGGGCACTCCCTCTCCTCTCAAAGCAGCAGCTCTTCTGATGCAGGGATTTGACAGCTTGGTCTCTGGGGAGTTTCAGGAGACCTCTTTTTAATGAAGTACTCTGGATCTGGGCACATCTGTTGCTGCTCCCAGGAAGGGTTCACAGCAAGCAGAAAAGCCCCTCTCAAAGGATTCCAACTCATAACCTCATGTAAACTCACCCGAGGTGTTAATTTAAGACTTTTTTTACTTTGTGAGGAGCAGAAACTTGATAGAATACCTGGAGAACAGCAGGTATAGAGACACCTGCCCGAGGGGCTGAAATGACAATTCTGGTGGCAAGAAAATCAAAACCTTTGATATCAATTGTTAAATCTCAAGATTGGTTAATTGGTTATTCAGATTTATAGTTTAGATGCTTTGGGGTTTTCTGCCACCTCCTTTGCAGGCAGTGGGTGGTACAAAGCAGAGCCCATCCCAATTAATCCTGATGATACAACACTCACTGGCCATCCCTTCATCCAGGGACAAACATGAAGGATTAGATGTGTTGTTTCTGAAAGGATTAAAACTCTGTTTCGCTGAGCTGCCAGGGGACAGAGGAGACTCGAGGGCTTTTGTGCCCCACAGTGGCCTTGGTTTGAGGGTGCCCCATATTCCCTCAGCCTGCCCTGAACGCTTGTTGCAGCTCTCTGTGGGGTGTAGATATTCCTGTGGAACATGAAAGGCCCCTGAAATCAGATATGGAGAACTGCTGGGGCTCCCTTTGATTTTTCTCCTTTCTTGGGAGAGGTAGGAAAGGCATATTTTTACGGGTTTTTAAGACCTTTCAGATCCAGAGGACACTGGGCATTGCACAGGAACAGGCTCTCATTAAAAGTCTCTTAAGCAGCTGGAATGTGGCTGGAAGGAGATTAAAGGAAATAGATGAATTTAGCAAAGTGCTTCGACAGAAAAGGAGAGAGAAATAAAAGTTGGAGCTCCTTATTGTTCTTTCAGATCACGAGCAGGTGTGCATTAATTCAAAGAGCTCACTTTTTTCACTGTATGATCTGTAGATAATAAACCCTAAATCACCTAAAAATGATGTGCAGTTTGCCCAACTGCAAATATCTGCATATTTTATATTTAATCTGATATGAGTGTTTCCATCCTGTGATCTTGATCTGATCCTGTGCTGGTTTTACCCCAAGGAAAGACAATTATGTAGAGCCTGCAAAGCCTCCCCTCGGATGGGTGATCTTGGGGTGTCCGTCGTGCCCCAAGAGTGGCTTCTGCTCCCAGTTGTGCCACTGGTCACCTCCAGGCAGCCCTTTGACTTCTCTGCCTGCTTGGCTGAACGGGGAGCTGTGTGAGAGACTCTGCTGGAGGGTGGTGTCTGTGCAGGGACCTTGTTCCAGGAGTCCTGGTCTCTGGCAGGTCCAAGCACAGTGGTAGAATTATTTTCCTGCTGGCATTCACCTGTCTAAGGCAATGAGAGGGAGAATTTGCACCAGGGAGACTTGCACATAAAGTTCCAGGTGGCTTTAGTAACATGGGTTAGATTAACCAATTTCCTGCTTGTTTTGTTAACTCCTCACTGTGTTATTTCCATCTGGTTATTTCTGACCTCCACTTTAGGAGGAAACCCAAGTTACTTCCTGTGTTGCAACTTCAGAAATACAACAACAACAACAACAATAATAAATATTAAGTAAGTTTGCCTGTGGAACCAACTATTTGCGTAGGATGCTGCAGTACCTCTGTCAGAATTTAGAGTGCTGCTGGATCCAGTTTTAGGAAGTGTTTTTCCCATGAAGCTTTCGCTTTGCAGGGTGTAAAGGATGGATTAGCCTTGGGGTGTCTGCTCTGTGTGTGGTCCCGGGCTGTATTTGTGTGCACTATTGAGATTGCTCTGAAAATGGCATCAAAATTCTTCAAAGGTTTTTAGGGTGCCTGTCATTATTCTCTCTGGGTTTTCCACAAATATTAGCACCCAACACCGTTCAGGGTCTGGGGAATGGCAATACCACCTCCTCCCAAATCCCACTGGCCACTGGTGGACCGTTCTTGAGGTAATCCCTGCCCAAGATTGTAGAACAGCTGTCCTGGCTCAGACCAAGGTCCATGTGGGTCCGCCACCTGCATCGGTGCTGGGTAATAATGATAATGAATGTGAAGGCAAAAGCACAAAAAGGAGCAGCACAGCAGACAGAGAGAGATGCTCTCTCAGAATCCTTTGCAGCTTCTGGCACTTTGCACCTCCAGAGTTTCTTCTGGCCAAGTATCTGTGTGTTTAATGGTCCCTTGTGACTTTTTCTTCCATGGTTTGTATGAATACCTGGCTACTTCAGCACCCAGTGTCCTGCATTAAGGACTGCAAGTCTGACTGCAGCCTCTGTGTCTCATTTCATTCAATTTAAGTCTTTATAAATAATCATCATTTCGCCTGGTTCTTGCATCTTAGAAGGCGGAATAATTTTTACTCCCTTGTAGGTCAGTCCTGCTTTCACAGCCCTGTGTTCTCCTGGTGTTCTTTTTCCTCCTGGTGGGAATTGTGAGAGATATCCAGTCTCTCTGTGTTCATACACAGGCTGCTTCAGCAATCTGTCCACTTTACAGGTCCAGGCAGACTGGAGCATCTGACTTGTCCTGGGTCTGTCTGTCCAATGGCTCCTTCAAAGCAGATTTGGGAGGCCTCTCCACTTTCACGGAAGGTGTGTTGCCTCTTCTGCCCTGCTCCATGTCTAACCTTTGCCCACTCGTTCTGCTCTGGATTTTCCCTCAGCTCTCCCCTGTGCTGTTCGTCACACGCCTTGTAGAAATGGGAAGATGTTTGGCACCTTTTCTCCCTTTCACACTCACACTGTTTTAAGGGATCCTTTTTGCACCAGGTTTTTCCTCCCTGAGTCCGCCCTCTGGTGTGACTCCTTTGGCATCCCCTGAGGTGCAGGAGAGCTCGGAGTCTTGGCTTTGCAGTTGCCACTCAGAATGCACCAAATGCCCCAACAAACGTGGGGCAGCTCAGCAGCCCTGAGTTAAACGGTGTCTGCTCAAGGTCTGAATTTGTGACTTCAGCTTTCACCCTACAGCTCTTGCTTTCCTGTCTGCCTAGACTAAAATGCTTTCTGCTCTGTCTGTTCTCCAGGAGAAGGGATGCACGGATTTTAGGCCAATATTCTGGGGTCTTGGGATGAGCACATGTAATAACAAGGACAAAAATGAGCAGTTGTCTGTGAAATTCTGTCTTTCTCAGTTGAGACCCTGCTATTGGGCTCCTCTGGAAACAGAGGCACCAAGATTCTACACTAGAGCTGCTGCTGCTTCTGAAGCCCCTGTGAAAAACTGATCTCATCTTCCCTAGGAGGGACAAGAGTGGTCTAAATAGTCAGTGAAGCTGCTACTGCTCAGATATCTTGCAAGAGATAAATGATGGTTTATCTGGGAGGAAGGACAATAAAATGAAGATGGAAACTGGGAGGAGGAGAGCCCTTTTTGTTCTGGAAGGGATTTTGGGGAGGTAGGATGCTTGGCGTGGGTGGCAGTTCCGATAGTATGTGGACAGTCAGTAATTTGCTTTAAAGGAATTTCAAAAGGTTGTGTCCGAGGCTTTCAAACTATGAGTGATCTCAGTGTTGTTACATCAGGCCCTTAAACTCCTCAGTTCCCTCTTCCTTGTTTCTTCTCTCTGTGCCATGAACTTGGGAAACTCACATGCATAGGAGCCCAGACTGCATGGAAATGGGGAGGGACCACATCTGACACTGCACTTGTGGGCAAGTGCACTTCCCTGGGATGTGAGTGCTGGAATCCCACCACCAGGCAAAGTCCTGGGGGAGGGTGTGCTGGTTTAAAAGTAAACCAGCAGGAGAAATGAGTTCAACTCAAAAGAGTTTAGAAGTCAGAACTACAATTTAATAACAAAAGATTACAATAGATACACTGATATAAAGGAAAATTGGTTTTAGCCCTCAGAACCCAGTTGTACAACCCAGTCCCCTGGGGCACAAACAGGATGGTGCTCACCAGCCCCTGTGCTGAGCACCACGTGGTCCCCCTGAGTCCAAAGCAAAAAGAAAAGGAAAACCTGTTTTCTTTCCAGAAGGTTGGTGGTCGCAGTCTGGTTGAGAGTGGTGGTTGCAGTCCTGTTGAGGTTCTGGTCCTCCTCTCAGTCTAATGAGTGAGTGAATACCCCAAGTCCCCAAACCCCAAGCTTATCTATGCTTGGGTTCAGATGGGAACACCCAGTACCTCCCCCAGGGTGAGGGGTTTCACAATGGGCAATTTACTCAGTGAGTCACAGGATATTTTGGTCTACTTGATGGCCCATGAGCAGACATGACCCCTCAGGTTGGGTATGAAAAGTGCTAATGACTCCCAGAGGGGAGTTATCACACCTGAATCATTGGTGTGAAGACAGGGAACCTTCTTATCTCTGTTTTCTCATGCACCCAGTTCATAGCCTGAGGTGTCAGGTGTGCCCTGGGCAGGTGCTGCAAACAATGCATCATTAGCAGTTCATGAGAAATGGCAGAGAGGGTATGGAATACACAGTTCCAGTTACATTCCCACAGTGATAAACTGGTCCCAGCCACTATAACTAGGACAGAGGGTTGTTAGTGCCCCAGGGGACACAAGAGCAGAATCTCTTCGGAGCCTATCATTGTCTGAGTGAGGTGGAGTCTGAACATCCCTGGTCAGCCTTTTGCTGCCCCCTGAGCCTGTCCCTGCCTGTGCAAGTGTTGGTGTATCTTGACCTTCTTGAGCTTCAGAGCTTGTGAGAGTATCTCCAAATGCACCCAGGGAGACACAGCCCCAATGAACAGGTGTATTGGTTTATAAGCACCACATGAGCCAGGCAGAGCCCTCGAGCTGGCCCAGCAGGGTTGGTCTCTCTTCCTTGAGTCAATCTTGTGTCCCCCCAGCTCAGGTCTGTCGTGTCCCTTGAACACCAGCTGTGCTGTCCCCTCTGGGCAGGGTTTGCTGTCAGACAGGGCTTTGACCTGTGCAGTCTGAACTGCTCTCTGAAGCTCATCAAGCTATGTTAATTTGAGTTTCTTGGGCTGAACGTGCCCCGAATCCCTGTCTCTGTTTCCAGTATTGCCTGTTTGTTTCTTGGTTCACTGAGGCATGTCATGTTTCTGTCCCCCAGCTCAACGGTGAAGATGAAGAGCTGAAGAGTGGATGAGATGAAGAGATTCTTCTCACACTCTTGGTTTCTAAGGCTCAGTGCTCAGAGAATATCACAGAATCCCAGAATATTCTGAGTTAGAAGGGACACACAAGGATCATCAAATCCAACTCTTAAGCCCATACAGGGAGCAAACCCATAACCTTGGCATTATTAACACCATGCTCTGACCAGCTGAGCTCATCTCAGGGTTCCTGTGGGATTCACAAGGTGGCTTGTTCTTGGGAAGTTTGCAGGTCTCTGGGTGGTTCCATGTGTTAGTTAATTGCATTTGTTCCCAATTAAGGTTATGTGAGCACATCTGGAAGGTTGTAGGCCCTGTGAGAACAGCTGCAGAGTGCTGTGGGGTTAGGTCTGAAGTGGACTCTGACTCCCGTGACTGGATAGACTGGGTTGACTCCAGGGAGATCCAGACAAATAGCTCAGGGACAGATGCCTATGAAGTACCTGGAGGACTCAAGTCACAGCTGCAGAGCTTGATTGGCATCCTCCATCACAAAGGTTACATCCCTGACACGAGTGTGGTCTCATTTGAACAGTTGAGGAGCAGAAATATCTGTTGTGGCGCCAGGTACGTTTTTATTTTGGTCCCCTCCCTGGGTTGGAAGTCTTTACTCACGGACTGGGGTGTGGTAGACAACGTGGACATGTGTCATCTTCGCTGGCACAGACGTCCCTCTCCCCTCTGTGCCAGCACAGCCTGGCATTTGCTGTGCCAGAACACTGGTGGACAGTCAGACCTGCCTGGACAGTCCCACTGGGGAAGGGCCGTGTTTCACCAGGAACCTGGGAAAGGTGCAGAGATGAAGAATGTCACTGCCTGCCCTGCTCAGGGGTGTTGCTTGTTTGGTACCTGCAGGGAGCTGGAAGCCCCAACTCACTGCCCGGGGCCCATCTCCACCTGCCTGGGCTGCTCACACACTGAGCTGTGCAGGGAAGGGGATGGAGAGTCCCTGCCCTGCTGGTGGCCAGGATGTCCTCAGGGTCGTGCTCCAGGCATGGCTTGGGTGGTCTCCCTCCCCCTGCAGCTCTGCTGCTGTGGCTCCCACAGCACAGCAGGGCAGCCCAACTTGCCTGGGTGGGAGAGAGGAACAAGAACCAACCAGCTCTTCTGTCTGAACTCCTCAATCTACCCACAGACTTGCACAGAAGCCCACAGGGTTTGGGAGAGAGAAGGTGTCTGCAAATGTTCACGTTGGGGCTGAGAAGTGTCCCAAAGGGAAGGTTCCAGGACCTTTCCACTTATCTGCCTGGGTTTGGTATTTCTGGGGTGGGGTTGGGGCTCTCTGTGATCCCATGTTTGGCAATCAGGTGCCACCTTCTCTCCCTTTCACCCTCCTGCAGTTTTAAGCAATACCTTTTACACCACGTTGTCCTTCCTGAGTCAGCGCCCTGATGGGAATCAGAGCGCCCTGAGCTACAGGAGAGCTCAGAGCCTTGGCTTTGCAGTTCTTACTGGAAATGCATCAAAGCCCCTGGCAAACCTGGGGGAGCCCAACAGCCCTTAAACTGTGTCTGCTCAAGGTCTGAGTGTGCGACTTCAGCTTTCCCCCTCTGGCTCTGGCTTCACCACGTCACTGTTGTGCAATCCCATGCCTGCTCCCAGTTCGCTTGCAGCCCTCAAATCTTGCATCAAAGTAATTTCTCTGTGTTTTCAAGCACCCGAAAGACAAATTTTGCAAGAAAAATGCTGTCCTGTCATGAAAAATGAAAACATTTGTCTCAAAAATCAGTTGTATTTTTCGGCTGAATTATCTAAACACAGAAGGGCATTGCCGTTACATTCGGCAGGACATTTTTATTTGGCCTTTCCTTTCCTTTTTCAGCAAAAATATACTTTCCAGCAAAACTCATGCTTGCTATAGAAAGGTGATCCTTGCTACTGTGTCCCCATTGGGCTTTCCCAGCAGGGTCCAGTGTCCCAGTGCCACGAATCCTGGGAAGGGCATGGTTAGTGATTTTTGGGGCCCCCAGAGCTGTGACACAGTGACCTGCAGCACCGAGGGGTAACCAGCCCTCTGTGTGTGACAGAGGAGCAACTGGGAACTCGCTCTGTAAGGGACTGGGAAGGAAACCAAACTGGAGGGGTGTAGACATGTCACAGAATCCCAGAACGGGTCAGGCTGGAAGGGACCACAGGAGGTCATCTGGTGCCACATCCCAGAGCACCTGGCACAGGGTTGTGTCCAGATGGTTCTGGAATATCCCCAGTGAGGGAGACTCCACAACACTCTCTCTGGGCAGCTTGTTCAGTGCACAGCAAAGAAGTTCTTCCCCATGTGCAGGTGGCACTTGCTGGGCATCAGTTCCTGCCTATCCCTCTTGTGCCATGGCTGGGCCCCCCGAGCAGAGCCTGGTCCCTGCTCTGTCCCCTCCCTGCAGACACTGGGGAGTCCCCTCTCAGGGTCTGCTCTGGAGGCTGAACAGCCCCAGCTCCCTCAGCCTTTGCTGCTCCCAGAGATGCTCCAGTCCCCTCCTTGTCACCCTGTCATGGAGTCAAGAGAACTTGGGGCTGCTGGAGACCACGCACGTGTGTTTCTCCTTCCCCCCCCCACAGCCTTGGGGTGGTGCTTTGCCTTGGTGTGTGGTGGAGATGGGATACAAGGTCTGAATGATCTGTATTGATTGATCTCCTGAGCTGGTAAAGTACCCTGACCTGCAGTTTTCCAAGTATCCTTCCCTCTGATCACCTTTCCACGGCTGCCATTTTAGAACCATCACAGAATCCCCAAATGCTTTGGGCTGGGACAAAAGCCATCCAGTCCAATGCCCTGCCATGGGATGGGACATGTCTCACCAGCCCAGGGTGCCCAGAGCTCCCGTCCAACCTGCCCTTCACAGAGCTCTGGGACACGCTGTTGGGAAATTTCTTGCAGAAAATGGACATGTGAGCGACCCTGGAACTTTAGATGCAGTTATGCTGTGAGGCCTTTAAGACTGCAGTGAGAAGCTACTTTTAAGAAGCCTCTGTGGAGATCAACAGGGAGAAGAACGTAAACTTAGAGAAGCTGCAGCAGCAGATTGAATAACGACAGGCACAGAGAGAGATCACGAGGACTTTATTTTACACCAATAGAGTTGTGTGTTATTGGCATTAAGCAGTCACGGGGTGGTTTGCAGTGTGTGTGCAGAGTGTGAGCTCTCTGGGTTATTTAAGGGGTGTTTTCACACCAATAAATGGCATTACCTTGATCATATTGGTCAGTTTGTGGTGTCTGTGAGTTTCCCTCGCAATACATGCTGAGCTGGAAGGGACCCACAAGGATCACCGAGTCCCACCCCTGGCCCTGCCCAGGACCATCCCCAAGAGCCGACCCGCCATGCCCAAACGCTGCCCAGGCTCTGGCAGGCTCGGTGCTGTGACCTCAGGGATGCCCTCCCTAACCCGCTGCTTCTCCCGCTTCCTTTCAGCCTCACCGGGAGGGAAGCCCTGACCCAGCTGGCAGCGCTGGGCACCGCGGCGGGCACTGCCCCGGGCAGGGGGCACCTCAAGCAGTGTGACCTGCTCCAGCTGTCCCGCAAGCAGAAGCGGCTGTGCCGGAGGGAGCCGGGGCTGGCGGAGACCCTGCGGGATTCCATCCGCCTGGGCATCGTCGAGTGCCAGTTCCAGTTCCGCAGTGAGCGCTGGAACTGCAGCCTGGAGGGCAGGACCAGCCTGCTCAAGAGAGGTACAAGGTTTGTGGGAAACTCCCAGAGCTGCAGCCCCGGAACGTCCCTCCCAAATCCAGTGGGGCAGCGCTGGGGAGTGCCCAGACCATCCAGGGATGGGAGCCAGGCAATTTGGACCCCTTGGCCACAAAACTGTGCCCATTCTTTCCTGAACGGTTTCTCATGGATTGGAGAGTAGAAGGAATTTCCCAGCCCTTGGCTTGGGCACTGTGGTGGGTCTGGCTGAGCCAGAATTTGTTTCCCCATAGGAGCCCTCCCAGTGCTCTGCATTGGTGTCGATAACACACCCATATTTTGGCTATCACTGAGCACAGCACTCACTGTTCAGCCAAGGGCAAGATCCTGGGAGGGGACACAAATAGGCAGCTGACCCACCCCGACCAAAGGGATATTCCATACCATATGAGGTCAACCCAGATATAAAAGCTGGGCAGGAAGCAGGAAGGGGAGGCACTCCTTGTCTCCGATGGCTGTTTTGCTAACAAGATTTAGGAGCCCTGCTTCTCAGATGTATCCGGGGATTCTGCTGCTCATGGGAAGTAGAGATTAGTTGTTGCTTCTGCTTTGCACACACGCACCCTGCTTTGCTTTGCTTTTGCTTTCTGTATCAATATACACTGCCTTATGGCAACCCACGATTTGTGCTGGCCTTTTTTTTTTTTGTTTCCACCCTTACTCTCTCCCCTGTCCAGCTGGGAAGGGGAGTGATAGAGCGGCTGGGGGGGCACCCGCCATTCAGCCACGGTGAACCCACCACAGGCACTTTTGTCCAGAGTCACCTGGACTGAGCCTCTTGCTCAGCTGGCAGGCAGGGTGATGCTGTGGGAAGAAGTTTAAGTGACTGAATTAATTGAAGGCATTAATGTCAAGATATGTTCTAAGAAAAAACTCTCTTTAGGTCTTTGGATATTTGTATTTGTTATTCTCAGATACAAAATGTATGGCTATTTATCAGCATTCAGTTGTTTCAGTGCAAGTTGACAAATCTCTCCTAAGGCTCTTTCACATAAATTTGGAGTTTTATAGAAGTTCAGAGTGGACAGAAGGACCACTGGCTTCTGTTTCACAAAATGCTTGAGAGGAAGAAAATGTCCTTTAAATTCTCCACTTGAGGTGGGAGAGAGCAAAACAAATCCTTCAAATTATAAGAACTTGAGAAAAATAGAATTGAGACAGACACTGAAACCATTTCTTAACAAAAGTATCTTTGCTAAACTTGTCCTGACCCAAACAAAGCCTCCCTGCCTGTTACCCAGTTCCAGCACTTCAATAACTTTTTGTGGCATTTACTAAACTTCATTCTTCAGAATTAGTGAGTTTCAGTCTTTGATAATGTTCAGCAACTTAAACTTTTTTTAAAAAGGGCTTGAACATGCCAAACTTTGATGAAAATTAATGTTAATTTTATTTAGTGCTCAGATTGAAACTTTTAAGCATTTCTGTTTAAAATTATTGGGTTTTATTATATTAAATATCAAGGTAATATTTTATTAAACCAGTACATACATTGACAGATTTACCTCATTGCAAGGCTATACTGTGAATTTTTTTAGCACAGAAAGGCAAATTTCTTTAGTTGAAGAAGCTGTTCGTGATAATTTTGAGTGTCTTTCTGACATCTGCACTTTCATCAACCTCAAAGAACTTGAAAATGACAATTGAATAATCCTCCTCTTGAAATAGCTGGAAAACATTTAATTATCTGGTGGTGACAAGCCTTAACATTTCCAGGGACTCTTGACTGACAAAATAAAATATCACCTGTAATTTAAAACCTGTTTTGGCAGATGAGGAGAAGTGTTTGAACACTTTTATTACACAATCTTACGGCTCAAATGATGATTTAATACAACAAAGTATGTTGGGTGCACCTTCTGGGTGAAGGGACAGTTGGCTAGGAGCAATTATTGGTTCTCATTTTCCTTCAGCTTGCGAAGGGTTTGTTTCTTTCCCAAGGAACGTGAACAGTCTCAGCTGCCAGTTTTGATCTGTTTCTCACATTTCTTGGAGGTTTCTTTGAAATTGTTGCTCCTGCAATGGACTCTTCTTTCATCCCAGCTGAAGAGTTTTAGAAATGATCAAATCATTTGATATCTCCATGGTCCCGGAGAAACCATAAAGAGAAATGCACACTTCTGACAGTCTTTAATGGTCTCAAGAGTGCAAGAGAGTGAAAAAGGTCCTGTCCCAGTGTGGTGGGTCATTTCTGTCATAGGTGAAAAGCCACACTCAAGTTGCAGTCACCAACTGCTGTGACTGATTTGAGTCACTGATGCTTTTCCTGCTCCTAGAGAGGTAAAAAGGAAAAAAAAAACCCAAAAGAGCCAGGGGCTTTCTGGTTCTTGAAATGCCAGATTTATTGTCACAGTCTGCACCATTTGTTGTTCTGGATACTTCTCTGGATATAACCGGGAAACTCCTTTTGCACAACCTTCTGTGACTGTTGTCACTTATGATAACTATCACTGTTCACTGATCCATGCAAAATCCTGCTGCATTCCTTCTCCACTTCTTCAAAAATCCATGGAAAGGCTCAGATTTAAAGTGATTCTGGAGGATCATTTCAAGCCACCTTGTTGTACGGTGGCATAAAGAGTTTGCAAAGCAGTGATGGTCATTTGGTGTCCCAGGAGAGCCATGAAGGCTGCTGCAGGAACCAGGATGGTGATCCAGGGAAAATGAGTGCCTACAGCAAAGAGCTCAGATCCAGCCACCCAAAAAAATCCCTCCTGAGGAGTGGGCACTTTGCAATCCTTCTGTCCATCCATCCAATCCTTTGCCTCACGCTGGTTGGATTCTTTGACCTTCAGGCAGTGGTTTCATTGATGTCTTGAGGAATTGAGGAATGGTACAACAGAGGAGTGATAGCTCAGAGACCTGGAATTTCCATCACGGGGGATTTTGAGGACTCAGCTGGACAAAGCCCTGAGCAGCTGGCACTGAATTAGCCCTGCTTTGAGCAGGAGGTTGTTCTAAAGACCTTGAGAAAGCTTCTATCCTAAACCTTTCTTCAGTTCTTTTTTGGTTGGTTGGTTTGTTGATGTGATTGTTTTCCCTCCTCCGCTTGCTCTGAAACACTCACTTATCTTCATCGAGCATCGAAAAATCTTTGACCATGGACATCTTTCCTTTGGCAGCGTCACTCCGTGGCTGAGCTCCTCCTGCTGCAGTTTGCCCTGTGGTCTGGAGCACACCACACTCAGAACAGTGGTGCCACTGCAGCGACCATCCCTCTGTATTTACGGGCTGCTGAGCTCAGAAATCCTCCCAGAGAGCTCCGGGGAACACTCGGCCATGTGCAGGGTCCTGCTGGAGGGGCTGGTTTGCTGCAGCAGCTCCACATTCCTTCTGTGCTGGAGGTTTGCAACCAACCTGCCCAGCCAAGACATCTGCATCCAGATGTTCCCCCTGGCCCCGAGTGCTTCAGATTCCATTTGGTCCCAGTCGGTGGGGTCAGGGGAGTCACTCAATCCCTGCAGCAGATTCCACAGCCCGGCATTGGCTCCAGGCTCCCCTGGCTGTGGTCACAAGGGCTCTGTTGGCACAGTGGGAGGTGGGACACCAGGCAGGACACGGGGGGAACCCTCCATTCAGATCTCAAATCAACCTCCTTGGAGCTGATTGCTGCTCATTTGTGGGGTGTCCTACTGAAAATCCAGCTCCAGCAGCTGCTCTGTTGCACATTGTTATTCCACAAGGGCTGAAGGACTGTCCAGTTTGAGTTTCACTTGTTTGTGAATTAACAATTAAATGGTGATTGAGCCCTTCTGCCAAAGTAGAAGGAGTCATCTTAGACTTTCCAGACAAGCATTTGGCAGCCTGGTGATGTCAAAGCTTTGCCTTGGGAGGAGGTGGGAGGGGTGGAGAAGGAGACGATCTGAAAGCTGCTCGGTCTGTGCAGTCAGTGCTGTCTGCAGTGGCCTGACCACAAGCCATGCTCTCTGACTTCCAGTGGGCTGAGAGCTGGCCAGCACTTCATGGAGTGCCACAGGATAGCCAAAGCCCTACTGGTCAGAAATTGCAGGAGCCGTGTGGTGTTCCACAGAGCCAGATTTAGCAGTGGCCCCAGAGCTGCCGGGACTGCTGCCTTTACATGGTGTGGGAAAGGCTTTCTGGAATGTTCCCCATGCTTCTGGGATCCCTGTGTCAGAGGGGATACTGGGAATCTGGTAAGCATTTGGAGATTGGCTTCTGGAACAATGTAATGGATTTGGGATCTCAGATATAAGTTACCCCCTCTTTGCTCCTTCTTTGGAATGGATTGGCTGCCGTTTGAAAAGGTGTGAGCATCATGTTGCTGTCCATAGTCTGTACTGGCTGCGTCCCATCGCAGCTTTTCCAAAACTTTTGGTGGACTTTGTGACATTCTTTCATTATTTTTCCAGTACCTTGAGAAATTTTATAGAGCATCATCAGCCAGAGAGACTAATTGCAAGTTATTGTCCCAGTGGTCACAGTGACCAAGATGGTGAGGCAGGAAGGAGTTTGTTCATTGATCTCCTTCATCTCTCCTCCACATGTTCTTGACTCTCCCCTCGTGCCCATAACATTGCTGGATCTTTATCTACAATTCTGCAATTCCAAATTGCTCCTATGAAGTCTGCATTGAAGTTGGTAATGCAGCCTCTGCATTATGTTCCTGGTCAGTCACGTTTTTATTCTCCTTGCTGACAGCTCTCAGGAGAGCTCTGTGTCCTGTTCTCTGCTCAGGTTTGTGGTGGTGTCACAGAGATCTCAGCAGCCCGTGGTCTCGTCTTTTATTGCAGCTGGGTGGGAATTCTCTGAGGGAACAGGATGATGAAGAGACTTGAGTTTGGACGTGGTGATTCTAGAGGTGAATTCCAACCTCTGCTCCACTCAGATCAGGTCTCCATGGTTATTGCTCTCTCTTCCATTATTGGGGGAAATCTGGAATTCTCCCATGTGACTTATTTGTTTGCTTCAGTGTGTTTTCTTCCATGCAACGTACTCTACTTCTCATAAACCAAAATTTTTCAATTTTGACTGATCTTATCCATTCCTGTACTCAGAGCTATTGATCACCTGTCTCTCTTCCTCACATCAGTTACTAAATTGTAGACTTGTTAAGCGATTTCCCATTCATAGTTTTATTTTCTGCAAACGAACTCTGGAGGAAATATTAAGATTTTCTCCAGGACTGAATAGGAGAGAAGGTAAATATAAATACAGAAATAAATGAAATATTTTGGGGCTTAGGTCAGGTTTGTGTCAATCAGAGTTTCTGGAACTTCTGTGGAGCTCATGGGTGTCCTATCAACATTCCTATTCCTGTCTGATCTCACATCTCTAGGCTGAATTTCCATTCAGTCACTGTACTTTGTTTCCTGGTTGAAATGTCCTGGTGTGCCAGGGTCACACCATGACCTCAGGGGTTGTAGCCAAGCTGGAAAGCCTCCTTTGGGAGGGGGTGGATAATTTACAAGGAATTCAGAAAACCCACTCACCTGTGGGAGAGTTGTCCTTCTTCCCAAGATGTCCTTTGGCATGGAACCCTTCCCAGTCAAACTACATGTGGTCTTTCCATAGGAAATACTATTACAGACCCAATTAAAATAATTTTTCAATAACAGGTCAGATTTTAAAATTATTTTTCAAGCATCTACTCCGTATTTCCTGTTTTTATGCCACAGCATGATTTCAATGACAGTCTGTTCCCCCGATCACCTCTGTGGGCAGGGTGAGGACAAATGGGGTTTCACCGCTGTCATTTTTGCAGCTGAATTTTCCCCACCCCTCCCCTGACCTGTGAGTGGTCTCCTGTCCATGTCACACAATCACAGAATGTGCTGAGTTGGATGGGACCCACAAGTACCATCGAGTCCAACCCTCAGCCCTGCCCAGAACCATCCCCAAGAGTCCCCCCTGTGCCCATTGAGGATCATCCCAATGCTTCCTGAATTCTGGCAGCCTTGGTGCTGTGCCCACTGCCCTGGGGAGCCTGGGCAGTGCCCAACCACCCTCTGGGGGAGAACCTTTTGCTGAGATCCCACCTGAGCCTGCCCTGACACAGCTCCAGCCATTCCCTGGGGGCTGTCCCTGGTACCCCCAGAGCAGAGCTCAGTGCCTGCCCCTGCTCTGCCCCTCCCCAGGAAGGTGCATTGAGCCAGTGTGCTGGTTTAAAAGTAAACCAGCAGGAGAAATGAACCCAACTCAAAAGAGTTTAGGAGTCAGAATCCACAATTTAATAAAAAGATTACGATAGATACACTGATACAAAGGAAAATTGGTTTTGGCCCACAAAACTCGGTTGCACAACCCAGCCCCCTGGGGCACAAACAGAATGGTGCTCACCAGCCCCTGTGCTGAGCACCACGTGGTCCCCTGAGTCCAAAGCAAAAAGAAAAGGAAAACCTGTTTTCCTTCCAGAAGGCTGGTGGTCCCAGTCTGGTTGAGAGTGGTAGTTACAGGCCTGTTGCAGTTCTGGTCCTCCTCTCGATCTGACAAGTGAGTCACCCAAGTCCCCAGACCCCAAGCTTATATGTGCTTGGGTTCAGATGGGAACACCCAGTACCTCCCCCAGGGTGAGGGGTTTCACAATGGGCTATTTACTCAGTGAGTCACAGGATATTTTGGTCTACTTGATGGCCAATTAGCAGACATGACCCCTCAGGTTGGGTATGAAAAGTGCTAATGACTCCCAGAGGGGAGTTATCACATCTGAATCATTGGTGTGAAGACAGGGAACCCTCTTATCTCCGTTTTCTCATGCACCCAGTTCATAGCCTGAGGTGTCAGGTGTGCCCTGGGCAGGTGCTGCAAACAATGCATCATGAACAGTTCATGATAAATGGCAGAGAGGGTATGGAATACACAGTTCCAGTTACACTCACGCAGTGATAAACTGGTCCCAGTCACTATAACTAGGACAGCCAGTCAGAGCCGCTGGGTGAGACTGGAGTGCTGCTGCACCAGTTACTTCAAACACGATGTTGAGTTTTTCTGCTGGGAATGATCTGCAAGTACTTGGAAGGGTTTTGTTTCTTTGCATTTCTTAGCACGGTCCTTGGTTTTAGGCCATGGACAGCCAGGAGAGCAGGTAGAGGTGTTTGTACACCCCATCCAGCTCCTACCCTCTTGCAGTCCTTGTCCCAGGCAGGTTTTAAGGAGACTGTTCATCTCTGCAGCTCTCATACACTCCTGTGTTTTGTTTCTATTTCTAATTATTTGTGCTTGGCTTTAATCTGTGAACAGTCAGAAGAACCAGTGAGGTGGCTGAAGATTTTATATTGCCTTTCCTGCTCCTGCCATCTCCCAGTGCTTGTCCCATGCAGGTTTTAAGGAGACTGCCTTTCTGTGTGCTGTGTCCTCGGTGGCGCTGACACACTCGCTGGGTTTTGTCTCTGTATAATTATTGTGGTTGGGTTTAGTCCATGGGCAGTCAGGAGAGCCAGTAGACGTGGTTGATGCTTTTATTTTGCCTTTCCTGCTCCTACCATCTCCTAATCCTTATGATGTGCAGGTTTTAAGGAGTTCCTTTCTGTACACCTTGTCGTCATCGGCTCTCACACCCCCCTTGGGTTTCATCTCTTTGTATAATTATTGTGCTTGGGTTTAGCCCATGGACAGCCAGGAGAGCTGGTAGAGGTGGCTGAACACCTTACCCTGCTCCTACCCTCTCCCATTCCTTGTCCCACGTAGGTTATAAGGAGACTGCCTTTCTGTACACCGTGTCCTCTGTGGTTTTCACACACCTGCTGGGTTTTGCTTCTGTATTTCTAATTGTTGTGCTTGGCTTTAATCTGTGAACAGTGAGGGGAATCAGTGAGGTGGCTGAAGATTTTATATTGCCTTTCGTGCTCCTACCATCTCCCAGTCCTTCTCTCATGCAGGTTTTAATGAGACTGCCTTTCTGTGTGCCGTGTCCTCGGTGGCTCTCACACACCCGCTGGGCTTTGCCTCTTTGTATAATTACTGTGCTTGGTTTTAGTCCACGGGCAGTCAGGAGAGCCAGCAGAGGTGGCTGAGCACCTTATCCCAGTGCTTGTCCCATGCAGGTTTTAATGAGACTGCCTTTCTGTGTGCTGTGTCCTCGGTGGCTCTCACACACCCGCTGGGCTTTGCCTCTTTGTATAATTACTGTGCTTGGTTTTAGTCCACGGGCAGTCAGGAGAGCCAGCAGAGGTGGCTGAGCACCTTATCCCAGTGCTTGTCCCATGCAGGTTTTAAGGAGACTGCCTTTCTGTGTGCCGTGTCCTCGGTGGCAGTGACACACTCGCTGGGTTTTGTCTCTTTGTATAATTATTGTGGTTTGGTTTAGTCCATGGGCAGTCAGGAGAGCCAGTAGACGTGGCTTTTATTTGATGCTTTTATTTTGCCTTTCCTGCCCCTACCTTCTCCCAGTCCTTCTCCCATGCAGGTTTTAAGGAGACTGCATTCACCTACGCTGTTTCTCAGTGGCTCTCGCACCCACTGGGTTTTGTCTCTTGGTATTTCTAATTATTAAGCTTGGTTTTAGCCCGTGGAGAGCCAAGAGAGCCAGCAGAGGTGGCTGAGCAGCTCTCCCACTGCTTGTGCCCTGCAGGCTTTAAGGAGACGGCGTTCCTGTACGCCGTGTCCGCGGCGGCGCTGACGCACTCGCTGGCGCGGGCGTGCAGCGCGGGGCGCATGGAGCGCTGCACCTGCGACGACTCCCCGGGGCTGGAGAACCGCAAGGCCTGGCAGTGGGGCGTCTGCGGGGACAACCTCAAGTACAGCACCAAGTTCCTCAAGAAGTTCCTGGGCCAGAAGAGGATCGGCAAAGACCTGCGGGCCAGGGTGGACATCCACAACACCAACGTGGGCATCAAGGTGGGGAGCTGTGCTGGTAGGGAATGAACTGGGACTCAGGGTGAGTCTTCTGACCCATCCTTAGCTGAGGCTGTTTGTCAGAGGGGTATTCCCTGCCCCTGCTCAAAACCCACACCTGCTCACCTGAGTATTGGGGACTTTATGGCACTGAGAGCTCCCTGGAAGATCTCCTGAGCTGTGGTGTGAGGAGCAGCGCGTTGAGTGGCAGAGGGACATCATGCATCCTCTGCCAGGGGCTGCAGCACACAGCACAGGAACAGCTGTGAGATGCAGAGGCCGTGTGACCCCATGGGTTACACCACGGCCACAGGGGGTTCTGAGGACAGCCAGAGCTTCAGAGCTGTGGGGGTGTGTGAGGCTGACTCAGGGCTGACACTCTGGAGGTCAGTTCCGAAACTGCTGGTGACTTGCTATGGAACTTGTCATGTCACAGGTTTAGGTCAGGTAGAGCATTAGATTGAGCATTTTGACCTGCATGTGACAGGCTCCTTTATCATTGTTTCCCATTTACTAAGTCCAACTGATCGTTCAATTAAAGCACTGCCTTCATTTGAATATCACAAAAGATAATCCAACGTGCTGCACATACTCAGTTTGACTTTTCTTTCACTCCCACTGTGCCAAATATGATTAGCAAGAACTTATTTGTTATTCTGCTGTTATTATTCAGGCTTTCCATTCCCTGGCTCACCAGTCAACTCTGTATCTGTGGCTATGCTTTTTTTTTTTTTAAAAACTACTATTAATTTTCCCCGATAAAATAGAAATAATACCAATAAAACTGAAGTCCTTGCAAGCTGCCTGTGGTCTGAGGTGCTGCTGGGCTCAGATGAAGTCTACCACTTCTCTCCCTCCCCAGGCGGTGAAGAACGGCCTCAAAACCACGTGCAAGTGCCACGGCGTGTCCGGCTCGTGCGCCGTGCGGACCTGCTGGAAGCAGCTCTCTCCTTTCCACGAGATCGGGCGGCTGCTGAAGCTGCGCTACGACGATGCTGTCAAGGTGTTCAGCACCTCCAACGATGCCGTGGGGCACTCGGAGCTGGCCGGGCCCCCCCGGCACGGCCATGCCCCCCGGCACCCGCCGGCCCCTCGCCCCACCGACCTCGTGTACGTGGAGGACTCGCCCAGTTTCTGCCGCCCCAGCAAATACTCCCTGGGCACCGCAGGGAGAACCTGCTCCCGGGAGGGCAACTGCGACAGCATGTGCTGCGGGAGAGGCTACAACACCCAGAGCAGGCTGGTGACCTTCTCCTGCCACTGCCAGGTGCAGTGGTGCTGCTACGTGGAGTGCCAGCAGTGCATGCAGGAGGAGGTGGTGTACAGCTGCAAACAGTAGGGCCGGCACTGCGGGGCCACGGCGAGGCCCGGCGGGCAGGTGGGAGGCAGGGACACGATGCTCTGCTGCGGGGTGAGCCCAAAGGCCAGCCCCAAAAACGTGCAGTGCTCCCGGAACCTCAGCGTTGAGATCCTCCAGCCTGGGGAGAGCCCCTGCACGAGGAGGGAAATCCAGAGGTTCTGTCAGGTATCAGAACGGAAGGCGGCAGGGAGGGTGGGCGGTGTGGGGACAGCAGGAGCACTGAAACAGCACTGGTTTGGGTTGAATCCTTTCCTGTGTGCCTGAGATCCAAACACCCTGAGAACAGTCATAGCTCTAATTCTCCAAGCTGGTTGGGGGCTCATCCCCACACAAGGGCCACGCTGCAGGTACAGGTGTCCCTGTCCCTGTCCCTGTGTGCTCCTCCTAGTCCAGCTTTTATTGCCTCTCCTGGTGAGTTGTGGTGCTGGGCTTGGTAGTCATGGATCCAGCATCCTTACTGCAGAAGGACAATAGCAATGCATCATCCATCCATCCACTGAAACATGAATCTCTCTTGACTTAAAACTTGTACTCACCTCCATGGGAATGTCCTCCTTCTCCTCCTCCATCCCTTAGGGGCACTTATGGAAACGCTTCGGGGTGGTGGCGTGGTCATACCGAGGACTCGTGCCCTGGTTCCTGGAGAGGAGAGAATTAAGGGATGGGGAGGCAGCAAAGGGAGCCTGGATCCCGATGGAGCGGGAACAGCCTTGCTCCTGCACCAAGGCAAGAGGACTGTGGCAGCAGGGGGTTCCCAGGGCTGTTCCCAGGAGCTGCTTGAATGTGAATGCAAAGATACACTGTTGAATAGTCTCATTTTGTTGCAAAAGTTGTGCCTCAGAAGTACCAGTTTACAAAGAAATGGAGCTCATGTCCATCACCTCCCAGGACTATGGTTTGGACATTTGAGTCCAAGGGCATTTTAACCACAGTTTTAATTTTGCTGTGCACAGGAGACCTGGAATTGCCTCTGTGACAGTGGACGTGCCACAGGAACTCAACTGAGGGCTGTGAAGTCCCCCCTCTGCAGCCTCTCAGGGCATGTTTTGTGTCGGAGGATCCAGGGTGATGGTGCCAATTATACATCTTTCTTCCCCCTCTTCTTCAGTCAATCAATCAATCAATCAATCAATCAATCAATCAGTCAATCACCTTTTTGTCTGTGTGCACCACTCTCTGCCTGGTGGCCCAGGTGTGTCCCATCGCACAGTCCCGCCCTGTGCTGAGGACAGGTCAAAGTTCTGAAAGGGAACGTGGATCCACAGGAACTGGGGCATCTGGAAAATGTGCACGTCGGGAGCGACAGTCCCTGCCCTGAGAAGTTGGATATATCCACACACTGCACCTGACATGAGTGAAGGTGGCCTGGGGGAAAGAGCAGAGTCTGCTATCGAGTCTATATGGACTTTAATCCACATTTTTCTGGTTGATTTTAAGTTGAGCACAACAGAAACAGCTTGTTAGTTTCTTTGGCCGTGGTTGGCAGAGCAGTTTTGGGACTGGCAGTGAGACATCCCCTGACCTGGCCCCCAGGTGAATGTCAGTGTGTGCAGCACGATCTCTGTGGGTGTTCAGCTCTGTGACAGGGCATTTTCCTGCTCCAGGGGTTTTCCTGGTTAATCCTGCAGCAGCAGGATACTGTGAGCAGCTCTGGATTGTCCCTGAGACAACAAAGCTGCTGTGCTTGCTCAGTCTTGGCAATGGGGATAAAACAAACAGGCTGGTGCTGCAAAGAACATGGAAATCCTTCAGCTCAGGTCCCAGTTCAGCGGCAGTGCAATGGGTGAAGATGGTGGTCGGGGTTGTCCCATGGGCTCATCCACAGGCTGAGTTGGGTGAGCTTTGCATGGGCCAGTGTTCTCCTGGGAGGTGGTGAGATCCCAGCTGTGTGCTCCCCCTCTCCAGTGGGGATCTGCTGGACTCGGGCAGCTCAGCTGGTCATCTGCAGCTGTTGGGACAGTCCCTGCTCAGTGAGGAGCGTGTGCTCACAGTCACTTTGCCTTGACTTTGTGGCCCTTTTATTTTTTACAGCTATGTTTGATTTCTTGAGTGCTGCAACAGAACTGTCTCAGAGCAGATCTGGCTCTTTAGAGACCACTAGACCTTCCCTTTCCCCAGCTAGGGGTCTTTTAAAGGGCTCATTCCTTTTTATCCCTTTTCTGGCTCAAGTTGACTTGAACTGAATTAAAGTGTTTATGACAGACATAATACTGCAAATAGGCTTAATTAGCCTTATTTTTTTTACCTCCTAAATACTCAAGGGTGGACCATTATTTACATGATGCTTATAATCCTTTTGGAGCTGAAATCTTCCCACGAGTCTCAGTGTTGAGCACTCAATGAACAGGCTTCCAAATGAGCTAAAATTGGTATCATAGGTGAGGTGAGAAAGGAACTTGCTTTGTTCTGCACTACTGATCCCAAACCTTCTGCCCCACTCACCTCTGGGTTTGTCCAGAGAGAAAGGGAATATCCCATCACAGGGGGTTCATTTGGGGATCCTATGGCATTATATGGATCATTCCCATTTAAACAGGTACCGGGACTCACTGGAAGGAGGGGGAAGCACAGCTGGATCCCATTCTTTGAGAAGCAAGTGGAGGAGACACCACTCTGTCCTCTTGCTTTTATCAAAGCTGCACTTGAGCAGTTCAACAGGAATGGCTGAATAAAAACTGGGCAAAAAGATAATTCAGGGGAAAATTAAGTTTCTTCATGTACCAAAGGGGACTTTGGGGCCTGAAGCTCCTCGCCCTGCATAGCTCAGAGCTGCTTGAGGAAGGGGCAATATGGAGAGGATCTGAGGAATGGTTCATTCTCTGGTACCCTTGGCGTGGGTTTGGGCTTGGTGGAATATGGAAGTTTGGCCCTGGGCTGAAGTAAATTTGGCTGTTACGCCAGGTCTGGATGAGGAGGTTTGATAGACCCAGCTTTGCTCTGCCAGGTTCACTCAGAGCCCATTTCAACCCCTGGCTGCAGAGCCTCGCTCAGTCTGGAAGCAAACAGTGAACACTGAGGGGAAATAAAAAATAAAAAATGCCCCATTTGAGGGCTGGGAAAAGACTTGAGCATATTGTAAGTTTGAGGCAACACTGATGTCAGTCCTTTTGGTGTCCTTCAGCACTGAGGCTTTTAGAAATGATGCTCTGGATAAGGGAGAGACAGCGTTTGCTTGAGGCAGATGCCTTGGTGGTTTTGTTTGGTTTTTTTCACTGAGTTGTCCAGGGCTGTTTTCTCACCCAGACTTGAGGTTAATTGGGTTGATACTCTGTAATGTGATTTACTTCAACTAGCAGCAGTGGGAATCTCTGTGTGACCAGGGAGCACAGCCTGAGTCTGTCTGTTGGTATCCTCAAGCGTGAATTGTATTTTCTTCTGAACAAAGACCAAGCGTCACTTTGAGCAAAGCTCTTCTGCCACCTCCTGGAGAACTGGGCTGGGAAGTCCTGGGTCTGCATTTGGTCCTGTGAGAGCTCTTTAGTGGTGCTGCACACCCCACGATGTGCAGCAGATCTAGTGGGGTTGGTTATAGGTGTAAGTTACTGGAATGACAGGCCGGAGATCCACAGGGATCACATTGGAGTCTTTACGTGGAAATCTTTTCAGCAGCAAAGGTGAAAGCTGGTACAGTGTAAAAACCCCCTTTTCCAAATGCAGATGTACCTCAGTGACTATTGATGGTAACAATCTGAGCTGCACATGCTGTCCTGTTGTGTGTCTTGGTTTGGGTTGAATCCTTTCCTGTGTGCCTGAGATCCAAACACCCTGAGAACAGTCATAGCTCTAATTCTCCAAGCTGGCTGGGGGCTCATCCCCACACAAGGGCCACGCTGCAGGTACAGGTTAGTCCCTGTNCGGGGGCCTAGAGTGACAGGCCAAAGGGGAATAACTTCCCACTGCCAGAGGGCAGGGTTAGATGGGATGTTGGGAAGGAATTCCTCCCTGGGAGGGTGGGCAGGCCCTGGCACAGGGTGCCCAGAGAAGCTGTGGCTGCCCCTGGATCCCTGGAAGTGTCCAAGGCCAGGTTGGACGGGGCTTGGAGCAACCTGGGCTGGTGGAAGGTGTCCCTGCCCATGGCACGGGGTGGCACTGGATGGGTTTTAAGGCCCCATCCAATCCAGCCATTCTGGGATTCCATATAAACATCTGCTGAACCGTGTCCATTTCTGATGTTTATGGACCCCACTATGCCCAGGTGAAGAGCTGAACCGGCTTGGGAAGAAATCACATACCAAGAGGCTGCCCCATGTAATAATTTCACAGCAGTAATTCCTGGAGGCTGGTCCAGGGTTCCAGCGCTGGGGCTGGGATGGGTGGGCAGTGCTGGGGGCAGGGGAGCTTTATTAGAGCCACAAAAAGGGCTGTGCAAGCGAAAACCCATTAATGGGTGGAGTAACAAACCCCACTCAGGCAGGAGTCACTTCTGTGCCCTCAGGCATCTGGTGTCAGACTGGGCGGCTGATTTGCAACACTATGATATGTCACTTGAAAACCAAAAAGGCTGTGCTTTAAGGGAAAAAACCCTTTTGTCTACCTCAAGATGTACAATGTGTGTGACAGGAAGTATGGATGTTATTTATATTTCTTATATTTCCTCTATAAAGAAAATGGTGCTATGGGTTTTAAGTGGCATTACAGTTCTGCTTGTGCCTTGTCTTAATTTTTATATAATCCTTTTGATTATAATGTGCTTATTTGTGTTGCACTTGTGTCTGCTCTGCTGGTGTTCTTTTGAGTCAATAAATGCCTGTTGTTTTCTAAGAATGTACATTTCTGCCTTAAAGGAACATCCCTGGGAAATACCTTTGAGTAACCCCCTGTCCTCCACGGGCACAGTGATGTTATTGCTTTAGTTCTCCTTCTCCCACTCCCTCTGCAGAAGATTACTGGAACTGCCCATCTCTGCCCACCCACGCCCAGGTGGGCTGAGCTCAGGTAGTAAGAAAATGTGACCCCAGTGACCAAAGCTCAGCCAGAACGTGTCAGTGACATGTTTCCTGTAGCAGCAAAGCCAACCATGCTCGTGTCCCTGGGTGCTCTGTCCTTTGGCCAGTGCCTGTGTATCAGCTCTTGATGGGATGACTTGTGGAATTTGGGCTCATGGAACTGGAGCAGGGGTTGTTCATCCTCCCAGCCATGACTCCAAACTGTCCTGTGCCCCTCAGGCTCTCCCTGGGGACACGAGGGAGGTTGTCTGAGGGGAGCCTGTCGCTCATTTGCCGGGAGGGATGTTGGAGGTGGCCTCATGCTGCAGTGGTGACACCAGCAGTGGCTCTCCTTGCCCTTCATCCTGCACACACAGGACCCCCTGGCTCCAGCAGCCCTGAGCAATGGCTGGGAAGGGGTTTACCAGGTGATCCCACATGGCTCCTCCAGACCTTGGTCTGCCACCAGGCCACCAGGGCGTGGTGACACCTCATCTCTTTGTGGTGCTCAACACGACCACAAGGCCAAGGGAAGGGCCTTGGCCAGGGCCATGTTGGGTGCCCAAGCCAAGTGTGGTCGAGCGATGTGTCTGAGCTCAGCACATCCACATCCAGTGTGTGCCACTGCCCAGAGCTGCCAACCGTGGCCACAACAGAGCCACTTCACACTGTGGTTTGTTTCTGGTTGGGATCCTGTTACTCTATTCCTCTTTCCCCACCAGTTCAATCCTCAGCACAGAACTCCTGGGTTTCTACTCTGGCCTGTCAGGAGGGAACATGCTGCTGCCCAGCCCTAAAAGTGGACACAGGACTGCCCAGCCTTAAAAGTGCACACAAGGCTGCCCAGCCCCAAAGGTGCACACAGGGCTGTCCAGCCCTAAAGGTGCAAACAGGGTTGTCCAGTCCTACAGGACACACAGGGATGTCCAGTCCTACAGGGCACACAGGGATGTCCAGCCCCAAAGGTGCACACAGGGCTGTCCAGCCCCAAAGGTGCACACAGGAGTCCCAGCCCAACAGGGCACACAGGGCTTTCCAACTCCTTGGCATATACCAGGTGAAAGTAGGTGAGAAATAGCACTCAGAGGAGTTGTGTTCTCCTGGGTAAAACTTCCCAATACACTGGGGATGATCAATAATTCAAGACACCCATGGGTCCTCTCAACCCTCTGCCCATACCTCCTCTTCTGGCAGTCCCTGTTGTCTCCTGAGCCCTGTCCAGATTGTCATCCAGAGTAGTGCAGACCGTGCAAAATGTGCCTCCCAGGAAAGCTCAGGCAAGCACTGCCTGTCTGTGGATGGGCTGCACCAGTGGCACGTTCTTGGGCACTGGATGAAGCAGAGGGGAGCAGATCTAGCACTGGCTGCATGCCAGGAATGTCTTGTCTGGCCCAGGGCATGGCCCAGGGCTTGGGGCAGCCTGGGATCCCCAGGAATGGCCTGTCCACCCCCAAAACACTGATACTGAAATGGGATAATGGGATAAACCCTGGAGGCTCAAGGAGAGCCCCACCTATCCCATATATCAGCCTCTTCAGCTGCTTCACTGATGAGCATCCAGAGGCTTTTTGGGGTGGTTGTGGTTTTAGCATCCGAGCATTTCTTGGGGCTTGTTTTGCGCCGCCAGTTGTCCCCATGCTGCTCTTGCCCAGTGAGACAGTGAAATCTACTTAACCTCCTTGGGTGGATGAAGAGCACGGACTTTTTCAGGCAGACTGTGCCAGGGTACATTGAGAGTCCCTGCCCAGCTTGGCTCTGCTGCAGCAGTGGCTCCAGGCTCTTCTGGATGCTCAGGGCACAGCACAGGGACCAAAAATCAGCTCTCAGAGGGATGAGGAAGAGGTACTGACAGAAGGGGGACCTTGCCTGTGTGCTGGGGCTGAGCCTGTCCCACGGGGTCACCTTAAGCCCAGCCTTACACGCTGCTTTTGCCTCTCAGCTGTGCCAGGGCACCAAAAGTCAGCAGGACTTCAGGGCCAGGGACTGAACAGAAACATCAAGGCTTGCTGTGAGAGGGAACAGTCCTAGAAGGAAAGGAGCACTGGTGGAGAACTGGGTGGCAGGATATGGGGAGCTGTCCCACCCTTGCTCAGCAGCGCCAGGCAGCACCAACCTGGGCACATCAGGGCCAGCCGAGCCCTGAGCAGGAAGGTGGTTTTCCTGAGCTCATCAGTCCCTGGGCTAACGGTGATGGGAGGGATCTGTATTCTCACAGGGGTTCTGTGTGCCCTGGGTGGGTGCAACGAACCTCCCTGTGCCGTCTGGAACTGTGGCAGTGGGATTAAAGTGTCACGGGAAAGAGCTGCTGGCAAACGAGGCCAGTGGGATCCCAGCTCGTCTGTGCGCCCAGGCTGAAAATCCCTGGCTCTGCTGGATGGGGAAAAGCTGGACCAGTGGGGCTGGGCAGGGATCTGGTGCCCTGGGAGATGGACTGTGTCACGGGCACACATGCTGTGGTGGCTCCCTGCCATCCCTGCCATCCCAGTGGACACCTCCAAGGAGCTCTTTGAAGTCACAGGCAGGAGAACAGCAGGAGCCTGGGCACAAAAAGGCTTTTAAGGTCCCTTCCAACCAAAGCCTTTCTGTGATTCTATGAAAAAGCTCAGGGCAGTTTGCAGGTCACACCTTAGATGTAGGAATTGCTGGAAACACCTCGATGGATCAGTGTCTTGCAGGTCAGTTTGCTTCCCTGAGCAGCATCGGGGATGACCAAGGTCCTGTTGCTTTGGGGAAGCAGCAGCTCAGTGGAAACCATTAACAAACATTAACAAATAGCACTAATGACAATCCTGCTTCATGTCAAGGGTAATACCAGCACTGAGTTGCTCTGGCAATTCCCAGCCAAGGAATTTATCCCTCTCCTCCACAGTTGCATCTGAACTATTGTGTAAATCCAATGTCTCCTCCAGAGACAGTGACAGAGCCTGAGCTCTGTGTCCTTCCACTACGGTCCATGTTATGGACCTGGACTCTGAAATACCACCTGATACTCAGGTTCTTCTGTGCAAGAATTTGCTCGGACACCTGGGCGTGATGGGGGTGGCTGGAGATCCCACTGTAGAACTGTTGCCCACCTGCACAACTCCTGCAAAACCTCTTTTTGTGCTCTGGTTGCTGCAGTGGCAAAACCAGACCCCAGGGCATGTTCTTGGCCGTGTCCGTGTGTCCTTCAGGTTCTGCTTTTCTAAACCTGACTGCTTTGGGGGATTCCAGCCTAAGGTGTCTCAAAGCCTGAGCTGCAGGTATGAGTGAGCCCAGGGAAAGAAGCAGGTCCTTCCCAGGCAGGCCACCTGTATTAAATGTTTAGGACAGATGAACCCCACTTGATTTGTCCCAGGTTATGCAAGTTTTTTATCCCATAACAGTGCCTGGGAGTGCAGCCTCTGCAACCTGCGATGTGTTGTCCAATGCCTTTCTTCTGCACTTCTCTGAAAGGCTGAGGGGAAAAGTTTCTGTCAGACCTCACTTTTGAAATGCAGAAGGGATGAAAACTTCTCCAGGCTTTCCTGGGCCTGGCCTGACTCTGACTCCCAGCACCCATCTTGTCCCAAGGCTTGGATCAGAAACCTGGGCTGTGTGATGGGTGGGTTGTCTCTGCCAGATCCCATTCAAACAACCCTTTCCCATCAGCACCCCATGGGACACAGCAATTAGAAATTTTCATGTCTATAGATAAGGCATTTTGGCAGACATGCTGGAGAGAAACTACCCATCCAATTATAAATTTCTGAAACCTTTGTATCCCTTTTTCCCATGGACAAAGGCATGTCCCAAGTTTTGTGTACTTCCTGATACTCCTCGTTTCCTGGCAAGGTGTGTATTTTCCCCCTGAAATTATATTTTTCTGCTGTTTTTTAAGGCAGTGTCACAAATGTTTTCCAGAGAATTTTGGAGATTCTTGTCTTGGTCAGTAGAATATCAGGTCAGTAGAAACTGATGCCTCAGATGTATCAGATATTGATGACGTTGTCAGTATCTGTTGATGAAACATTTTGGAGGCAGAAATAATTCCCAGGACGACATGGGACAGGTCCCAAAAGGCACTTTAGAACTGCTCAGCTGCTGGCCCTGTCTTGGAGCCCTTGCAGGACCCAGACATTGCAACAGGGCTGGTTTCAGCTGAGTGTCCACCACAGCCCTTAGACTTTGCCTCCTTTGCTCTGTGTGCTGCTGTCCTGCATCCCCCAGGGATGGGTGCTGGCTGTTGGATCCTTGGCCCAGCATGAGCTGAGCCAGAAGACATTTGCTTCAGCCTCAGCTGCAGTAGCACGTGTGGAGGGATGAGTGTTCCCACATTCCCACTGCTCTGCACCTCGAGAGCCCCCTGCTCATGGGGAGACACTTGGGCTGTCTGTGCAGGGCTCAGCCCCACGGCTCTGCTGGGCTGCCCTCCCAGCCCTGCCCAGTCTCCCCACCCTGCACACCCAGGGCTTTCCTTGGGGAGTTTCCCTGGTCTCCAGGGCAGGCCTGGGAACACGACCCTTGAGATGGGCAGGATGGAGAAGCTGGCCAAGAAAACACCATGTGCTGCTGAAACATCACCATAAGGAGATCCCTTTGGATTCAGTTCTTCCCTAATAAATGAGTTATTCTCTGAGTCACCTGTTGGCCCTGGGCAGGGCTCTGCTGTGGATCTAATCCTGTTGTAGAGATACAACTCCATGCCCTGTAGTTGCCTTGGTACCTGATTTGGCTCTGAAGTGTCCTTTGCTCCCTTTGGTTTTCCTCCAGCTCCCGTTTCCTCCCCCAGCCCAGACTCAACCCCAATTCTTTATCTTTCCCTCTGTGCTGCTCTTGCCAAAACCCACCTGCCTCTTCCATTGCTCCATCCCCTCCTGCTTTTAGCAGGGAAGTTATTCATGGCATTGCACTGCCCCAGGCAAACTCCAGGGCCAAAATACCTCGGGAGCAAGGGGGCATGGCTGGGGTTAGCAGGGCAGGCAGGGCCACATCCACCCACAGGCACCTCAGCCCCGCTGGCAAAAGGCCCTGCCTGGGAAGGGACAACTGCTGCGGGTCTCCCAGCTCCTGTGTGGCCACAGCTGTGGTTTATACTTGTCGTCGTGAAATTAGAGGCAGGTGAAAGAAACGACATCGTATTGTTCCAAAAACAGGACAGGAACTTTATTGCAATGGTGGAATAATGCCGTGTAGTATCAGAGGCTGCGATTCATATAGACCTCAGTCTGGACACATGTCCAAGGACCATTGGTTTCTCTATACATAAATAATTCCTAATTGGACACACAAACCACGCATGTCAGTAAACATGACTCATCGCTTTAGAAACTGGATTTCTGTTCCAGGTGTTACAGTTTTCCTTCCGTGCATCTCACCCTGACGTGTGCAGAAGGTTCCCAGCATAGTCCAACTATTCCACAGAGACTTCAGGCCAGCTGAAGTCTACCCCACACATATGCTCATCTGCAGGGCTCTTCTCTCCGGCTTTTGGGACCTGGACTTGTCCTGAAGAGCTGCCAGCGGGGTGTGAGTTGGCAACAATGCTCACACAGGGACTCCCATTCCCATCACTTGCTCTGCGAGAGCCAGGAGCTGTAAACAGGTACCTGTCCCCATTTGTGTATCTCAGTTACAGTCCAACACCAGGCTTGTTTTGGTTTTCCTCCCTTTCAATTCTGGGACAAGCTCTCCTGGTGTTTGATCTGCTCACAGAGTTCTGCAGTTCTGGAGACGGAGAGAAGGGAACAGAGGAGAAGAAAAAGAGCAGCAAGAACATACTAAGGAACACACACCAGCAACACCCAGCCAGAGGGACAATCCAGGCACAGGGAGAGCAGAAGCCAGGACACAAGTGCAGCTGAGGGGGGAAACCCCTTTGCAACCACCTTTGCTGGCAGAATCTTGCCTGTTTGCCTGGACAAGCAGCATGGAAGACAGAGAAATAAAGATCAGCAGCCTGTGCTGATCCAGGTCAGGACTGTTGTGTAATGACTTGAGAGAGGGGAGAAGGATCCCCTCCCTGCTATCCAAAAACACCCCGAGGTCACCCAAAACCAGCGCATTTTACTGAAACACCTCCAAAATCTCCTAAAGCATGTTTCCCTCCCCCTGTGCCGAGCTCTCCGACTCTCCCTGGTGCCAGAGGCTCTGGAGCCACAGCCCGTGCAGGTGTGGGGGGGACGGAGGGCTCGGCTCCCCCTGGCTCTGGGAAGGATGGGGGGCTGCCGAGGGGAGGGGGACACGGAGCAGGAGCCAGAGCTGCCAGCCAGGGCTCACCTTTCCTCCTGCTTCAGCTGTGGGAAGAGCTGGCGCAGGTTTGAACAGGAGCTTCAGTCAGGCTCACAGCCCAAGGTCAGTGTTGGGGAATTTCTTGCAGAAAATGAACATATGAGCGACCTCAGTGCTTTAGATGCAGTTCTGCTGTGAGGCCTTTGAGACTGCAGTGAAAAGCTACTTCTAAGAAGCCTCTGTGGAGATCAACAGGGAGAAGAATGTAAACTTAGAGAAGCTGCAGCAGAAGATTGAAAAACATCGGCCACAGAGAGAGATCACGAGAACTTTATGTTACACCAATAGAGTTGTGTGTTATTGGCATTAAGCAGTCACGGGGTGGTTTGCAGTGTGTGTGCAGTGTGTGAGCTCTCTGCGTTATTTAAGGGGTGTTTTCACACCCAAAAACGGCATTACCTTGATCATATTGGTCAGTTCATGGTGTCCATGAGTATCCCTCGCAATAGGTCAAAGGAGATTTTGGCAAGACAGACAGTGCACGTGGGGCTGGGTTGTGTGTACAGAGATAACCCAAGGTCCTGGCCAGCCCTCAGCCTCCAGAATCCAGGGTTTGGGGGGCAGAGCAGGATGGCCACCCCCTTCTCTGTCCACGACTCCATCATCATGTGTTGGGCACAGCCCCAAGGCTGCTGGAGCTGCAGGAGCATTCGGGTGACACTCTCAGGCACAGGGTGTGCCTCTTGGGGACGGTCCCATGCAGGGCTGAGGGTTGGACTCCATGGTCCTCGTGGGTCCCCTCCAGCTCAGCATATCCTGGGATTCCGGGGTCACCTTGCCCCTTGCTCTGTCTGTGGCCGTGGGCAGCACAGCACGAAGGTGCCCAGGCTGGTACCAGCCCTCCAGATGGTCAAGGAACGCAATTATTAATTGCCATTAACATTAGTGAGGGAGGGCTTGTGCACTCCTGATGAAGTTTTGGAGCTCGAGTCTGAATCCCAGCCGAAGGAGTGATGTTGTCCCAGTCTGTCTGCGTGGAGGGGGAATTCAGTTGGACCTGAGAGCACCCCAGGGCTTGGGAAGAGTGAGGAACGCTGTAGGAGCATTTGATCTTGGGCTGTCTACCATTGCCATGGATTTTCCCCCATAATTTCAATAAGAGTTCATGTAAACCTCCAAAAAGCTCCACTTCCAGAGCGACTGAAGAGATTCTGGTGTGGAAGGAAGTCCCTTTCAGAGCATCACTCCTGACTGGCACTGTGCTCTGAGCCAACCCCTCACCTGTGAATGAGGCACAATTTTCCAACCTCACCTCCCCTGAAGTTTAACTCTGGCTGCTCTGGCTTGGCTGCAGGGTCCAATCTCCTGATGATCCTGCAAGGCAACCCCTGAGAAGATAAAACCTCTCCCACAATCACTTATAAACTTGTGGTTGGTCAGGTCACCACTCCAGCTGCATTTCTCGTCCCAAGGGATTAATTTGGTCATTTAAAAAGCAATCACATGCAAGATAAGAAAGATACGTATTCTAAAGCACAAGACCAAAGAGGTTTGTAGTGTCTAGAGGCTTAATTTTGTCCTTAATTTTTGTGTACTTCTATTTCTGCTTCTTTGATATGAAGTAAATGAAAGCTGACTCAGTTCTCCCTGATCAAAACAATTCTCTGCTAATAGATGAAAATACAGTAATTTTACAGCCCTTTGAGAGGCCAGAGTTGCAGATCAGTGATGTGATGATGCAGTTGCCTTCAGCTGCAACAACCAGCTCCTTCTTATCCCTTCAGGTTCCACACGAGATGTTACATCTTTTTGTAGTGACTGGGTCAACTAAATCATGGTTGTGAAATTAAAATGAGTTAGGTGGGAAGTTTGGAGTCATTAGCAATGATGTTTAACAAACCTTGGGTTACTGGAGAAGTTCTGGGGAGGAGGGGAGAGGTCCTGGTGAATGGTGGACTGGTTTCACTGATGTCCAGAAAATGATGGAAAAGCTGACATGAAGAGGAATATAAATCTGTCTTCAGCTGCAAACTGAAGAATAAGAATAAACAGACAGCTGTCCAGGGAGCTCTTCCTTCCATGTCTGCCATTTGTCTCCCTCTTTGATCAGTTCAGCAGGACATGCTCCTCTTTTCTGGGTATGAAAGACACTTTCTGTTAGTCAGTTGATGTAGTGACAGAATGTGTCCTGCTTTAAAAATAAAAACAAAGTTATTGCCTGTTCTGAATCAGTATTAAAGAGACTGATAAAGGATTTGGAAGGGCATTATTCTCTAACAGGGATCTTACAGAAGGGTTTGTGGTGATGGGATGAGTAGAAATTATTATCAGTAAAAGTCGTAGAAGACCTAAATAATCTTGGGCAATTAAAACCAGAAGCCAGGTTTAAATAATACCCTGCATTACATTATAACTAAGATTATTTAAATAACATAGTTGGACTCATCCACTTCATGCAAACACTGTGCAGACCCTGGAATATGAACCTCTTCACTCTGCCCCAGCAGGCACTTGTTGAATTCAACTCCCTTGTTCCTCCATCAACTGTAAAAAGTCTCAGGAGTGGTTTTTTTTTTTAGTGTGTATAGTGTGGAGGGGGGTCCATCGCAGTGTTTAGCCCCTCTCTAGCTGTGGGCTCCAGGTGAGCAATGCCCAGCTCACCCTCCCGAGGAATCAGGATGCAGGGGTGGCACAACCTGCTGCTGAACACGCAGATCCTACAGCTGCATCCAGGAGAACCCCGAGCACTGCCAGGGAAAGGGCCCCCAGCTGGCAAAAATCTTACTGGGACATTCCCAAAAAAAGGGCCTGCCCCCCTTTTCCCCCTCACCAGGGATCTGATCAAAGCAGGAGCGTTCAGAGCAGGCTCTGAAGGAAAGCAGATGCTGGGGATGGAGGCACTTCAGCCCTGTGTGGTCTCATATCTCTGGTCCTACCATTGCCTTTGGGGACTGATGAGGTGTCCTCCAGGTGAGAGGCTCTGCAGCCCATCCACGGTGCCCAGAACTACCTGGGAGCCCCCTCCCAACACCGTGCCATTTCTTAGATCTCTGAGCAATCTGCTCTGCTCAGCCTCTTCTTCCCCAATTAATAATGTTGCTGTCAGTTTGGATTACAGCCCTCTGCCTTCTTTGTCTCAGCTTAAAATACTTGTGGTTTCATATTCTGTCAGAAGAGATATATAAGAGAAGAGCTTTGCTCAAAGTGCAGATGATGATGGAAAAGGAATGTGTTGCTACAAAGTCCTGCTGGAGCCTTTATTGGATTCCTCAGGACATATTGAAAGGCAAAAATACAGGGAGGGAGTGAAGAGCATGGGGGGAACAGGGAGCTCGTAGGAGCAGCACAGTGTGGCATTGGGGGAGAGATAAGACAAGCCTGTGGTCTGAGCAGAGATAACACTGAAAGAGTTTCTGCAGTTATCTGGGCAATTTCTGTCATTCCAGTTAGGGAGAAGAACCCCCACCCAGCACCTAAAACAGAACTGAACACCCTGCTGAAGTTGCTTTTATGGAAATAAAAGTCCCTTTCTTCTCATTCCCTTTGTGATGGGTCCACTGGACTTGGGCACAGAAATCCTGATGACCTTCTGCTGGAGGAACACCTTTGCTCTGGCCTGAATGCACAATATCAGCTGCCACTGCCCCTCCTGCAGCTCAGCAAACTCATTTCTGAAAAACAGAACACTCCAAACTTGTCTCAACTTGGAGCAGAGCCAGTCCTTTGTAAATCACGTATCTGAAGAAGCACCACATTCATCTCATGGGATTTATTTCTTCTGCCTTTCCTGAGGGAGACAGGCTGGATGTGGCATTCACTTTTTTAAACCCTCATTTCCCCACTTCTGAATGTTTAAAATATTATTTCTCATTCTTTCAGGCACATTTTCATGTGAAATGTTGTCTTTCCCTGTATCTGTTCCCCCTCTAGAACTCTGTCCCCTATAAATGAGGGATGTTGGTCATGACCATGTATTTGGTTTCCCTTGCTCACTGAAACAACAGCAGTTCCACTTACCCATCTCAGATTTTGACACTGGGTTAGGCTGGACACTCATGTCTTGCAGAGCAAACCCACCTCTGATTTAAGCTGATATCTCTGGATTAATTCTGTCGCACTCTCTATGCAAAGGAGACTGATTTTTAACCGGAAAATATTTGAAAAGTTGGTGATTCTTCAAAGAAGATTCAAAAAATTTAAATTAAAAATGCAAATTTAAATTTCCACCTGCTAGGACTAAAAGATGAAATGTGGATTTTAGGCTGATAAAAACAGTGGTGGGGCAGAGAAGTTTCCAT
Source organism: Grallaria varia (assembly GCA_013396735.1). Lineage (NCBI taxonomy): Eukaryota > Metazoa > Chordata > Aves > Passeriformes > Formicariidae > Grallaria > Grallaria varia. Next base: position 39,609 of record VWZG01007848.1, read on the forward strand.
CACTGTCCTCTGCAATGCTGGGATGGATTGAGGATGCTCCCGCCAAAGTAGGACATACCCAGAGAGAAATGGAGGTGGCCACGAACAGAATTCCTCCCAGTTCCTGGGAGAAGGACAAGTCATGCCAATAAAACCAAGGTCACACCAACAGGCCACACCAAGGTCAACAGCTGAAGGGTTTTGATGTTCCACTCTCAAGGTACATTTATAAACCCATTTTTTTTCCTAGTAGATAAACCTAATTCCAGGGAATTCTTTTGAGCTAAATCCCAACACGACACAGTCAAATGTCAGGCTGAGACATGGAAAAGAAAGTTGGGAGATTCTTGTGTGAACTGCACAGTTGGAAGGGGTGGTCAGAGGAGGATAAAGTAAAGAACAAGCTGCATCCCTTGGGCAAGCAGGTGGGGAGCCAAAGGAAGAGAATTCCTGTGCTGCTGGAGAGTTTGGGGGTGTGGGTGACGGGGACAATGAGGTGCCATTCCCTGAGCCCCTGCCCTTGCTCCTCCTCACTCCCTTACCTGCATTATCCACATCCTGGAAGGTACTTCTGGAGCTGTGCTGGGCGTTCTCCATCCGAACTCTGGGTGGTTGTATCACCCCAGCATTCAGCTCTTATCGAAGTGTCCTGCCTGCCTTGAGAGGATCAGTGCCCTGGAATAAAATTGGAGAGAAAGAAGTGATTGAGTGGCTGTAAGTTTGAATATTTGATCTCAGGATTTAAGCAAAAGATTTTGACAGAATATGTAATTGAAGAAGTGATTGGGCTAAAACACTGGATTGTGTGAGGAAAAATGGGATAGACCAGTCAAAGTGTTTGATAAGGCCATTGTTTTCCTAAAACCCCTGAATTCTGAACCAGTTTGAATTGAATGTTTATCTTGTCTTTTAACATGGGGGAAGACCCCTTTGTTGCCACCAGCTATAGCTCCAGGAAATGAGTTCTTTATTCTAAGATCTTAATGATGAAATAATTCAAATTCTCATAATACCAGAACCAAGGACATTACATAAAGTTACATAATGAAGCTTCATAATCACTCCCTGGAGATCCCTTATCAGAGGCAACCTGTGTTCTTCTAACCTACTCCACCAACCCAGGTGAAAACACTTTCCTCTCTCAGAGCCCCCAGGCAGGAGAGGTACCAACACCCTCCCACTGGAGCTGAGCTGGTTTTGGGGGGAAAGTCCATGGCAGCTGCATCTTAAACTTGATGTGTTAAGCAGCACAAAGCTGGGGGGCCCTGCCAAGACAGAAGGAACAGTGATCTCCTGGGGCATGCCTCCATGTCACAGACACTGTGTAATGGGAGAGAGATGTGATTCAGGAGCACAGGATGGAAAGGTGTACATTTACCAACTCCCAACAGCCCATTCCACTGTAAATTTGCAGTTTGTCTCTGGGAGAAGAAAGACTTACGAGTAGAGTCAGTCCCTGACCAGATCTAAAACTTCCTGTGCTGCAGCCATGAAAAGCAGAAGGGAGATGATCAGAGGGTGGGAAGGGTAGGGGGGGAAAAAGAAGAGGGGAACTGCACAAATGTAGAAGGTTTGTGGCCATCAGATGCCTTCAGTCTGGTGGCAACTTGTGGTTAATACATTTGGCATCCACGTGGTGGGGTTGAGGAGGGTAATTTCAGAAGTTCCCTGGGGCAAGGAGAGGACCATAACCCTGAAAGACATTTTCTGAACATGGAAGGGCTGACCCTCTGTTTCTGCTGGATGGCAAATAAGGGCACAGCCACCACCAGCCACCCTTGCCATGAGGAGGAGGAACACAGGGGAAGGTGACTCGTTTGTGACCAAGAGCCAATGTGGGGAACCTGAAGATTATGGAGTAAACGAGAGGCCATGCCCTGCACATCTCAGGGGCTCATCACTGCCCTGGAACAGGCACTCAGACCACAGGAAGTGTCCTCTGTTGGGTCTATTGAAACCACCTGCCTGAGCATCAGCAGGGCCAGGAGTTCATCCTTTCCAGGTACTCATTTCTGTCTCAGCTACCAATTCAACGACTCAGGTGTGCCTGATCCTGGTACCACCACACACCACGTCAGTAAATCTCTCCCAACAAACTTCTTGTTACTCCAGGCTCCTGCACTGGTATCCTGAGGGGAATTTTCAGTTGGGTAATTTCTTTCTGCCGTGCAAGTCTGTTCTCATATCACCTCTGAGGCTTCATCCACAGGGAGAGCAGATGGACCCTGGACAGAACCTGCACAAAACACACTCTCAGTAACGCTTAACCAGTTGCTTTCTCTTAAAGAAATAATTTCCCATTCTGGGAATTTATCTTTAATTTATCTAAGAAGTCATCTGAAAAGCTAAAGTATTTACAATTATAAAAAATAATTATTTATTATTATAAAATTATTACTTTAAATCATTTAAAGATAAATTAGCACAAGAAGGGGTAGCTTTTGCCCTGTTGGTGTCCAGCCCAAGGGACAAGCTAATGATGAAGCTACCCAGTTAACCTTAAGCTCCCATGTCTCTTCTTCTTCTTTCTACTTTCTTTTTCCACCATTGGGTTCTCAACTCCTTCTTTTGTTGTCCTAAACATTCCTTTTATTTGTTGATCAGAGAGAAGTTCCCTTATTTCATGTGTTGGCCATAAAATCTGTTCCTTCTGCTCTCTTCTCTTTTCTGCTCTGAGCTCCCTCCCTGTTGTCAACCCTACCTTTTTTTGTCAGATGTAACAATGCTTGACCTCAGATCTTGGGTTGTTCCTGCACTGGAGAAGTTCCTCCTTGGTGGGGGCAGGTGTCTCTCCTGCCCCTTTTCCCTCCCTGTATTTCAATTCTAACACCATCCTGCACCAAACTGGGCAATGCAGTTGTCTCCAGGTTTGCCCCTGGGATTTCTGGGGTGTTGGGGGAGTTCCTGGGCAGACATCAGGGCTTGCAGACAGGCTGGAGACAGGACATCTGCACCCCAGGAGGAGAAGGATGCAGGCAAGCACAGGAGGGGCTGTTTAAAAGGCTCATTTGTTCATGCCTCCCCCATTCCCTATTCCACTGGACACCCAAACCCAGCCAAACGGAGAGTCAGGGCAGCAAGAACAGGTAGGGCAGGTGTGCACCCAGCAGGGTGAGAGGCACTGCAGGCCCCTCCATCAGGAGCTGCCTCTAATGCCTCGTCCTGCCCGGGGGACACGCCGGGATCGATGGAGGGTCAGCCCTGCCAGTGCCCAGCACACCCGGGGGTCAGGCAGCTAATCATCACTGCCATCACAGCCAGCCCGCGCTGTCCAGCCCGGGGCGCTTGGAGCTGCATTAAAGATTAAACGAGAGCTGGGGGGTCTGCGGAGTGTGTTGGAGTCATTCCAGGGTGGGTGGGCACCCGTTGGCCCAAGCAAGTGGATTTCTGCCGCAGCGGCCCCGACTTCAGATCTTTCAGCCGAACAAACTGGCGGCATCTCTGTTGAGACAAAAAACGCCTCCAGCTAAAATTCCACTATCTGACCTCAGAAGGGCTCCAGCTGCTTCTGCCACCAACAGAGCAGCTCGAGGAAGGGTTTTACAGAGGTTGGCCATGCTGGAAGAGAAGGCCACTTCTTCAGAGGGCCTGGCAGGACAGAGCCTTCCTCCTCCTCCTCCTCCTCCTCACTGCCCTTCAGCACAAGTGCAGCCACAGTGTGGTCAGAGCGTTGGCTTTTGTCCAGTGAGTGTCACCTGCCAGCACCAGCCATGGAGATTTCCTGTAGGACCCTGACACCTCTCCCAAGGTGGGAGGACTAAATGGTTGCCTTGCTTGCCATGCTCTTTCTTAATTCCTACAGCCTCTAAAATCAGTACATCGCAACTGCTGCTCCCACTGGAATACAAACATTTTCATGGCTTTAGGAAAACACTTTCCCTTTGAGGTGTTCTGGGTGGCACGGGCCAGTTCACACCCCCACCTCCTCTGCAGGGCTGATCAGCAATTGTTGGGTGTCAGTGTCCAGTGTTAATGTGTCTGTTCTGACTCCTGTGGTCATGGGACCACGTTCATATCTGACTTTGAGTACCCACGAATTGTCACCACCAGCTGTGCCTTCAGAGGTGACTACAAGGCTTGGCTCTGGATGGAGGTGGGAAATGGTGTGTCTGGCCCTTTGGGAGCTCATTGCCATCCTGCAGATCCTGCCTTTCAGACCCACAGCCTTTGCTGGGGCCTCAAATTCACAGCCAGCTTTTGGTAATTAGAAAAAGAAGAGCAGGGGAAGAGATTCATCCAGAGTAAAGTGCTAAGGCAGAGTTACAGCCATGAAGTACAGGTGGGACTCCCCCTCCCTTCTGGCAAGAATTGAACACTGTCCACTTCAAGGATAATGCATTTCAAGACTTGCCATTTGGTCAGTGATCCTTCCTAAGGTGTCCTGTCGTAAATCTGTGTCAGGGGAGGGTTGGGTTAAATACTGTGAAAAGGTTCTTCTCCCAGAGGGTGGTGGGTACTGCCCAGGCTCCCCAGGGCAGTGGGCACGGCCCCAAGGCTGGAGAGCTCAAGGGGTGTTTAGACAATGCTCTCGGGGACTGGGTGGGATTGTTGGGGTGTCTGTGCAGGGACAGGAGTTGGTCTCGATGGTCCCTGTAGGTCCCTTCCAGCTCAGGACATTCTGTGGTTCTGTGATTGTGTGACAATGTGAGGGCTCTTTGTCAGATTTCTCAACTAATTGAACATCCCCACCTGAGCTCTGGGCTCCCACGGGCAGTGGAAGAATCAGGCCTGCAAAGGAGGAACAGTCTCTAAGAAGAGCCAGATGAGCTGCCCTGAGCCTTTTCCTTCCTTCGAGTATGAGCAGAGTCTGAGGCTGATCCTTGACATCTCACTTTCCAGCTCCAGAAAGGAGATGAATACTGTCCATGTGGTGCCAGGCCCTGCATGCTCCTCTTGCTGATTGGGGGTGATGTTTTCAATGGCAAGAATGACATTAATAGAAATTTTTACCTCTGCTGGTCCTCTCGGATTGCTTTGGCTCACAGGGCTTCATGCTCTTCATCCAGACTGATGGTAAAGCTTCCTCTCCATGGGCAGGTTTGCCAGAAAAGCCTCTCCAAGCAGGGGCTGCAGTTGGTGTTTTAATCAGCTGAACATTCTGCATTTTGTGTGATACAAGGGAAGTGTTATTCATTTACTGGAATTATCCTTTTATCAAGTCAGTTTCCTATTGCATTTCACCCTTCATTGCACTGGCAGTTCATTCTTTTAACAAGGCTGTTTCTATTCTTGAAAGTATATTTAAGAGGTTTTGTAATTTCACCGTGAGACACAGAGCATTTCCTTTTCTTCTAAAATCCTGGACAACTCGGAGCAACAATGAACAAACATATGGAGAAATTAAAAGATAACAAACAGGGCCTCATGAAAACTTCCCCTAAATTATCTTTGAAAAGAATCTGTTATTGTATGTTAATTTTAAGCACTTTTTACTTGTCAGATTTTGTTTTCTGCTTCCTGTTGTAGCCTTTGTTTCCCCACTCCTGACTTGTGCTGGAAAGCTGCTCCTGGGCCCTTTGGTGGGGGTTTTTCAGGGGTCCAAGTGCAGGGTGTGATTGGAGGGGTTCAGTCATGTACAACCTCGGCTCCAGAATGTGAGAGGAGCGGGTCACCCACAGGACAGGACAGTGCGGGGTGATGAGTCAGGCAACAGGCACCGCAGGGGCAGAGGAGTGAGGCTGGATGGGGGTCACAGGGACAACACAACCCGTGAGACAAACGGGGAAGAGCCAAGCCACAAACTGCCTTGGCACTTCCCAGGAGCTCGTTGTGAAGCAGCAGCAGAGATGCCCCTGCGGTGGGCGTTTGTTAATCAGTGTGAGAGATTAATTTGCAGGAAGGGCAGTGAGTGAGGCCTCAGGAGCTCCACTGGCTCTGCTGGGTCCCAGAGAGGGCTCAGAGTGAAGAGGTGGAAGGACAAACATGTGGAGAGATTTTTCCACCACGTCTGGCCACTTTTTGACTCTTGGCTCTTACATCCTGGTCAATGATTATCATTTCTATAATTTCTTTTTTCATCATCAATCCAAAAACTTTCTTCCAAGGCTTGATGAGTCAGAGGTCTGGGTGGGGGAGTCAGTTGTGCGGGAAAAGCTTATCATGAGTGGTTTTAAGAAGACAAGTGAAATAGGTGTATCTTCATGGAGGAATCAGAGGTAAGAGGGGCTTTTTCAACCTAAGATTTTATGATGGATCAACACGGTGCAGAGCAGCGTCTTGGAGATTTTGGGAGTGAACTTCAGTTCTGGCAGTCAAACCATACTGGTAAAGAAATGCTGTGAATCTTAACCTTTGTGGTTTTGTAGCTCTTTTTGGCCCATGTCTGAGCTCCCCCAGCCTCCTCAAACACTGCACCACATAAGAAGAAACAAAAAAGAGATGCTTTAGAACATTTGAGCCCCCAGGTGAAAATTGCTCTTGAAATAAAACCTGGTTTGTCTACAGAAGAATAGAGTTACAAGGAGATTCAGGTAGAACTCTGCTAAGAATTCAATCTGTGACATTCTTGTAAACTGAATTAATCTAATACAGTAATTCTCTCTGCACGGAATGAGGAGACACATACAAATTTTGTTCCAAGGACTAGAAATATCCTGTCCATGCGCTTGTCAGAATAAGTTTAATGAGTGAGCAAAACAGACAGAAGAATGTAACAGTTAAAGATCTCAGGGATGAGTATGTGAGCAGGGCAAGCAGGTAGGACACTTCCCCAGGTTGATCTTCCAGTCTCCAGAACCTGCAGTTCAAGGGCTCAAGGAGGAAAACATTTCTGAAGTAACTAAAATCTCTTCAGTAAAGTGTAAAAACAGATCTCAAAGATCAGACATGGGCAGGTGGGATGAAATTCCTCTGAAAGTTGACATTGAGGATGGAATTAGTCAGTGCTGGTGGCTGGGGTGGCTGTGGGGAAGGGCAGAGTGGAGATGGTTTTCGGGAAGCTGAGCAGAAGCAGAATCAGAACAGGCTGTGGGCCAGCCCTGGGTCACTGGGGGTCATGTCATCAGCCAGGCTTTGGATGAGACTGAGGTGCTGGATCAGGGGGGTCAGGACACGATGGGCAAGTGGCTTCATTCTGGAGGTGGCAGCTGCCAGATGAGCTTCTCATCCTGAACCTGCCCCAGGTGGTGGAGGTACCTTGGGAAGGTCCCTGAGGAACCTCACCAGGACAGCGACCCAGGGCTGGAGGGGCCACACAGCTGGGTAGTCCTCCTTTGAAACAACCCCATGAAAATGTGGGAGATACTCATGGAATGCCCACAGGGAGTTTCATCTCGATGGAGCCTGCCAGCTCTCACTGATAATTCAAATAGCACTGTGCCCACCGTCCTGGTGTGAGAGGGTTGTGCAGAGGGTACCACGGGGCGTCACAGAGCAGACAGGGCTGGGCTTGGTCTGTACCCCTGGCACTGCCAGTTCCTCTCCACGGGTGTTTCGTGCGGGATGGAGTCTCTGCTGACACGTGGGTGACCCTGTTCTGCTTCGGTCCTTTATCAGATACAGTTTCACTACAATTAGGGAGGTACCAAACTCACAGGTTGTCCTGGTTTTGAATGAGATGGAGTTAAATTTTCTTCTTCGTGCCAGGTTTTGAATTTAGGATGAGACTCCTGTTGATTGCACAGCGATGTTTTGCTGCTCCTGAGTGGTGCTGACCTTAAGCCAAGGACCTTCTGTGTCCCTTGCAAGGGGGTGCTCAAGAAGCTGGGAGGGAGCAGAGCTGGGGCAGGTGACCTGAACTGGCCAGAGGGATATTCCACACCATGGAAGGTCATTCCTAATATATAAACTGGAGGAGATGCTGATCACTGATCACTGGGGCTGGGCTGGGCACTGGTCAGTGAGTAATCATGTTGTGCGTCACTGGGTTTTCTTGGGTTTCATTCCTCTCCCTCCTTTCCATTGCTATTATAATCATTATTGTTGATACATTTTGTTTCAGTTCTTGAACTGTTCTTTTCTCAGCCTCCGAGTTTTACTTGTTCTGATTCTCCTCCCCATGGGTATGTGTGGGGGCTGAGTGAGTGGCTGTGTGATGTTTTAGTTGCTGTCTGGGTTTAAACCACGACACAGGTACCTCCTGCTACATAAGTGCCCTGGTGCTTCATTGACTGGGTTTTATTCTCTGCTCAACTTGCTCCTGCCACCTTCCCTAGGGATTTCTCCTGGCCACAGCCAGGGACACAGCTCTGAGCAAAAAGAATCTTGGGCTTGACTCGGATTTGACAATTCTGTGTCCTCATGTCTAAGTCAGGAGGGCTCTGTACACCCTGTGCATCTCTCACCGATATTTAAGTGTAATGTTCACAGCTCATGTAATTCTGGGAAGAATTACTGCTGATAGAGCATTAAATGGGAGTAGTTTTTAAAAATATCTAATTTGTGATGTAGTTCAGCAAACAAAAAACGGTGACCAGGTGAAATATATTCCCACTGTGTCTAAATGGGAGTTAATGTCTTAGTTGGGAGTGAAAGCGTCCTTCTACTGAATTGTATAAAGACATCAGAGTTAAAGAGAAAGTAGGTTCTTAGACAGTAAGACAAATTGACGCTCCTACATCTGCATTTCAAAGCCTTCATTGTCCCAAGGCAAGACAAACAAAATGGTATTTGCATATTCCCTGACTCTGGAGCAGTGTCCAAAGGCATCAGGAAAATGGAAGAAACTGGGACAAGGGAGGTGAAATTAGCACACGATGTGTTCCCTCCAACTGAAAAATGAGATAGAAGGAGTAGGAGGGGAAGCTCCCAAGAGAGTCCTTTGATGCTTGTTTTTTCTGAAAGTAGAAAGTACATGGGAGGTTATGATTTACAACTGCAGTTCAGCGATAGCTAAATCTGACTGGAGGGCTTTCGGTGATCCAGCCCCACGACTCAGCGTGGTGAGCTGGAATAAACTTCTTGTGCCAGCTCAGATTTGTTCAGACGGGGCTCATTGGTGTGCATGTTTCATGTCAGATGTGCCATCAGCACACCAACAGGAGCAGAGCTGGGTTGGACCTCCCTTGGCCGGTCTGTGGCCCTTTCCATCAGCCCCTCCGTGCTCTCCTCCTGCCCATGGAACCCTCCAGTCGCTGCCTCCACACATCACCACTCCCTCCAGACGTAGCTCAGGGCCTTTCATGCTTCTTTCTATTTTGCATATTCAGCATCTCTGTCCCCATCCTTGTCCTGGACCTGCACAGGGGCCTTGCCTGGCTCGGTGCTTCCACATCAGCCTTCCCTGGCACAGTGACATGGACCTTCCAGCACTGGGCTTGTGTCCTCCCCAAGCCAGATTCACACTCTCAGCCATAGCGGGATCCATTGCAAGCAATTCACCCCTTTTTTACCTCCTGCAGACAGAATTCTGCTCATGGCAGCTCTGATGACACCTGGCACAGCCTCCTTTGGGGGTGTAGGATGTTGGAGAAGTGTAGGATCAAGGACAAAGCCCTGGAAAGGAACAGGGAGAGTGGTGGCTCCTCATTAGTGAAGAGGAATTCTGTCTGTGCAGCAAGGATCTTGGCTGGAATTTGTGACAGGAGAGACACCTTGTATAGCAAGCATGGGGCAAAGGGTGTTAGGATAAGTTTTCTCTCCATGAAAGAGTGACAACCTGGAGAAAGTGCACATCCATGGGAAAGCAACTGCCAAAGAAACCGAACCTTATCAACACGAACCTTATCAACTGAACCATCACAACAGTGCTGGTGTCTCCAGCCCAGCCTTCCCTGGAGCAGGATGAGCCCAGGACTAGGTCAGGATAACCAGGGCTTTGTACAGCTTAACTCTGTAAATGCTGGGGGATAAAGACTCTCCTGGCACCTGGCCCAAGGCTGCATCACTCTCCTAATGCCCAACCTGAACCTCCTGAGCTCCAGTTGGTGTTTGACCCTTTCTGTGCTGTCTGGCACCAGGAAGAAGAATTTGGCTGTGTCATTCTTGTATAATGGCCCTTCAAAAATTCGTGGACTGCCCTTAGACCCTGCTCAGCCTCCCCCAGATAAGAGGTGGTGCTTTCCCTCCACCTCTGCTAAACCAGCCCTGTCCCTCTGCCTGTCCTGGCAGATCATGTGCCCCAGGCCTAGACCATCTTTGTTGCCTTGACTGGTCCCTCCCCAGTTTCTCTGCGTTGTTTCTGAACTGCGAACTCACAGCTCAGCACAGTGTTCCAGGGGCAGCTTTCCCAGCACTGAGCACTGACAACAACTTCCCTCTGCCTTCAGCTGTGCTCCTCCACACAGACCCCAGCAAGCAGCTTGTCTTGTTTGCAGTGACTGCCAGCTCATATCCACCCTGGCATCCACCAGCACCACCAGCCCTTGGCACCAGGATTGCAGCTGAGCCAGTCTGCTCCCAGTTCAGCTGAGCTGTCTGCTTTTCCAGCCCAGATTTCCTGGCCTGCCACTGACTCCACTGGGAATGATGGTGCAAAATCTTCCTCAGTTGCTCCTGGCCATCTGTGTTCTCCCTTTTCCTCACTCTGCACTCTCCAGGTCTTTGTGTGCTTTGCTGCTCCAAGGGTTTGTGTCAGGCCTGGAGACTGAGTTTTTGTGCCTGTCCCTCCCCTGGGCTCTGGTCAGGGCTGTGTCACATCCCACTGCCTCCCTCCCCAGTGAGCAATCCCAGACTGAGGACACTGAGAGCTCTGCTGGGACCTTTGCTTTTCATCCTTTCCCCAGAACAGCTCCTCTTTTCTTTTCCAAAAGGTGCACACCAGTGCCTGTACACAAATGTAGGCACAGCCACACACACACACGTGTCTGGACATTTATTTACACACATGGACACAGACAGGCACATCTACACTCAGCCACAGCACAGAGGCACAGGCACAGACTGTATCACAGAACAGTTGGGTTGGAAGGGACAGTAAAGCTCATCTCATTCCAATCTCACTGCCACAGGCAGGGACACCTTCCACCAGCCCAGGTGGCTCCAAGTCCCGTCCAACCTGGCCTTGGACACTTCCAGGGATGGGGCAACCTGTGCCAGGGCCTGCCCACCCTCCCAGCCAACAATTTCTTCCCAATATCCCATCTCATCCTGCCCTCTGGCAGCGGGAACCCATTCCCTGTGTCCTGTCCCTCCATGCCTTGGCCCCAGTCCCTCCCCAGCTCTCCTGGAGCCCCCTTAGGCACTGGAAGGGACTCTCAGGTCTCCCTGGACCCTTCTCCTCTCCAGGTGAACCCCCCCAGCTCTCCCAGCCTGGCTCCAGAGCAGAGGGGCTCCGGCCCTTGGGGCAGCTCCGTGGCGGTTCTGGACTCGCTCCAGCAGGTCCATGTTCTTTTTCTGTTTGGGATACATATGGGCACAGAGCCACTCGCACCCGTGGAGATCCAGCCCCTGGGGCTGCCTGGGCAGCAGAGGTGGCAGGGGCAAGGCACTGACGGTGTGGTGACATCTTCAGTCCTACCAGGGATCCATCCCACAGCTCATCCTGTAATCCCAGCTCAGAGGTCCAGGCCAGGCACTGACTTTCCCGTACCTGGCCGAGGTTCACTCATTTCAGGGATGTCCAAACAGGACCTACAACCACCACAGCTGGCAACAGAGCAGGAAGGCCATGAGGAGGGATCTGTTGCCTGCTTGTAGGAAATACTAATTTTCCAAGCTATGAAGACACTGGTGAGCACTTTGATTCTCTTGCTTAAGTTCTGTGGTATCTGAGGCTGGACTGTAGATAGGGATGCAGTGTCCCAGAGTGATGCACAATCTGCATTGAGAACATCTGGAGTAAGGGAAGGTGAACATACGCACTTCTGAAAAAGGTGAAGCATTTCAGAGCTGTTGGAATCAGACTCATCTTGGCCTCTGACTATGACACAGTCTGACACAGGATGTTTCCACAGGACCCATCACCTACTCTCTTCCCAGTATCTCATGTGCCTCCTACAGTCAGATCTGCGTTGGACTCACGAAGCAAAGACAGGCAACATAAAGCTCTGTGTATTCACCACAGTGACTCCTGCAGAGTGACCCTCCAGGCTCTCCTTTCTCCTCTCCAGTCGACTTCTGCACATCATTAGCTTTGGTTCTAGCACTGCCATGACAGCAAATACTTCAATTCCCGTGTGAACCAAGATTATTTCTGTGACAGGGATTTTAAGAGTCACAAGGATTTGGTTGGCAGAACCTGCAGGGTTGATCCAGGGGTTTGCAAGGGAAAATACCACCTGACAATAAGAAGTGTAGCAAAATCACACGTTTATTGTTTCTGTTTGCTCCATGAACGTTATTGCAAGCATTCATGAGGGTGTCTTAGTAAATCAATCATGATGATTTTCTTTCCATGTTCTCAAACCAGAGACCCTCAGCAGCAGGTTGTGCAGTTGCTGGGAGTTTCAGGTGAGCTCCCTGACTCCAACCCAACCTCTTCTGCTAAATGATCTTTTTGTCCCTGTCATCAGGGAACAGGCACAGACTATTGGGGTAAGAAAAGGATGATCCACCTCAAATCTGACACTGCCAGCCCTCCACCCTCCCAGGCACACTGCACCCTGTGCATTTAAGGAGATCCAAGGGACCGGGGCATCCTGTGGGCTGGAGAGATGGTGCTGAGAAAAGCCAGGAGGATCCAGCGATGTTGGCGGCCTGGCACCCCACTTGTAAGGCTTGGTGACACACTTGTGTTACTTGGTCTCAACAGTAACCACTCTGAGGAGCTCTGGAATATTTACTGAGCTGAAACATTCCTGATTGGTTATTTTGCAGTTTGGTGGCACTTCGGAAGACTGCCAGAGTCTCCAAGCTTTCCAAGACAAAGGCCATAGGATGGTGAAAAACTGGCAATAGGCTCGTGAACCCACACAGTTGTGTGTGACCACAGTGAGGGGACAAAGCCATCTAGTCCAAGGGTCTCTGGAGCCTTTGCTTGGCTGTTTCCTGTTCATTTTAATCCTGTTTCCTCCATGATACTTCAACTTGGATATGGTGCATTCATTCACACTCATCCCTAATGAGCCATTCACCCCCTGAAATTCTCACTGGAAAATACTGGGCAGAAATCCATGGACACTGCTGTCCTGTCAGTTCTCAAAGCAGACCAGCCACAGGCATTACAAATGAAGTCAGCATTGCCCTGAGGACAGTGCATGGAAGCGGGAACAAGGACACTCCCTTTGTATCAATAGCTTTGCCCCAGGTCACCAGAATGATTTTGGTTGAGCTGAAAGTCTCTAAAACTTCAGAGAGGGAAAAATTTAAAATGCCTGACATGGAAGAGTAGTGAAGAGAGAACCAAAATACAGCTACTATGAGTAATGCCTTACTCGGGGGCTCCAGGAAATTTCAATTTGGCAAAAGATGCCTCTGGGAATTTCTGCAGAGAATACTGTGAATATTTTCAGGGAATGCTGAGTGTCCTAAAATGTGAGATTCCCAGGGGAATTTGAGCCCAGAGGTGTATGGTTAGAACATGGAAAGCAACGAGTCTCCTTTCAAGCCTTCCTCAGAACGACCAAGTCAGGATCCAAGCCCTCGACACTCACAGCTTCCTTATCTCTGCCAGAGCTGATGAAGCTGCTGACAATGACCAGCACTGAAGCAAATTTGGCTCCTTTGAAAAATCAGGGGAAAAGCATTTTTGGAGGCATCTGCAGGTATTCCTGCATCTTCTCCAACTCCTCACGGTGCTCTGGGCTGCTTTGTTGACCCTGAGAAGAGCTCAGCTGGTCAGAGCACAGCGCAGACCACACCAGGGTTGTGGGTTTGATCCTCTCACGAGTTGGACTCAATGATCCTCATGGGTCCAACTCAGAATATTCTGTGATTCTACTGTGATTTGGTGATGGTTGTGCAGGACAAAGGTGATCCCAAGCAGTGTCCACCCCTCGATACCTGCTGGGTGAGCCCCTGATGGGCAGGGGGGGTTCAGCAGCAGGTCTGACAGTTCTTGTTCACCAAAGTGAGCAGCCCAGCCTAAGTCTGGTCATTCATTGCCGAGCCCTGCCCAGTCAGCTGCAGCATTAGAGCTGGTCAAAGGTCTCTGTAAACATTTACCATCCATTAAAGGCTGACCTTTCTGTGTGTGTTTGAGCTCTGAGCCCTCCAGTAGCTGCGGGCGATGCACAGGCTCGGGCCTTCTCGGGGGTCCATTACACTGTCAGTCCCAGCTCAGCCCGGGCTCCCAACAGCATTCCAGGAGTGGACGCTCCCTCCCTGCCTCCCAGCACTGCCCCAGCAGCCTGAGAGCTGTGAACAGCTTGCTGGCAGCTGGACATTCCTTGTGGGCACTGTCAAGTTTGCTGGTCTTCTCCCTCCAAAAATAAACAGCAAAATGTATTTGAGATCAGAGCTTAGTAGGAAATGGGTTTTAAATGGGTTTCTTTCCATCACAAGAATGAGTTTTCAAAGATTTGGAATTTTTCCCATCATATCTTATGATCAAAGCAGAAAACGTGGAGTGGCAGTTTGATTTTTCAATGGGGTCAATCAGATTTGCCATTTAAATTTAACTTGGTGGATGGTGAGCACACTGGGATGGTGTATTACAGCAGACAGGGAGGGGGAGAGAAAAGGAAAATCCTTATGAGAGGTTTTGACAAAGATGCAGAGAGCACAGGGAGAGCTTTGCCTGACTCAAGACTAAACCAGAAACTCAAGATCTGACCCAGTAAGAGTGTTAAATGGTTAAGATTAGACTTATGGCTCCGTTAAAGACTTTTGCTGTATGGGATTGGATATGGCACTAAAGCATAAGCTTCACCTTTAAGGTCTGAAAATACTTTAAAAAAAGAATAGTAATAATAATAATAGTAATAATAACAGTTATTATTGTTGTTATTATTATTGTATTTCAGTGGGAATAGGCACATGGTTGAATCTAATGTTAACCTCTTGCTGAATCAGGACCTGTAAAAACAAAGTGGAGAAACGTAATGGACAGACAGGATTAACAAATTAACACTGAACTGGTTCAAATTCCAACATTTTAATTGCAATTAAAAGAACTTCTCTGCCAAAGCTGAGGAGATGCTGCTGTAGGGACAGCGACTCTACCACAGCTTGTGCCATCTACGCTCCCAGACTTGGCTGTCGGTGCTGGGTTCCAGAGCCAGCCAAGCCTCCTCCTTTTCTCCAAGCCCAAAGACCCCTGTGCAGAAGCAGCAGCCCTGGTTCCCTCTCCTCTCTCATGCTCTCAGCTTTGCCTTGTTTTTTAAATCCAGTGTCTAAAGGCACACTGCCCCCTGTTGCTTTGCCAGTGGCATTGATTATATTTTGCCCTTCCTTGTCTTTCTCCCCTGTTCTCCAGTTGTCCCTCCTTTAACCACCTCTGTCCCACCTTGGGGTCTCAGAGATGCTCCTGCAAACACCTCACTGTGCTGGCAGCCCCATGTCACCCGTGACTTCATGGCTCCCACTTTGGAGCCAGTTTGCATTTGTGATTTTGGCTTCAAGTGTTGCCACAACGAGCCAGTATTTGCCTGAAAATAGAGCATAATATAACCTTAGGAGTGCTTACATGGGGGAAAAGGGATTTTTTTCCCCTGGCACTTCGGAATGGTCAAATTCTGGCAGCCTTGGGGAGGACCTGGGTGCTGTGCATTCAACACTATCTGGTGTGTAAGGCGTTTCTCATTTAGAGCCTCACACCCTCAAAGCTGGTTGGGTCTGGGTGTTTTCTGCCTTTCAAAACTTTTGGACTTGAAGCACTTACATCTATAAATGGGTACAGAAACAATGAACTTGGGTTTACAGCTGCTGAAGGACTGTTCCTCATGCTGTTGGGGAGAAGAGAAAGCTGTGTTCCAAATCCTTTGTACAGCTTTCTGTTAATATTGCTCTGAATGAAATGAGCTCTGTGGAGTTTGAAAGAGGCTAAAGATGGGAAATGGAAACCGAGAGGAACAGAAAGCTTTTCCCTGTTGAGGAAGGTTTTTCCAGGGGACCAACACCTCCGGGATAAAGGAGGCATCAGCATCTCTTCAAGGTCTGGCCAGGAGTGATCAGCAGACCTCGACTTCAGGAACAACCGAGGCAGACTCAGCATTAAATTAGCCTCACAAAATAAGCAGAAAGTACCTCAGAATGTCCCCATCAAAGCCTAATTATCTGCTGACTTCTTAGACATGAGAGAATTTTCTTTGTCTATTTAATTTCATGCTTATCATCAAACTAGTAATTAAATAGCTGAGTATTAAGGGAAAAATGCAAAGCTTTCTGGTCTGTCTTGTTTAATCCTTCAGCCCCTCCCTCCCCTCCTCCCTGTCCCACTTTCTCTCTGGCACAGGCAGGACAAGGGGAGAGCAGGCAGGGTGTTGTGCTGGGCAGTGTGGCACAGATTTTGGGTCCTGGTCTTCAGGTGGGCAGGATGTGGGGGTGCATAATCCCAGGGAAAGGCTGGGATGAGAAGTCCCCCAGTTCCACACCAGAGCTCAGCAGGGCAGCTGTGGCTGCTGGCAATATGGACTGGGCATCCCATGGGATGTAGAGGCCACTCAGAGTGGGATGAGACCCAGAGGCCTGGCCATTAGAAGGAAAATGGACTGTCTGTGAGTCAGGTGAATCATTAAGAACAGAACCAAACTGATTGAACAGCAAATGGTACTGGGCTTTTCTGTCTCATAACATATTAGTGGGGGATATTACATGAAATTGGAAAATAAAAAACTGTCACTCACTGAAAAGCTTTTGTACATAGGATGAATAAAGGATATGGAATTGCTGCTTTGGGCTATACTTGAAACCAAGAACACAGAAACATTTGAGCAGAGAATGGCTACTCAAACTGATGACAACCCTGTCCTACAGGGATGAATTCCTGCGTTGGGTCTCAGCTGGGCTGTGTGGGGGTTATGGGGCAGGACACAGCCTGTCCCAGCTCCCTCGGCTGCTTTGGAAAACCTTGTTCTGGCCATGGCAGGATTTCGGCTCAGCTAGCCCAGGATCCAGCCAGGGAGGCAACTCCCATGTCCATGAGGATTTGTGGCCATGTCCTCTCTACTTCTCCAGTGCAATGTCTTTCTTTCTGAGGGGACATCACTGCAACAGCCACTGCTCAATAAAACCTACACAGCAACCCAGTCCCATAGAAGGACCCTTGAGTGAGTGTTTTGCCTTGGTGCCAACTCCTGCTCCATGCACTTTCGTTCCTAACGTCCAGGAGGAACCATTTCCCCAGCAGCTGCCTCCAAGCTGTAAACTTTTGACCTGAGCTAATTACTGAATTCACTTTATAGAAGTAATGAGGTTCTGAGCCTCTGCAATGCCTTGGAGGCTCTAGAGAGCCCGAGCCAAAACCTGAGCTCCCTAATCAGTTCTGACTCTGTTTTTTTTATTCATTTACTGAGTGCCCCGAGGCACTGCCACTCCTTGAGCTCCCTGGGAGGAGCTGCAGTGCAGCTCTCCCCAGTCTGCAACTGGGCAAAACATCCCAGTAAGGGCTGTCAGGGCTGCAGGAACACTCGGCACCTTAGTGAGGACAGGAGGAGATACCACTGGGGACCAGTGGTCAGAACAGCAAGGCCAAGAGAGCTGTGCCCAAGCCTTTCCCCCAGTCCACTGTTAGGCGACTGGGATCGCCTCCTTTTGCCTCAGATCCTCTGACAAATAAACTGGGAGGACTTTGATGTCCGTGGGATAGCACTGGGATAACTGTGGGTAGTGTAATGGTGGAGGTGTAGCTGTACAGGACCTTTCATGGGCACTGGCAGCAGGAGCACAGCGGGCAGCAGGCAGTGGGAATGCTGCAGAGAGGGTCCTGTGCTCTGGGCAGCCCGTGCAGTCACAGCTCCCTCCGTTTGCTGAGCTCTCCCCACTCTGTACAACCAGGCCTTAACCAGCCGTCCAGAACAAACCCAGAGAAGCTGTGGCTGCCTCATCCCTGGAAGTGTTCAAGGCCAGGTTGGACAGGGCTTGGTGCAACCTGGACTCTTCTGTAGTGGAAGAGATCTGTGCCCACGGCAAGGGGTTGGAATGAGCTGAGCTTTAAGGTCCTTTCTAAACCAAGTAATTCTGTGATTCTATGATTCTGTCTTTCCCTGGGAACATCCAGGAGCTGTCAGCAGCAGCAGAAGAGCTGGAGACCTGTGCTGAACCCCTCAGCCCCCAAGCCCACCACTGGTCTCTGGCTGCTCACAGAGCTGATGGTCCCACCTTCCCCTCTCAAAGGCTTTCCTTGCCCTTGTGCTTGCCCTGTTTCTCCCTCTCTCTTACAGCACCCTCAGGGCTCACACGGTGCTGAGGGGAGAAGGTGACTGTGTCACCCAGGCCAGGAGCTGCTGACCCGCTCTACCTCCAGCCTTCCACTCCGGCCAGCAACCTCCCATTCCACGGCAGGGTGGGGAAAAGAGCATCCCCACTTCCCAAGAGTGTGATGGAGAGGGAAGGTGCACACCCATGACCAGTGTGAGGGTTGAGTGGCTCTGCAGGCAGATGTGACCTCCTGATGCCACACCAACTGCACTGCCATGGTGGGCTCCTGCTGGGCCTCGTCAGCAGGACCCAAAGGTGAGCTCCATCCCACAGTGGGGACTGGGACCCTACACTGAATGACCTGCAGCCATGTCCTGTCTGCTCCTGCCAGAGCCCAGGCAGAGAGAGCTCGTTTTGCCTGACAAACACTGCAGCCCTTCCATGCTTAGCCCTGCAGTGTGGGCAAGAGCAGAGTCAGCCAGAGCACAGGACAGGCAGAGCTGCCACATTACAGCCGGCAGGATGCAGGAATGGCCCTGATGCTGCTGTAGATACCAGCAAAGGCAGTCATGGCCAGGAGGAGGGATTTACATTGCAAATCCTACAAGGCTGAGTTCAAGCACCCGGGGCCAGCGCAGTCATTAATGCAGCCCTGGCAAACCCAGCTCTCCTTGAGGAGAGTGTCGGGGCTGGGGATTACATCAGGATGCCACCTTTCTTTCTGCTTTTTCTCTGTCTCCCTTCACACAGAGGGTTGGTGATTCAAAGACAAAGTGGAGACTTTGTGAGCATCCTTGTGTTCAGCCTTACAACTGAGATAATGTCACACAGGTTTGAGGCTTCACTCACCTCACAGAGGCCAGAGGAATTAACCTCAGCATTTGCAATACAAATAGTAAAATACTTTTCTTTCCAGTATAAAAATCCCCTAAAAACGCATGTGATATCTCTAATTTTATCTCATAATCATGGAAATGAAGGTTGTGGCATCTGACATGCTCAAAAAGGTGGTGTTTTACAACAGCTCTAGCAGGAAAGTGAAGTGGCTTGGGGGAGCAAGAGTGGCTCTCCCAACCACTTTGTGATATGGACACTGGAAGAAGGGTCTTGGCAGGTGGAAATGCACCAGAATCTCTTGCCATCCATGGGCACAAGCTGATTTTTCATAACTTGCTGTGAATCAAGAACTTACCTGGTTTGGAGGCTTCAGGGAAGTGATGCAGGAAGTTCTGTGACTGGACAGGTGGGGATGAGCTGTGAGTGCCTGTTACCAACACCAGGGTTATAACATATTACAATTATATAATTACAGCACATAATTTTATATTATATATTTTTTATAATTCATCAAATTAAATTAATCCATCAAACTATATCTTGGGAAATTCAGAATCATGAGGATTGTAAGGTATAGCCAATTCAGTGGCGGACGTGGCCAGCAGAGAATGAGCTCAAATTTCAGATGCTTTTCCAAAAACAAGAAGAAAAAATTATAAAAACTATGTTAAAAAAAATCAATCTCTTCATGATGTGCAATCACTTTGCAGTCAGTGGAACTGCCCTGGCAGTGGGCAGCATGACCAGGCAGGTGAACACACATGGCTTGGCTCCGGAAATGTTGAGTTACCAGGGACTAAAGTGATTATGGACTCCTCCCAACATGGATAATCCACAATCACTTGGTGAGAGCAATAAATCCTGGAGCTCTTGCGCCACCCCTCATGTCCCCAGTGCTTGGGTCGCTGGGACAGTGACAAACTTAAAGGAGCAATAAAGTAACTCCATTTCATTAAAACAGGGAAGAGTGGTGGATGCAATTTTGCAGATCTTCTTTGTTGTTAAACCCTCCTGCCTTGCGGTGGGGCAAAAAAAAACCCAAATAAAATGCTGCCAGAGCCACTGGTGACTAGGAGAGGACTGGAGTGTGAGGGGAGAGGTGCAAGGCTGGCTGCTGGAGGTAGATTTTTGGTGATTAGACCATTTAGTCTGGTCAGAAGAAGCAGATAAGCCTTAGGGAAAACAATCCCTTCTCTGAATTTGAAATAGAAGCAGCAAATTGACAGATGGCTCAGGATAGGGAGCAGAGCAGGACAGGGGCCAGCTAATCCCTGGAGATAAGATCTCCAACACAGCCTTGGACAAGCAGGCTCACAGCTCTTGCCCTGGCACTGTCCCTCTCCCTGCAGACATCCAGGCAGGTGGGCAAATGCCACCTCACCAGTGGAGTGTCCTCACGTCCGAGGGGCCATTGCACCTGGTCCTGTCCTGGTGCTGAGGAGGCTGAGCCAGCCCAATGCCAACAGTGCTCCTCAGCCTCCAATAGGCTGAATATATAGACTATAGAGGCCCATGCGGCACAATCTGCTTCTCCACCCCTTGTCAGATATAATCTCCGGCCCCAAAGAAATGTGATTTATGTTTCTCACAAGTACCAAAACCATCTCGTGTGAAGATGGCAAAACTAAATTCCTGAGGAGACAGTTTGTAAAAGCACCAGGAGAGTCAGTGTGAACCACTGGAGTGTGTAGGATGTGAGGGCAGGCCTGGTAAAAAATCCCCCCCGAGGGATCCCTGTGCAGCCTGTGCTGTACATTCCAGAGTGCAACTGCAGTCCACCACAGTCCTGGGAAACTCCTGGCACCCCTCTGAGCAGAGCCTCAGTCTTCCTTGGGCATTGGGAATTGGCCTGGAAAGCACCACACTGTTGTGATTGCACTCTGAGCAACTCCCAGGCTGGTACTATGGATGCACAGTAGTTGCCCAGAGAAGCTGTGGCTGCCCCTGGATCCCTGGAAGTGTCCAAGGCCAGGTTGGACAGGGCTTGGAGCAACCTGGGCTGGTGGAAGGGGTCCCTGCCCATGGCAGGGGGTGGCACTGGATGGGCTTTAAGGCCCCATCCAACCCAAACCATACTGTGATTCTGGGATTCTGTGACTGGCACAAGAGCTGGTAGGCTGGACTAAACAGTCTTATGTCTCCATTCGGTCCCCTCAGTTTCAGCTGGTTTCCCTTCTAACACCAGAGACTTGGAAAGGTTTCGTTCAGATTACTGAGAAGGTTTTAGGAAAATTCCTGTATGACATTCTTCAGAGGACTCTCCCCCTCACCCCTACAGACAATTCCATTTTCCCTCTTGGGGGACTCAGGCTGGATTGACAGGAGAAGACATCCATCCTGTGGGTGCATGCAGCTCCTGGGGCCTCTTTGTGTCAGGCTGGTTTAACAACAAACATTTCACAGCCCCTGGAGCATCCCAGCCAACCTGGGAGACGCTGCGAGAGGTACCCGGCACAGCCAGCTCATCATGCCTGGATTATCCCGCTGATGAAACGGGGATGAAAATGATTTTCACATTTTTCTTTCATTTCGAGATCCCCAGTATTGACAAAAGGTGAGTGTGAGGCAGATTGACATCCACATTTGGCTTGGGAAGCAGTCCAGCATTAACCTATTAAGCTAATGAACTACAGTTATCCGGGTTGGTTTGCCAGATTTAGACCCAGGAAATGGCTGATTATTCAGTGGGAAAGAGCACAAAAGATCTGCAGCAAAAATTTCCCAAAGCAGCTGATGATGTTGTCTAATTCGGATGGAATTTTTAACCTGACACATTTCAGAGAGACTGTCTGTCAGGGAACTGACCCCTGGAAAGATCAGGATAATAGCATATGGTTTTGCTCCCAGATTTTAAGATTTCCCCGTGTAAGTGTTACATTGTGCACCCAGAGCATGGTGACAGCAGTGCCCAGACAGAACCTGGCCAAACACAGCTATGTCTCAAACAGGGCTGCCCAGTAAAGAAATACAAAAGATTTTCAAAGCCAGAGCTTTTAAAGCCTTAACTCAGAGATTTCTGTGGGATTTGGGATTGACGGCGGATGCCACCTCAGCAGCTGAGACTCCTAACAAGTTCCTGATGCTGGGCAAAAGGAATGAGTATTGGCAAGACTGTTGGAATTCATCTGTTCACTATCTGGGCAAGGCAATGTCATTTCTTGCCCCTCTGCCTCCTTGGCTCTGTTGGAGGAGGGTCTTTGCTCCTGAATTCCCTTGATAAGGTCAAACAGACATGATCAGCAGGGAAAAGGCACATGGAACTTGGTCCTGCATGGAGAGCTGAGTCATGTTTAATCAATGTTGTGATAATAAAACATTTATAGTGCACTGGATACCAACACAACCATGCAGTGCTGGCACCAAAAATCCAGCAAGGTCAGTACTGCACTTCCAGTAGCCCTCTGTGGCTGTCACCTAGAGAAGGATAAAAGTGAGGCAATTATACTTACCCAGGGTATTCTCCAAACTCCCAGCCATTTGTGCTTCAGAGATTCCTCAGGCTGGGGAATGCTGAAGTCCTCCTCACCACTGAGTATTTTTTTCCTTCTATTTCTATTTCCTATTCCTACTCTTATTTCTATTTCTATTCTTATTCCTATTTCTGTCATATTTCCCTGGCATCATTGCAAAAGGGAGGGAGAGAGCGAGATGGTAGAGATGTTCCTTGACCCCTGTTTCTCTTTGCCTGACTTTCTCTATCTTTGCCATATCCCTTAACCTGGGATATTTATGAGGAAGGGAATGATGGTCCGAGCATTTGTGACTCTCCTGGCCACGGATCAGTCTCAAACCTGACAACAAAATGTCTTTAATTTGGGAAGATGAGCAGGAAGGTGCAATGTGCCTTTAAATGCTCCTTGCCCAGGGAGCTGTGTGTCCATCACATCACCCAACAGCCTGAGAAATTTGATAGATGAGTCTCCGACATTCTTGTCATGTCTCCCCTTCTCTTCTTCCCCACTTCCCCAGCCTGGAAATGCTGGGGGTTTGCTGGGAGGTCTGGCTTCTGTCCGGGAGCCTGTCAGAGCTGGGACACGCAGCCCATGGCCTGCAGCTGGACTCAGAGCAGTTCCATCAAGGCTTCATCTTCATCTCGCCTGGGCCGTGTGCCCTGGGGTGCAGCTCGCCTTTGTTGGGAAAGCCATGGTTATGAGTGTCAGGAAAGTGCCTGAAAAAGAGAGGGAGGGGGCAGAGAGAATGGGAGAGGGGAAAAGAGCTTCTGTGCCTGTTGGGATCATGCTCAGGGAAATGGAGAGACACATTATTGGGGTCTGGTATTAAGCAGACCTCAGCTTTGTCAGGGAGAGACCTGAGTCCCATATCTGAGAGAGACACACGCTGGTGCAGCCAGAGCAAAGGAGACCCTGGAGGATCCGGCGTTTCCTTCAGTGCTGCCAGGCTTTACAAGGCTGAGGAGAGCAATGGGGAGCACTGCAATGGGGTTTGAATGCACAGGGCCTGTGAATGCACTTGGAGTGTAATTGCACAAGGGGTCTGGAGATTGTGTGATAGAGAAAGTCCCCCAGTTTTCTGGGGGAGCAATAAATACGAAATCCTTTTCCTCCACAGGAATGACCTGGGGACACGTTAGACAGTGATAAGTGACTCTCTCCATCCCCTTTTATCCTGTTTACAATACAGAGGCTTTTCTTGAACAAAACCCTTTTTTCCCTCTCTATGCTCCTGGCTGTTGTGTCTAAATGAGCCAATTTGCTGAAGGACTCCTCCTGGTAGGACTTGAAGTCTAACAAGAACCTACGCTTGCTCTCAGTGTTGTTTCTGGCAAAAATCAATTTCTTCACAAAAGAACAGAAATATCTTCTTGTATTTCAGTGTTTGCCATTTCATCAGGACTCCTGTGATACCTTTTACCACCCTGGTCAGGAGGGAAATCCCACCATGTATTGTAATTCAACCTATTTCCAGAAAGTGTCTGAAAATGGGGTATAATGGCTCAGGGAAGGGGGAGCAAAGGGCAGGAATATGTTTGTTACTGCTGCAGTTGATGGTTTTGTTGATACGCTGTTTATTCCTGGACTGATGTCATTTCTGGGGCTTGTTTGACAGCCAGGGGATAATCTTTTGCCAGAGGCCTGGCTGGCTGAGTGGCAGGGCAGGGCAGACAGTTTGATGCATTATCTGAGACACAAGGGATGGACCCACAGGGGCAGAATCTCTCATTAGTTAAGGAAGTGTAGTTATTTCACTCGTTTATATCTGTGTGATGCTCAGGGACTTGTTCTCCTGTGACTAGGCTGCATTCTTCAGGCGCTCACCCTGAACTGCAAATAAGCAACAACAGAAAAAACACTTTGGAGTCGGTTCCAGCCCCAAGGTTTCCTGTTTTGCCCAGTCTTACACTAGGAGATGTTTGAAAATAATTTCTCACCTTTTCTCCAGTATTTGTCACCCTTTAGTATCTTCAATTTTTGCTGTACAGTTATTCAGGTTTTGCCTAAGTGGAGTGCAGGACAGGGCTGAGGTTGCTGAAGAGAGCTTAGGGTTTAACCTAGTGTATTTAAATGTATTAGAGCATTTTCTCTGGATGGACCCAGTTTAAGAAGTTATTCTTGGTGACAAAGCAGGTTTCTCTCCACATCACAGGTGGGACAAGCAGCACAAACCCAGAAAAGGGCAGAATCAGCCTAACAAAGCCTGAGAAACAAGTATAAAATGGCACCATTTAACAGAGGGAAGAAATAGTGGAGAAGGAGAGATCTGGGACACGAGGGCAGAGGCGGCTCCTGATAACTTTGAAATGCCTGATCTTGTAATATATCTTGAATGCTTTACAGAATACAGGCCTTTCCCATTTTTTCCCAATCAAGCACTCACTATGATGAACTTACAATTTCTTGACAAGAACTATCTTCCATTAAACTACACTGACAAGAAGGGGTCATTTTACTAATTGCACTTTTTTAATCAATCACAGTCATAATTGGAGCTTTTCATTGGACAAAACAGTTTCCGATGTCCTGCTGCCCTGACTGGCCCATATCTATAATTTTTTTTTTTTTAAATAATCCATTTTCTCCTTGATTTTCCCAGGAAGTTAAAAGGTGTCAGGAATTCTGTGGCTCAGCAGACTCTGACCATAAAGCAGGTGAGGTTTAGTAGCCAAGCACATACAAGAAAGGGTTGTGGCTTCAGCTCTGGTGGATTATCTGGTCCAAACAAGGAAGAAACAATGTACAGATGAGTGAACTGAAAGAAGGCTTTGGGACAAATCCAGAGCAAGGATTTTCCCCCCAGCCTTGGGAGAAACAACAGGAACCTGTGTGTCTCTCTTGGGACATTGCATCCCTATCAACAGTCCAGCCGCAGATACCACAGAACTTAAGCAAGAGAATCAAAGTGCTCACCAGTGTCTTCATAGCTTGGAAAATTAATATTTCCTACAAGCAGGCAACAGATCCCTCCTCATGGCCTTCTTGCTCTGTTGCCAGCTGTGGTGGTTGTAGGTCCTGTTTGGACATCCCTGAAATGAGTGAACCTCGGCCAGGTACGGGAAAGTCAGTGCCTGGCCTGGACCTCTGAGCTGGGATTTCAGGATGAGCTGTGGGATGGATCCCTGGTAGGACTGAAGATGTCACCACACCGTCAGTGCCTTGCCCCTGCCACCTCTGCTGCCCAGGCAGCCCCAGGGGCTGGATCTCCACGGGTGCGAGTGGCTCTGTGCCCATATGTATCCCAAACAGAAAAAGTACATGGACCTGCTGGAGCGAGTCCAGAACCGCCACGGAGCTGCCCCAAGGGCCGGAGCCCCTCTGCTCTGGAGCCAGGCTGGGAGAGCTGGGGGGGTTCACCTGGAGAGGAGAAGGGTCCAGGGAGACCTGAGAGTCCCTTCCAGTGCCTAAGGGGGCTCCAGGAGAGCTGGGGAGGGACTGGGGCCAGGCATGGAGGGACAGGACACAGGGAATGGGTTCCCGCTGCCAGAGGGCAGGATGAGATGGGATATTGGGAAGAAATTGTTGGCTGGGAGGGTGGGCAGGCCCTGGCACAGGTTGCCCCATCCCTGGAAGTGTCCAAGGCCAGGTTGGACGGGGCTTGGTGCCACCTAGGCTAGTGGAAGATGTCCCTGCTGGGCACACGATGCCACGCAGGGGGCGCAGCCGCCAGGCAGCTCCCTCAGCCCACACCACCTTCGCTCAGCGAGACGGGAGGCTGGAGCAGCAACTCTGCGGCATGGATGGGTCTGAGAGGCACGAACTGCGTGGTTTGTGAGGGACATCCAAGCCCGTCCAGTCCCGGTCCCTCCATCCCCTCACAGAGTCCCCCATCCCGCCACGGCCCATCACAGAGTCCCCCATACCCTCATGGGCCCTCACAGAGTCCTCCATCCCCTCATGGCCCCTCACAGAGGCCCCCATCCCGTCACGACCCGTCACGACCCCCACAGAGTCTCCCATCCCCTTATGGCCCCTCACAGAGTCCCCCATTCCATCACAACCCGTCACGACCCCTCACAGAGTCCCCCATCCCATTACGACCCTTCACAGAGTCCCCCATCCCCTTATGGCTCCTCACAGAGTCCTCCATCCCCTCACAGCCCCTCACAGATTCCTCCATCCCCTCACGGCCCCCTCATCCCCTCACGGAGTCCCCCATCCCGTCACGGCCCCTCACAGAGTCCCCCATCCCATCACGACCCCTCACAGAATCCCCTATCCCCTCATGGGCCCTCACAGAGTCCCCCATC
>VWZG01007848.1:66846-93730 GCA_013396735.1 Grallaria varia
CAAACCAACAAGTGCGTGAGGGGAGACGGGGCGTGAGGGGCTGTGCCGGCAAACCTATAAATATGTGAGGGGAAACAGGGGGTGTGAAGAGCTGTACCAGTAAATCAACAAGTGCGTGAGGGGCTGTGCTGGCACACCAGGAGTGCGTGAGGGGAAATGGGGCGTGAGGGCCTGTGCCGGTACACCAGGAGTGTGTGAGGGGCTGTGCCGGCAAACTAGGGTCTGTGTGAGAGGAAATAGAGGGGGTGAGGGGCTGTGCCGGCAAACCAATAAGTATGTGATGGGAAGCAGGGGGTGTGAAGAGCTGTACCAGCAAACCAACAAGTGCGTGAGGGGTCTGGGAGTGTGAGGGGCTGTGCCGGCAAACCAGGGAGTGCGTGAGGGGTCTGGTCTGGGGGGTTCTGTGAGGGGTCTGGGTGGATTTGGGGAGAAGCAGGGGGTGTGCGGGGCTGGGCCGGCAAACCAGCAACTCTTTGGGATCTGGCGGTGTGTGTGAGGGGTCTGTGTGTGTGTGTCTGTGGGGTCTGGGTGTGTGCGTGTGTGAGGGGTCTCTGTGTGCGTGTGTGAGGGGTCTCTGTGTGTGTATGTGAGGGGTCTCTGTGTACGTGAGGGGTGTGTGTGTGAGAGGTCTGTGTGTGTGTGTGTGTGTGTGTGAGGAGTGTCTGTGTGCGTGTGTGAGGGAGGTGTGTGTGTGTGAGGGGTCTGGGGGGTGTACGAGTAGTCTGTGTGTATGTGTGAGGGGTCTCTGTGTGAGGAGTCTGGGCCGTGTGTGTGAGGTCTGGGGGTGTGTGGGGGGCTGTGTCAGCACAACAAGAAGTGCCTGAGGGGGAACAAGGGCCCTGGCCACTGCTGCCACGTCAGCCCTGAAGAGCTCAGCTTGGCCCACGGGGGACCTGTTAATTAATTATTAATTATTCCCTGTTAATTAATATGTGTTCATTTAAGGGGTGCTTGTTTATATTGGTCTTTTGGGAGGGTAGGGTTTGTGGAGTCTGGCTGGTGTGGTTTAAACAACCTCTGGATGGTCCCTGAGGATAAATCCCACTGCTCCAGGGTTAATGCTGGTCTGGAGAGGAGGAGTGGTGTGAAAATCACAAAATGAGGCAAAAAAAAATCCAGCAGCTCTGTTATTATTCCATATGGAATAATGTGGAAGAGGTCAAAGGATACAGTTAATCCAGTATTCCAAATTTCTGTGGTAATTTGCTGCTTTGTGAACCTCTTTTAAGGAAGGTGGGGTGTTAAGAGAGTTTCATGGAATTGAACCATGTATTGAATCATCATTTCTGTGTCATTGAACAGTGATAGTGAGTGATGCTGTAGGGAAAAGCAGGACATTGTGGTGGAGGTCTGGAACTGCAGATCCATAACAACAGTTGTTATGGATAAGGGGAATGAGCTTGTTGGGTTCCTGTTTCTGTCTTGCCTTATTCTGTGATCATGGAATGGTTTGGGTTGGAAGGACTTTAAAGCTCATTCAGTTCCACCCTGCTGCAGGGTCACCTTCCATTAACCCATGTTGCTCCAAGCCCTGTCCAGCCTGGCCTTGGAAACCTCCAGGGATGGGGCAGCCACAGCTTCTCTGGGGATCTGAGCAGTCACTGAGTTGTGCTTCTGTTGTAGTTTGTTGCTGGCCTGGGGATACCGTGAATTTGTAACTCTCTTTCCACCTTCTCCTCAGACTTAGTGAATTTTCTGGCTCCAACACCTGGATCTCCAAACAGGCAGTTTAAGAGCAAGTCTGGGGTATTCTGGAGAAGCTGATTTAAAACAAAACTGTAGAAACAGTATGGGCTGCAAGATCATGGTTATTGAATTTGTTCTGTAGTTAATTCCAAGTCATGCCATATGAAAGTCTGGCTTCAGAAACATTTGTGGTGGAATTATCTGATGGTACCTGTCTCAGATAGAGTCACTAATGTGACCAAAATTATGGTCTCTTAAAATTTGCTTTAAAAAGGGCCTTGATATTTTTGTAAATATCAAATTTAATCAAAACTATCAGTAAAGTGCGCTTATTGAAGTGGAATGCAGCTGCTGTGAGACTGGTCACACCAAGTGTGTCTGTAGGTCCTTCTGTACTGGGATAACTCAGCATTGCCCAGCTGCAGGTCTCGGAAATGCAGTAAGAAATAGGCAAATATATGGAATACTTTGGTGTAATATTGTCCCACTCTTCCCGAAATGTGAGGCTTGGGGTCTTGAAACAGAATTTAACAGCCATCAGTGGGGGTTTTTTTGTTTTGTTTCCCTTTGCTACTGCCTGTACAACAACAGTAGTTCCTTAAAATTTTTAGCTTTTAATTTCACTTGATGTGTCTGTAAGTCATATGTTGTGAGACAGTGAAAACCATTCCTCAGTCAGATTCTGTGCCATTCTGCTCTTGGGTATCTCCCCACTTTCACCTCCAGGTGATGCTAAACAGCTCTTTTGTGTAGAAAAGCTGTTCTGTGCTTCCCTTTTGTTTCTGTTTTTAAACAAAGTTACTTTGCAGGTGCTTGTAAAGTGAGAGTGCAGCTTGGAACTGTGTTGGTGGTCAGTGATGGGCTGTCTGCACTGAGCACTGTGTTGCTGATTCCTGTTCTCTTCTTATAAGTACTTTTCAATAAAAGAAGCTGAAAAGTGAGGTACTGAAAAATGATTTTATAGCTGTTACTGACTGCTCTGTTCATTTACTCTTTGTCTCTTGACAGGCAGGTCCATGAGGTCCAGTCTTACATGGGGCGCCTGGAGACTTCAGACAAGGAGTCAGTGCACTGTAAGTGATGGATTAGTGAGGGACTGATCTGATTTGACTTGTGTGCTTTATCATTGTATTTACAATCATTACTGGGATAAATTTGGCTTGAGTCACTGTGATCAGCTGCTGAGACACATGACTAATTTGGAATGCATCACAATTTTTTAACGGTTAACTTCAGGAAGGTGATGTTTTGTATGAAGGATAGACCAGGAAAGGACAGAACAAGAATTTACTTCCAAACATCTTCTTATTGTAATCCTTTAACTGATAATCAGGTCTTACTGTGGGTGCTTCTGTAATGTCCTGATATGGGAGTTCCACATTTTGGTGCTGTTTGATTTTGGAACTCATTGTCTGTGGAGGCCCTTCAGCATAACCAGGTTAAAAGCCCCACATCAGTGCCCTTGTGGAGGTACAATTAATGGACACCTTGATGTGGACAGAGCTGCAACTTCAGAGAATCACTGATCTGGTTTGTTAGAACCCAAAAGCTGATGCGACTGTGCCAGCCCTGCTATGTTGTTGTTCCGTCAGCATCCACCAACTGGCAGCCTTTCCCTAAAGATGCTCAGTGCAGCTTTGGGGGAAGAGGCTGGAATTTGGTGTGCAGGAATTCAAGCAGGATGATCCTTACAGTTGCTGCTGCGTCAGAGCCAGAAACTGTAATTCCACCTGATTCTGGGAAATATGTAGAACCATTAGGTCTGAAATTGCCCCAGTGAATTTGGACTATAACCCTGTGCTCATAAATGACTGTGATAATAAAATTCTCTCATGTGTGTGGCAGGACTTTTTACCCGAGTGCAGAATTGGCCCATGTATTTTGAACCTGTTTTTGAAGTCTTAATTCCTGCATGAGTCACTAATAGTGGGCTTCATCAGGAACTTCTGAGGTGAAAGGACACTGCATTGACTGGATGCATTTATTACATATCCACTGACTGTTGTTACTCTAAATTTTCTTGTGAAATATGACTGTGTACTAGAAAGGACTGTAATTACTTTCCTAACAAAAAATAACAACAGTGCTGGTTCTGTTTTTTGTGGTGGTTGTTCTACTCCTCCTACAGTACCAGAATTCCCAGACTGCTATTCCCTGGGTGTGATTTTGAAAATCTTGAAAGTTAATATAATTTTTCATCTTACTTCTGCTGTTCGAGACCATTTCAGGAGCTAAGATTGTGTACATTTTACGTGGTAAATAAATGAATATGCTGATTATTTATACAGCTATAAAGATAGAGAGTGTTCTAGATATTAGTGTGTATTTCAGAATTTATGGGAAAATGGATTATCTGTGGCTGAAGAGCAGGAATAGGGGCCAAGAAATCAAACTTGCAGTTTGCCTTTTCCAACTCTGAGCAAATAGTCCTTCCTTGCTCAAAAAATCATGTAATAATGTTGTTTGGTCTAAGAAAAGCTGCTGTAACTGTCTGTCTGCCCTCCTGGTTGTTCTTTTGTCGGATTTAGGTGTAGTGAGTGATGGAGAGATGAATTAGGACAATTTTTATTTCTGTCTATAGGTGTGAGTCTGTTGCTCTTTAATTGCTTGAGATCCAGGGGCAAAGAAAAGGGTTGTGCGTTCTCTTTGCTTTTCTGGGTTCTGCTGAATGTGCTTTTTTTGGGAAGCGCTGATGTTTCATGGAGTAATTAGCAAGTGGTTAATAATGCTTCTCTGTATTCCTCTTTAGTCTAAATGCAAAATAAGGACCAACAGGGTTGGTAGGGTTTGGTGAGGATTTGTACCGGGCCTGGCCAGGGTGGGGTGAGGGCTCAGGAGTGTCCTTGGGGCTGAGGCTGTCCCTGCAGCCCCAGCTGTGCACACACAGGGCTGTCAGGTGTACCAGGGCTCCTGTCCTCTCCTGTACACTGCTCTGGGCTGTGAAATGCTGGATTGAGACACGGATAGGAAATGGGGTGTCCCATGGGGAGGGGGCTGTGCCTTGTACCCAGTGTTGCTGTGCAGTGGCTGCAGGCCCTGCAACCATCTGGCTCTTTCCCAGTTGTACTATTTCCTCACCTCACTGAAGTCCAAGTACAGGAGTTTGCTGTGCAGTTTTGTGGCCCCTCTGCTCTTCCTACACAGATTTCCAGAAGCAATTGTGATGCAGATGATTACATAGGCAATTATTGGTGGCCTTTTTTTCCTATTGTAAGGGCCTCAGCCCTGCTCTGGCTGTATCCCTTTGAGCTGTTTGTCTGCCAGTTCTGCCCACTCTGAATCCTGCCCTGCTCTGTCAGTCTGCCCTGCCCTAGGAGTGTTTTAACAGCTTTCAGAGGTTTAAATCCCTATGCTTGTGGGGTTCATCCTGGCTTCTGAGAGCCAGTCCTGCTGAGGGAACAGGAAGGAGCTGCAGGTAGAATGTGGGAGCCTGAAGTCCTAATTCATGGAACTGGTAGGGAAAGAGGCTCAGGTGTCTGGAGAAAGCAGGGGCTTTCCAAGCTCCCTTCTCAGAGGAGGAGGGAAAGGTGAGAGTGTCAAATTACTGAGCTAAAGAAGTGGCATTTCATGATATTTATAGTTCTCAGTTATCTGATTTTTGTTTAGTAAAGATTTGCATCTCTGAGGTTTTACATACAGCTTTGAATGCTTTAGAGCTTTTACCTTCATCAGATTGGAGTTCTTTAATTCAAATCAAACGATGTTTTTATTTCCTTGCAGTAGTAGAAAATGAGATCCAGGCAAGAATAGACAATATATTCAGCAACTTGGAACGCCTAGAAATCCTGTCCAGCAAAGAACCTCCCAACAAGCGGCAGAACGCCAAGCTGTGAGTTCACCTGCTTTCCTCTGGTTGAGCAGGGTAGTCTCTGTAATTATTTTAATTAAATTTATTGAATCCCTTTGCCTTTTGATTTGTGTAAAACCTTTATACTCTGCATAACTTACCTCTGTGCTCTGTGGTGGCAAAATTGAGGCACAGAGGCAAAATTGCTTTCCTGCATTTAACCACAGAATCATTAAGGTTGGAGAAGACCTCAAAGATCATCAAGTCCAGACTGGTGATGGAGCTGAAGTCTTGGCTCTCTTCTCAGATGAGCAGAATATGCCCTTGGATGCTTAAATAAAATTCCACTCTATATGATATTTGGTTTTAATGCATTTGTTGAGGTAGGGACTAAAGTTCCTTCAGTTGGTGGTGTTTTCTCTGGATTGTTTTCCTGGCTGTTGGTGACTAAAATAAGGAGATTTCTAAAGCGAGCACTGGTTTGAGCAGGAGGTTGGACCACAATTGCTGTTCCTAATTGATTCTGTGACTCAGTTATTAATGTTTAGTCCCAAAATGCCCTTGTAGATGGTAGGGGTGCATTTCATGTCACCTGTGTTACAGAGGTCAGTAAGTGAGTTAGTCATGGAATTCTTTATAGAATCCCAGACTCACTTAGGTTGGAAGGGACCTTAAAGATCATCTTGTTCCAACTCCCTGCCGTGGACAGGGACACCTTCTACTAGACCAGGATAGTCTGATATTCAAGGTAAACAGTTATCTAGCATTAATCTGGTAATCAGACATCAAACATTTAATCAAGCATTTAATCAGAGCCACTGGAGTTCTGGACACGATTTGTTTCAGCCTGGTGGAGATGTCTGAGATGCCTCCTGTGTTGCCCACTGACTTTAAAGCTCCATTTACTAAATACTCAAAACTTAAGAATATAGTGCTATTTAATGAGACCTGAAAGCTTTGTCTTTTATGTGAAGGGAAGGGGTCATAAAGCAGAACCTGTACAAATCTTACCATCTTTCCAAATCTGTGTTAAATGAGTAATAGATACAACTCCTGTTTTTACCCCATTGTTGGTCCCTTCCAGGCGGGTTGACCAGCTGAAATATGATGTGCAGCACCTGCAGACAGCCCTGAGGAACTTCCAGCACCGGCGGTACCTGCGGGAGCAGCAGGAGCGGCAGCGGGAGGAGCTGCTGGCCCGGACCTTCACAACCAATGTAAATATGCTGTGCTGCCAGTGGGAATATGCTGTGTTTGACCTCTCTGTGTTCCAGGAGCTGCCATCTGCCGGAGCAGCTTCAGGCAGGGCTGTTGAATGCTGCTGTGAGTGGCAGCGAGTAAAGGGAGAGAAGAGTAACAGGAGGTGTGGATAAAGTACAGCTCTCATGAGGAAAAGTTGAGCTCTTAGGAGGCAGTAGGAAAAGGCTCCATAAGCTGCTGCTCCTGTTTTATCCAGTGCAGTTCTACCTGGCTTTGTAGAGCAGTTGCAAAAGGGTGAGTGAGGTACCAAAGTGTACGTTGTACTTGGATTTGTGTCAAATCCTGAGATCTGTAGAAAGCCTGACTTTATACATCTCGCTGGCAGTAGATGTTGAGCTTCTACTTATCCAGATACAAATCACACAGCTGGGACAAAGCTCTTGCTTTTTGTGTAGAAATGAGTCAGAATTTTAAAGTAACATGAATATATTCTATCTGTTCTTATTAATTCTTAGTTTGTCCACTGCGAAGTCCCTCTAGTGCAAATTCCTAGAGGAATTTTGCTCTGAGTAATGTAGATTTGCTTTCAGATTTCACTTTTCTGCAGCTGAAAAGTTAGTCTTGGTTTTATTTGTGATTTTTTTTGTGTGTTTAGTTTGGGGCTTTTTAATCATTATTTTAAAAAGTTTTTTCTCCCTTTCCCCCT
This sequence comes from Grallaria varia, assembly GCA_013396735.1. NCBI lineage: Eukaryota > Metazoa > Chordata > Aves > Passeriformes > Formicariidae > Grallaria > Grallaria varia. The sequence goes on from VWZG01007848.1 coordinate 74,226, forward strand.
GCCTTTTCTGTTCAAGGTACCTACCATGACATTCATGATCTGTGTTGTCAGTCACTGTTAAGGCAAGGAAAATGAATGTGAGAGATCCTATTTGCTTGAGATTTGGGCAGTTCCATGCACTTCTCAAAGCTTGCCAGAAAGATAATGTCTGGGTTTTTATTGGCTATTTCAAAATTACAAACAAGTTTTGAACCCTGAAATTTGAAATCTGATTTAAACACTTGGGTATTCCTCTGCAAATAGGGACAAGTTGTCCTACTGGAAAATTCATTGTTGAGAAATAAAACGTGCACATGGAATAGTTTTAAAGAGCAATAGCAGGCTTACAGATGCAAAATACAGGGCACATTGGGTTTTTTCTCCTTCAGATGTTGAAAGGTGTCTCAGATGAAAGAAGCTACACAATTATTTTGTTTCTTTTTAGCCTGCTGCAAAAATGTGACTTTAGAATGATGCTTTAATAGGAAAATGATGATTTATTTGTCCTTCTTGGCTTGTTTTCTTAAGAAGTTACACAGCTCCTATTCCTATACCCCCTATTCAATTAAATGGAGATGTCAGCTGAGTGTTTGAGCATCCTGATTAAATCACTGCGACATCCAGAACAGTTTTTGGAAGCTGTTCTGAACATTTAGCTTAATTCAGAGTTTCGAATGGTCTTAAGTATCTTTAAAGCCTTCCCTATACCATTCTGGAGAAAACCACAAACAGCAAATCAGAGCTCTGGTGCCATCTCATCTCCTTGGGATTTGGGCCACAAATCTACTCCCGTATTTTTCTTGCTGCCTTACAGTGTATAAAAAACCCCCAGCCTTGTATAGGAAATGAAATCCCAGCTGATTTGAAGGTTATCGAGTATGTGGAATAAGAGCCATTCCCATGCCAATCCAAGTGCTTCTGCTCACAGGCTGGTGACCCAGACTCGGGTGAGCCTCGGTGCTCCCTGAGCAGTGGGGCAGTGTGTGTGTTCTGCCACAGCCTCTGCCCCTAGGGCCTCGTGGCTCCACAGCTCTCCCCTTGGCTCTCCCTTCTCTCACAGTCAGTGGAACCCCTGCCCAGGCACTGCAGCACCTGACGCTGGATCCCACAGGGCATTTTCATATCAGCTTTTGGGGTTTTGGCCAAAGACTCAGCTCGGAGCACATTCAGTGATGAAACCTGTGTGTAACCTGCAGCTCACAAGTGCATGCCTCAGCAGCTCCAGGAAGGAATTCTGCCTTTGGGTAGTTCTTGTTCTGAGTACTTGGGTGCAGGTGATCAGTGTCCCCACACTGACCAGTATCACCATTCCTGCTCTAAAGAGGTGGGAGCAATGTGCCATTTCCCTGCTCTCTGCATGGAGAGGTGTCCAGAGAAGATTGAACTGGAGGCCTTTGAAGACATAGTGATCACATCCTCTCCCCTCTTGTGTAGTCCAGATTAGAGTTTTATCTCATGCTTTCCATTTCAAGATTCCTAGTTCCTAGTTGAGCAAATGCATCTTTTATGGAAAACCGTGAAAAATGTTAATTTTTAATTTTTTTTTTATAAGGACTTGGGTGATGAGTGAGCCAGATTTCAGGGAACCAGGACCATGTCTGTTTGCCCTCACTGCCAGAAATTTGCACCATGTTGTAAATGTTTAAAATGTCATCTCCAAACATTGTGTTTTTCAGACTTTTTGTCGCTCAGAAATATGCTGTGAAATATTCCACAAGTCTTTCACTTGCAATGATCAAATGACTCCTTGTTAAACACCTTGTAGCTTTGATGTTCTCTCTCGCAATGCCCTTTTCTGCACAGATCATAAACTGAGATTATAAAAATTCTCTGCTTTTAAGCTCTTTATCCTTGAGATCTAATTGCAGTGGAACAGCTGATCAGCTTTGCCTTTTGGCTTCCTCGTTGTCTTCTTTTTTTTTTTTTTTCCACTCAGTGTTGCATTCAATATCCATTGCAAAAGCTGTTTTCACCCAATCCCCCAGGCCCTGGTGGGTTTTCTGCAGGAGAGTGTGTGCATGCTGTGTGGGCAGTGTGAGTGAGCAGGTAACCGAGTCCCTGCCTTTCCCCACAGGACTCTGACACCACCATCCCGATCGACGAAACCTTACAGTATAACGAGTCCCTGCAGAGTGCCCACCGAGGCATGGATGAGCTTATTGGCAGTGGCACCAACATCCTGCAGGGCCTGAGGGACCAGAGAGTCACACTAAAGGTGGGGCATTGTTTTTCACCAGCAAGACCCCACGTTTTTCTGTGTTCATGATGATCAGGCTTCGTAAAATCAATCTATAAGTTGTTTCAGTGCTTCGAGCTGAGGATGCTGGGAAGGCCTAAATGTTTACACATCTTTCCATTTTATTATCTTGTTAATAGTATCTTGAAGGTCTTTCTGGGGCTGGCTGGCCTTCACCTGCAGGGCAGTATCTGCAGTACTGAATGTTATGTTTTATTCCCTTATGTTTCTTTTCCTTTGGTTGATTCTTGGTTTTGGTTCAGTTCAGAAGGGGCAGGAACAGGCTGGCAGGTCATTTGTTCAGGTGAACATCACTCAGCAGCCACAAAGCTGGTGTAAAACACTTGTGTGTGGGATCAGTAATGAAGATAATGTACCTCAGTAATGAAGGCAATGCACCTCAACATCCCCCTCCCCCAAACACTGCTGATTGCAGCTGTATTTCTGCATATCTCTTAATAGCAAATAGTTGTCTTTTATCTTAAAGACTGTTCAAAGTGATGCTACATTTTGAGCAAACAGCCCAAAGATACCAAAATCTTTTTAATGAAAAATACGGGGAAATCCTTTTGTGAGTTGCATTCATCTTCTGATGTGGATAACTGCTGTTGTCTGTTTTGGGATGTACCTGCCAGAAGATTTAGGCATTTTTAGTGACATGAATTCCTGGTTTGGTCATGAATCAAATGTCCGTGGTGTGGCAGGCAGTGGAAGCCTGGCCTGCACTGCAGCTCACCCCCAGGAGCCAGGCTGCACACACATGAGGAGAAAGGCTGCCAGGTGCTGGGAGAGGATTTGGGGTTACAAATGCTTTTTGAAAAGAGTACCTTTCTTGAAGTCCCTGCATCCCCAGAGGATTATAGGCATTTGTGGAGCACTGGGTAACTTTGGTGGCGGATCCCATTGGCCTGGGGCATCCAGCCATCAGCGTCCCTGTGCTGCACACAGGGAATTGGAATTTATGCTCCAAGCTGGGATGTCAGTGATTTAAGGTCATCTCTGATGAGTGCTGGATGAAGCACTTGGATCCCAGAGAAGGAGGTGCCTTCCATCCCAGGGCAGAGCTCAACCACAGTGGGCCAGTGTCAGAGGAGCCCTGGCAGGACCTGCTGCCCCAAAGACATGAGAGATGCTGGTTCTTCTTGTAGTACCAGTCCTGTCTGGTTGCTCCTGCTGGTTGATGGCAGGGATGGGCCTGGCTCCTGTAGGGTCACCCTGGGGCTTCTGCAGCCCTGCCTGTGCCCCAGCTGTGCCCTGGCTGCCCGTGCCAGCAAGGGGTGATTTGGGGCAGCTCTGCAGCAGGGAACTGTTGGGTGTCTCTGCCCACGGCTGGGGATGGTCTGTGCTTTGGGGCCATCTTGTTCTTGTGTCTTCAGGGGGATAGTTCTGCTTCCTCACAGAGGAGGAAACATCTGTTCATGTTCCTTTTCCCCTTACCCAGCTTTTCTTACACTGATGAAGACTTTGTTGCCTTTTAACATCTGGCAGAAGCAGCTGATGTAGAGACAGCTTACAAAGAGAAAAGGGTTAGTGTGGAATCATATCGAATCCTAGAATTCCCTGAGTTGGGAGGGGCCCCCAAGGATCACCCATTCCAACTCCTGGCCCTGCACAGACACTCCAGCAATCCCACCCTGTCCCTGGGGGCGTTGTTCAAACACTCCTGGAGCTCTGGCAGCCTTGGGGCCATGCCCACTGCCCTGGGGAGCCTGGGCAATGCCCACCACCCACCTTTCCCTGATATCCAACCTGACCCTCCCTGAGGCAGCTCCAGCCATTCCCTGGCTCCTGTCCCTGCTCACACAGCTCACAGAGATGGGAGCTGCCCCTCGGGAGGAGCTGCAAATCCCAGTGAAGTCTGACCTCAGTCTCCTCATTGCCACCTGAAGAGACCAAGTGACCTCAGCCACTCCTCGTGCCCCTCCTGTGGACACTCTCTAATACCTTTGTTCTCTGTAACTTTGTGCTTACTTGGTATAGTATTATGGACTAAGTATTCCCAGATTGTCACTTGAACTGTTCTGGAATTATACAATTCCACTGTTCCATGACTGCAAGAATTGAAGAGTTTTCACTTTTTATCATTTGCTTTCATTTTAAAGCTTCATCTTTGGTTTCCCTTCTCCCACCAAGCTTTGTTTTTCATCTGAGGCAGTGTGAAAAGACTGCAGAGACAGGCAAGTGCTGAACTGAGAGCAGTGTGCAGGGGGGGTGGGAAATGAAGGGAGAAAATGTGAACATGTGTTACTGGAGAGACACAACCTGATTTCAGCAAAGGGCCTGAGCACCTGCACAGCCTTGAAAAGCAGACCCTCTGTCATTTGGCATGGCAAACCTCTATGTTTCATGGATTGAGAAACTGTTTGTGCACGTGTCTGATATAGTTGATCTAAATTCTGTCCTTGGAGGGCTTTCCTGATCAAAACAATTCCCCATTTTCATGTTTTTACTCTTCTGAGACCAAAGATACAGAGGCTTAAGTTTTTATTTCAAAGTCAAAACATGGAGTTGAGCACTGTGTTGGGAATCTGTGCTGTTGACCTGGCTTAGAGGTGAAAGCAGTGTTTACCTTCCTGAAGGAGGCTGTTCTGCCAAGGATGACCCAGAAATGGCTGTGAGGGACAGTGTCCATTATCCCTGGTGTGACAAGGCCCCTCCTGGCAGTTCCCCCTGTGTGCACACAGGCTTATGGCTCTTTTTAGACTGTGTCTGGAGCAGGGCCAGGAAAACTCTCACTCCTCCCAAGGGAGTACATTATTCTGAGAGAGTTCTGATCGCCTGTTTGTCCAGACAGATTGTTTTGTGTCTTTAACCACGTTCCTCTTCATGTGTGTGAACTAATCTCAACATCCAGCTGTTTCCAGGCTCCTGTGGCCACCTCCTGTCAAATGGTTGGCTGAGGGAGGTTTCATGGCTCAGAATCCATCACTCCCCACCCACGAGGAAATATTCTTGGACTGTGGAATAAGAACTGTCTGAGCACGAGGTAAATGGTGTCTTTGGTGTGTTTTTGTTCTCAGGGTACTCACAAGAAGATCCTGGATGTTGCCAACATGCTGGGCTTGTCCAACACGGTGATGCGGCTCATCGAGAAACGCGCCTTCCAGGACAAGTTCCTGATGCTGGGGGGGATGGCTGTGACCTGTGTCATCATGTTCCTTGTGGTGCAGTACCTCACATGAGCTGCTGAACACCTCCCAGAGACTGTCCTTTGGAGCAAGATGGACTGTCTGAAGGCTGGACTTCCCTCTGGGTTCTGCTTTGGATGAGCCCTTCCCGTGGACTTGAGAGTTTACAAATCCCACCCGGACATGTGTTATGTGGAAAGCATGTCAGGAGCTGGATGTGTCTGGGGACACTGTCATTGAGAATGGCCCTGTAAAAATAAGCCCTTGGCCTTTACTGCTCTCACCTCATGGCTGCAGGTGTGAGGATCTGGTTCGCAGGAAGCAGAAGTGAACACTGTGCCCAGCAAGGGCAAGGCAGGAATGTCCCTTTGGAGACGCAGGGACAGGAGGATGCCAAGGCAGAGCAGCAGATGCAGTAGCGATATCTCTCCTGTGCTGGCCACAACTGACCCTGAACACTGCACTTGGCAGTGCCAGAATGGCACAGAGACCTCCCAGTGTTCATGTGCCAAAAGAGCTGGGAAGTGAAAGCTCCCTTCTACGGATCCACAGTCTGCTTGGAGGAGCAGGGTTTGTGGGGAGGGGTCTCGGAGCATGGTTAAACCTCAGGGAACTCTACCCCCAGCATTAACCAGCACAGCTCTCCCTGGTTCAGGCTGCAGTGCTGCTCAGCTCTCCCCGGGGTGCTTGGTACCTCTCTCTACCCTGCTGCTCCCAGGGGAAGCCGAGTGCTGTGCTCCTGCCTCCTCCCATCAGCTGCATGTCCCTGGGCCTCCCACCAAATCCAGCCTCCAAAACTGGGGGACATTGTAATGCTGGTGCACATTACATGGGCTGGGCTGTGCTCCTGTCCTGAGGTGCTGGCTGGCTGTTGGGCTCTGTAACTGGTATTTGGGCTTGGTGGAGCAGGTGAGTCCCCTGTGCTCCCATGGAGGGCTGGCATTGTTCATGGAGCTGTAGTGGGGTCCCTGCTGTGCTTTGCATCGCAGTGACAGTGGGATCAGCACAACAGACCTGTCACTGACAATCAGCTGTGGTCAGGAGATGTTCCTCAAGCTCTGTGCCTTGGGATGGTGACATCCCCCATCCTTGGGAAGAGCGTTCTCTGTTCCCTTTGCACCTGTGGAGTTACTGTGACAGACACTCACACTGTCATCCCCCGGGGGGGCTGCCTGGGACACCTCTCCCCTGGGCTGTTCCCTGTCACAGTTCAGCCCTGAGCTGGGAGATGCCTCTTTTCAATCCAGCACTGCTTTCCCTGCAGCCTGGGCAGTCTGTTAGAAGGGCCAGCCTGGGATTTTGGGCACCATCCATTTCAGTCACCCCTCAGATCCATTCCCATCCAGTGTGTCTGGAGCATTCCCTGATGTCTGACAGCAGCACAGAGGTGTCATATCCAGATGGAGTGGCCTTGTGCTGGCAGTTCCTTGGTTTTTTGTCTGGAACGGTTGTGGGTCTCTGGATTAGCAACAGATCACAAGTTCTGCATCCTGTCCTTGCTGCACCAAGCTTTGCTTTTATCATGTAGCCTGTTGCAAACCAGGTGAAATTGTTTTAATAGCTCCAAAAATTAATTCAGTGAATGTGGGCAAGTGAGACACTGGCCATGCTGGTCTGGTGTGCCCAGCTGGAGGGGCCACAGACTGTGCTGGAGCCCTGTCAGAGCACCAGGAGTGATCAGGTGCCCCAGCCCATGGGCTTCTCTGTGTCCTAGATGCTTCTGAGGTGGTTTTGTGCTCTTTGTGCTCCCCATTTGTCCAGGCTTTCCAAGGAAACACTTCAGCAGAGCAAGCATGGAATTGGTTTTCATTTGAGCCCAAGGGAGGAGGGAATTAGAAGGAAAAGAGGAATTGTGCAGTGACGACAGGGCATCTGTCTTGCTCTATAATCTAAACCTTAAATACAAATTTCCCTTTGTCTTAGTTTAGAGTAAACTAAGGCAATTTAGGGCTCCTTTTCTTGAAAATTGACCATGCCTCTTTTAAATTTAGAACAAAATTTTAATTTTGAGAAAAAAAAAGGTGTAGAAGGAAAGATAACAGTTCTTAACTACTAAATATATATATATATAAACCACCAGAACATAACAGATAACAACTCTATAACCAGAAAAACCTCCAAACTGAGTCCTTGAAGATACGGGGTGGGGGATCAGCTCCTCACATGCAGGCAGCAGGTAGCAGGCCGCGTGGTCCCTTTGTTCTTCTGGCCGGCCAGCTCTGGCCCCGGGGTGGGGAGGGTGGGGAGCAGAGGGGTCCGGGATTTCCCTCGCTGAGGCCTTGGTGTCTCAGGGCGAAAATGGCAGTAACTCCAAAACAGTGAAGATTAGATTGTATATCCCAGTGGAGCCCTGGGCCCAACAGGCTGGGAACAGGAGGCAGGGAAAGAAGCTGGAACCCGCAGCAGCAAAAACAGCAGCCTCCGTGCGCTGGTTCCGTCTCTCCCACCGCCGCCAAAGAAGTGAAGTGAAGAAAAAAAAAAACCACTCCCCAAACAAAAACAAAAGAACTGTGCTTAGAGCCATCAAACTGGAATTTCGAATCGTTAGCCAGGTCTTTGTCAGAGGTGGGGGCGGTGTCAGCCCCCCCAAAGTTCATGTTGGTAGGAAAGGAAAGAAAAATCCTGACAAACTCTAAAACTATAACACCCTTAAATTTATTTTGGTATGAAATCTGATGGATTCAGCCTGCTGTGTTCTTGGGAGTCACCTGGGAGGGTGGCTGGGCACTTGGAATAGGTCCCTGGCAAATCTCTTTCTTTTCCAGTGACCTGCTCCAATTCCACTTGATTTTACAGAGTTGGGGTTCAGAATTTAGAGTTGTCATTGTTTAGTTTCTCTCGTTGTAACGTGGTGCAGGAGGCTTTGCCTCACACCAAGGCGGCACTCTGGCCAATCTGCTTCCTTCTGAGCTGTCATTGGAGCCATAAAATATTTGGAACTGTATTTTTTTTTCTGGTTTTGAGCCCAGCTTCTCATTTCAGTAGATGTTTTCTTGTTGATACATTTTGCCTTCTGGAGTCTCCTCGTCCCTGCACAGGCTGATTTCCCCTTGGTGACCCCAGTGTCCTTGCTGGCCCCTGGATCCAAAGGCGGATGTGGGGCTTGGAGGAACCCCCTGGAGAACTGGATTTGATGATGTGTGACTTCAGACATGTTTACACTGCGGGGAAAGTCCAGGGTGGACTTGGAAATCCAAGTGGTCTCACATGGTTTGTGTAAAACCCCTAAAAAGCCTCCGCTGCAGTGGAACATGGGTGAGATAAGGGGCCCTGCTGATGGGAAATGAGCTGGAGCCCTGCTGGGATCAAGGTCCCTGCCAAAGGACATGAGCTGGAGCTCTGCTGGGATCAAGGTCTCCACTGATGGAAACTGAGCTGGACCTGGAGCTCTGGTGGCTTTGCTCATGTTGCTGCAGCTCTGTGACATTTCCTTCCTTACTAAAGACCTCCCTTCTGCTTCCCACCTGCTGTGGCACAAGTTCCAGCTCGGGGATGAGCTGCTCTGCCACGAGGGGACACTGGGGAAATTAAATTGCCTCTGGAAAACTTTTTATCAGTATTTTATACATAAAGAAGCAAGGGTGGGACATGATGTGATTCATGTGATATTCTGGGAATAAAGATTTTTTTTTTCAGCCAAAATGAAGTTTTTTGACCTTGAGCACCACGCCAGGGCAGGATCAGTTCAGTGCTGTCAGAAGGGCAGCCTAGGCTGAGCCAGGAGCCTGTCCCAGCTCCAAGGGGGAAGGGACGTTCCCAGGAGGTGGGAGCAGGGCCAGCCAGCCCGGAGTGGGGATTGGTGCTGCTCCAGGGCCGAAAGCAGAGCTCCACTGGCACTGACAGCAGGGAGGGCTGAGGGGGCATTGCAGGAATTCTTTGGCAGCAAAAGCCCCCCAGGGATGGGGTTGGGGCTGCTCCCGGGTGAGTGTCCTGCAGCCTCTCCCACTGTTCCCCACGCGGGAAGGGGCTGCGATGCCCTTCAGGGGGCGATGGGCGAGAACACGGGGCAGGAGCGGCTCTGCAGGTGGGTGTGAAGGGGCAGTGTGGCACATGGAAACACACCGGGAGGCAAAAACCAGCAGTCCTGGTGAGGGGAGAGAGCAGGGAGGGGAAGGGAGCTGGGCAGGGAGGGCTGGGTTTGATCCCCCTTCCCTGGGGGCGCAGGAGGGCTCTGTGGGGTCCCAGGGTGGGCGCTGTGCGGGAGCTGAAGGATCTCAGTGGGCAGTGGGTCCCACCCGCGGGGCGTGGGTGCAGTGCGAGGGTGTCTCTGCTGGATCTCACTGTTGGGGACACCAGAGGCTGGTGCAGCCCCGCAGCGGGTNGGCAGCTGGTGCAGGGGGCACCTCCAAGCCCCTGCTGTGCTCTGCCCCTTCCCCTTTGGCACTGAGAGGGGCCAGACCTTCCTCTCCCACTGTCTGCCTGCCGGTGATGCAGGTGGGGGGGGCTGGAGACCCCCTGACCTGCTCAACCTTCTCTGGGTTCTGAGGAAGAAAAAGGGAAGGGAAAACGTGGAGGGCAAAATTGAGCTGTTGCTAAAAGGACTGTGGATTTAAAATGTCAGATCAAGGCCTTGGATTATCTTCCTCTTGCTATGAAGCTCTGTTTTGAAGTCATTCCAGTTCCCCACAGCTACAAAACATTTCTTGAATCAGAAAATACCCAGCAAAGAATGCAGAAAGTCAGCAGTGATGGAGGTCTGAAGTGGATGCAGAGTTGGGATCAGCCTGCGGGTGTGACGGGTCCGTGCCGGGTCCCATCCAGGGTGGGCCCCTGAAGGACTTCACACCTGAGCAGCAGCTCAAGCCTGGAAGTAGAACTGATGCTCTGAAGGTGTGACTGTATGGAAGAAATCCAGGAGGGTTTGAAGTCCTGGCTTCACCTGAGTTTAGAGCTCATTTCCTCCCCGGCAGCTGGGCCAGGGCTGTGTTTGGGATTCAGTGTGGGAACGATGTTGATAACACAGGGATGGTTTGTGTTTCCTCTAAGCCAAGGACTTTGCAGTTTCCCAGGCAGAACAAAGGCACAAGAAGCCAGGAGGGAGCAAGACCAGGACAGCTGAGCTGGACTGGCCAGAGGGGTATTCGACACCACAGAGAGCCATTCCCAGTATGTAAACTGGGGCTTGACTGGGAGCTGCGGTTGCTGCTGGAGACTGTCAGTGGGTGATGGGTAATTTTATTGTGCATAACTTGTTTCTCTTGGGTTTTATTCTTCTCTCCCTTTCCTTTTTAAAAATAATTAAAAACTAGTAATTATAGTTTCAATTCTTAAACTGTCTTTATCTCAACCCACAAGTTTTACTTTTTTCCCCTGTGGATCCCCCATCCCACCAGCCAGGGCAGGGAGTGAGTGGCTGGGGGATGTTTATTTCTGGATAGGGTTAAACCACCTCTAAACCTGAGAGGGAAAAGCTTTGAAACAAAGAGACTAATTGGTCACTCTTTGAGCAGTTAAAACCAGTGAAATGGTAAGATATAGACTAGAGAGGGAGATAATGAGTGATAAGATAGGGTTGTTGTGTGGCACAGAATTAATTCAAAAGGAAGACGGTCCAGGTAAGCACCAGAGGATGTTTGCAGCTGGCCAGGAGCCAAAGCCTGTTCGGGGTCTCTCCCTGTACACTGATTCTTCATGTTAACTCCAGCATGTCTGAGCACAACTGCTCTGTCTTGAAAATCAACCTCCTTTTGTGCAAAACACAACCAGGGACTGGAGTAACTACACTGGATGGTTCAGCTGCAGGAGAAAAATGTCTCCTCCTGGGCCAGCACAGAACCCAGAGGTGGAGGTCTCACAGGATACACTGGGCTGGAAGGGATCCACAAGGATCACGAGTCCAACCCTGGACCCTGCACTGGACCAGCCCCAAGAGTCACATCACATGCCTGGGAGTGCTGAGGGTGCTCCTGCCCTGCTCTTGTCTCCCAAGGCCTGCAGGGAAGGAACCAATCCCTCCCCAGCCCTCTCAGCTCTCCCTGCACACCGTGGCTCCAGGTGCTCCAGTCCTGAAGGATTCCTGGCATCCTGCTGTTCCTCCTACTCCCCCCCATCATTGGCTTCTCTTCCACCACTCTTGGTTATCTTTGTGCCTGGGCTCAGTGTGGGGAAAGGCCAAGAGCAAAGGAGGGGGAGAGGGAAATAAATCAGTGACAGGATCCCAGAAGAACAGTTAAGTCCTAGCCAGGTTCCCGAAATGGGCAGCAGAAATTACAACCCCGTGGGAATGGTACCAGAATCACAAAATACAGGGCAGGGATACTGTCAGAGACCTTGGCTGTCCCTGCTGCCCCGGGCCAGTACCGAACCTACACTGAGGTCAGAAAAGCCAAGGCACAGATGGAACAGGACTTGGCAAAGGACAAAGGTCAGAAGGGAAGGGCCAAGGACAGTTTACCCTCCCAATAAATGAGAAAGGAGAACTGCTGGCAATGGATGACGAGCTGCGGCTGTTCAGCCTGGAAAAGAGAAGCTCTAAGGAGACCTCAGAGCCCCTTCCAGTGCCTAAATGGGGCTTACAAAACAGAGGGAGAGGCACTTCTGGCACAGGCAGAAAGTGACAGGGCAAGGGGGAAACAGTTTTATAGAGAGAGAGATTTAGATTAGATGTTAGGAAGAAATTCATGGCTGTGAGGGTGGGCAGGCCCTGGCAGAGGCTGCCCAGAGAAGCTGTGGCTGCCCCAGCCCTGGAAGTGCCCAAGGCCAGGTTGGACAGGTCTTGGAGGAACCTGGGCTGGTGGAAGGTGTCCCTGTCCACAGCAGGGGGTGGAATGAGATTTTTTAAGGTCCGTTCTGGCCCAAACCATTCCATGATTCTCTGATCTGCAACAGAACCCAGATGCTGCCTTGGTGCATCTCCTCCTTATGGGCAGGGAGGGGCAGGTAGGAACAGGGCAAGCAGAGGAGCTGGACAGCCCTGAACAGAGCCAAGGTGTGGAGGAAGGTCACACCAGTTGTACTTCCACTGAGCTGATGGTTCAGAGAAACTAAAATAACTGTGATGGAAACTAGACAAGCACCTCAGTGTCCTCCTGAAACTCCCCTGTTTGGAGTTGTGTGTGTTGCAAGGAACTCAAGAGGAAACCCCATTATGGAATGCCTGAAAGCAGCTCACACACAGGTGACAAAGTTAAGGCCTAAGGTGACAAAGGCTGTGGAGCTGCAAAGGTGAGCTCAGGATGCTCTCCAGGCAGCCTCTGTAAATGACAATGTGGTTTAAAACCCAACGTAAACCCTTTCCATACCATCACTGGACAAACTTGAACTCCAACAAGATAAAAACAAAGTGCACACACAGAAAAAATACTTCTTGGTTGCTCCAGATGATTTTAATTAAACAATGTGCAGTGGGAAGTCTCAACCTCTTCACAGGCTGGAGAAACTCTCAGCACTGACTTTGTGCTCTCTAGGCTGGAACAGGCCCTCAAACCTGACCCCATGAGTCCCAGCTGTGCAGAGCTGACTTCAGGATGTTTTGGCAGCTCCCCAACAAACAAACAAAACTTCTCCCAAATGCCCAGCAGAAGTTCCACCGAATCACACCAGGCACCACATAACCCTTTATTTAGTAACTAACCAAAGTCACCAACTGAAGGTAAATTAAAACAATCGCTTGGGGAACACATCTGGCCAACCAACACCACTTTCAAACTTTCAAACACTGCAAGAAACATGCAGCAAAATCCAAGAGCAGAGTCCTGCCACCAGGTCCAGAGCACGTCTGTCATCTGCAGGAGCTCTCCAGTCCCAACAAGGAGGCACTTACTGCTGGGGAATACCTTCCTGGGGCACAAGGTGTTAACATTCTGAGTTCTGGAAAGGACAAGATACATTTTTTTTTTCATGAGATGGAGGAAGGTACAACAATTTCCCCCTCCCAATCAAGGGACAGTGGCCTTTGCAAAAGCAGCACTTGTCCCCTTGGCAATAAGGCTTATTTACAAGGGCCATTTCACTGAGCTTTGGCAGACTCAGCCCAGCTCTGTGCTGACTGCACAGTCTCTGCCTGTGCAGGAGCTGGGGCTGCAGCGCTCTGAGAGCACCGGCTGGAGCTGCTCCCAGTGGCAGTCAGGACTATCATTTCTCAAAGCATCCTTAAGCTGTTGCTTTGCTGCTACTGGCAAAAAATAGACTGTGACTTCAGCATTAGAGAATTCCAAACAGCAAGCCCCTTCCCTTCCCAGATGGAATTTGATAGCTTTTTTCCCCAGTAGTGCTGCTTTAGGCAGCCCCAGCGTCACCCCAGCTCTGACTTAGCTGGGCCTGACAGCAGGCAGAGCACAAAGCAAGGAAACAATTTGGTTTAAGTTGGAGGAGGGTGAAAGGGCATAATGGAGGTGGTGTGGAAGGGTTTCTTTAGAGACACACAGCCAATACGGCCACAGAGTGGTGCTGCCTCACCTGGGCCACAGGAATGGAGGGCTGGGAAGGGAAGGAAATAAACAACAGAAAGGATGCTTCAAAGAAAGCACACACAGCATGATCCAAGCACCAGATTCCCTCAGAAGCTGCTCTCAAGAGGCAAGTGTCCAATACAACCCCTTCCATCCATGCAGTGGGAGCCACAAAGTGCTGCTGCAGCCAGAGATTCCAGGAGCTGCCCCAGCTCTGGGAGTGGCACAGGCCAATACTTACAGCCCTGCAGAACGCGGCGTATGGGAGAGTCTTGGGGGGCCTCATCCATGAGGGCAGGAAGTTGTTTTGGTCACGGATGGTGCTGGAGTTGAGAGGCTTTGGTTACTCCTGACAAATGCACTGCTTCACATTTACCCATCTTCCTACAGCAGGGCCGTGAGGATGGTGCTGTGCCACCCTGGGGGTGGTGCTGAGCAGAGCTGTCTATGCTCTAAACACTCAAAGGGTTTCCAAAAAGTCCCAGAGGTGGAAGCAGACAGTGCTGCTGAGAGTCCCTGTGGCAGGGGAGGCAAGGACAGAACTCGCAGCTGCCATCCATGGGCATGGCTGTGGCTGAACCTCAAAGGAACCCACTGTCAGATGAACCTTGAAACATCTTTGGCAGCTGCAGGGTGAGCCCACATCCCACACCCAACCCATGATCCCAATCCACTGGCATCACAGTGAAACCAGCCAGAGCAGCTCCTCCCAGTTCCCAGCTGACCACTGAGCTCTGGACTCCCCCAGCCCAAACTGGGATCACACTTTGCAAAGGGCAGGAGGGGAGGATTCTACAAACACAGGCCCCAAACCAGCACAACCTGGCCAGGCCCCAGGACCCCACATACCAGGCTCCAGGAGGCAGGAGCTCACAAGGGACCTCTCAAGGACTCACAGGGACCACAAGGTGCCAGCACCTTTCTCCCCTGCACACTGGCCAGACATGCATCAGTTCCCAAACACATGATGGACGAGCACCCTGCACAAGCACACAGGAGCAGTGTCTGTGTTCCTGGGGGCTTCCTGCTCTGATACAGACCAGGCAGCTGAGAAAGCAGCTCTCACTGAACCAGCAATCTGTGAACACTGCCTGTCCAGCAGCAACCCTCCTCCCAGGGTTATACAGCAGCCAAGGCAGCTCCTGCACAGCCATCAAGGCAGGGTTGGGAAAAGGCTGCAATGTTCCTCTAACAAACACTGGTCTAAGGAATCAAACGTGCATTCCCTACCTGTTTGTGGCAGAGTTGGGCGCACCCCAAACAAAAGCAGAATTGGAACTCTCCAACACCTCTGAAAGGAAACAGATGCTGTGGCTCAGAACTAAGAAACCCCAGCAACCATCATCACACTGGTGGCTTAAATGACTTTCAGCTGCCAGAGGGCAGGGTTAGATTGGAAAGGATTAGAAGGAAAGTATTAGAAGGAAATTCTTCCCTGGGAGGGTGATGACATCCTGGCACAGGGTGCCCAGAGAAGCTGTGGTTGCCCCATCCCTGCAAGTGTCCAAGGCCATGTTGGACAGGGCTTGGTGCAGCCTGCACTACTGGAAGGTGTCCCTGCCCATGGCAGGGGGTAGCACTGGATGGGCTTTAAGGTCCCTTCCAGTCCAAACCATTCTGGGATTCTATGATCAGAAGTATCTGTCATATTTCTACATGTTCAAGAGGGAGGAAAAGTTGATCTGTGATGAAGGTTTTTGCTTCACTGCCATTTAACTGAGAAACTTAAAAGTTATCACGTTTCCATTGCCATCACAAGGTACAAAAGCTTATATGGGAGGGAAGGACCCTTGAAAATCTCTCTTCATGCCAGTTCTGGCAGCATTTTGGATTGTTCTCTATACTAAGACAAGCCTGCTGGCTGGAGAGATCCATAATTTTAGAAACGGGCATAAGCAAGGTGTCCTACAAGGGAGACTTGAGTGAGCAGCACCCCGACCTCCCCTGGAGGACAGGACCACGGAGAAAGCAGCCATGTGGCACAGGGAGAAGGTCCTCACCAGCTTCCCAGTCTTCATCACAGGGAGGTGCCTGCCAGGTGCTCCCATCCTTCACCTTGTCTTCCCAGGGCTGGCAGGACCTATCCACTTCAGGAAGAGAAAACAGTGACCATCAGTCCTCAAATCCATTAAAAACTCTGGCTCAAGCTGTGAAACAACTCTTGCCCAATGCAAACAGGCCGGGGGACAGCCAGGGACTGAAAAAGATCAACTTCCAGTTTGCCTTTATCAAGGAACAAGAGAGGACTCTGCTCCCTGGAACTCTGAGTAGGAATGCTGGAGGGAAGGGAAAAGCTGCTGTCAGGGATGCAGGCATCACTGCTGGCCTCAGTGTAGCTCTACAGAAGACAGAAAGCTTCTGTCTGCTCTGTGGTGTAGCAGGAGTTCAAGGGAGATCAGCTCTGAAGGAAGAAAGGTCCATACTTGTGGGCATTAAAGCATCCCAGCTCCTGTCAGGGGCACTCCCGACAATTTTGGGTACAACCTTTCTATTCAACAAGCCTGGTAATAAAACATGTACAAGGCCTGCCCAGAGCATCTGCCAGATCCCCAAGAAACTGCCCAACAAACCCAGGCAAATAAGACCAAGTTTCCCACAGCTGCTGCATCACACAGAACTACAATTTAAATCCCACTTATCAGTAATTTCACGATCCATCCTTACAACTGGAAATCCTCAGTCCCCACCGTGAGCAGACACCTGGGAGCACGGGGAGTTCTCTCACCTACATCTGGCTCCAACAAAGCTTTGTCACTGCACTTCATGATGTGGTCCGTGAGGTCCTGCCTAGGAACCAGGTGACGAGCGTTGAATGGGCACGTGCCCAGTTTCTTTGCAATTTCCGGGTGGCTCTAGACCAGGGAAAACCAAAATCATGTGCCACATCTCTTATGAGTTGGGAGGAAGGAGAAGGGACCCCACGGAGCAGGGGAAGGACTCAGAGCTGTGGCCCCCTGTAGCCCGTGGGGAGGACCATGCTAAGGCAGGTTGTCCCTCTGCAGCCCATGGAGGAGTAACCCCAAGGGGTGGACTCACAACAACAACAGACTGCAACCCCCAGAGACAGAAGGAGGGGTGGGGAAAAGGTGTATTTGTGTTTTTAAGACTGTTTTACTTCTCCCTCTTTGGCTCTTACCCTGTTAGTAATAAATTGAAGTAGTATCCCACTTTGACTCTGGTTTGCCCATGAAGATAATCACTAAGTGACCTCTCCCAGCTCTTATCTCTACCTCTCTCCTCTGCCTAGTTGCAGAGCAGCTTTAGTGGGTCCCTGCAATCTGGCCAGGGTCAACCCACTACAGGTGTGCAAAGGAAACTCAACAAACTTGTCCCAGGCAAGAGGGACAATCTCCACTCAACCACTTACCACTGCAAATAACACACTGTGGCATCTTCAGATGGATCGATGATAACCCCAAGCCCTTCTCCTGCTAATTACTTTGACACCAACTGTGTCTGCTTGACGATCACTATCTCACCTTATTCTCTGAATGAGGTAATTTGTCAAAACTCTCTGCTCATCAGTTAAGCAACGCCAGGACAAAACCAACCTGCTTAAACACTGACCTGTCAGCACTGTTCACCCAGCTCACATGCACACTCTTGCCAAAAGCTGGCAAGATTTCAGCCCTCTTGAATCTTTGGTACTTGCCACTTAGCTCTGCCCCCCACTTTCACTAGTTAATTAAGACTTTAAAGGCTCTAGTTCCACCAAAAGGCATTTTTTGCATTGATACCAGGACACACAGCCCACAACTACATCCTAACTGGAAGGCACAGCCCTGCTGCACTCTTTTAAAAACACACCAGCAAACTTAAAAAGGGACAGGCAGGTTTCCAAAGGTCTCTAGAAAACCCAAAGCTCAGGAAGCTTTAAAGAAACCCACCCATGAGGACAACAGAGGAAGTGATTAAATGATTCGCATTCAAATTCTGGAGAAGGAAATAAACTTCTCCCACATGTGCTAAGCCCAGGATGTGCAGGTTCTGCCAGGGGCCCATGAAACAGTTCTTAGCAAAACAAAACTCCCCAGCCTTGCTGGACAGCCACATTCCCAGCACTGCAAGAATGAACTGCAACAGCCCAGCACTTCTGCTCTGAGGAGCCAAGAGGAATGCACAGAACTCTTAAGTCCTTTCTCCAGCATAAAGTGGAAAAACATCTCTGGCCTCCTTATTTGCTGCTGGAAGAGACCAGCCTCCTCCTGAACTATCCATGACTCCTCTCTGGTCTTGTGTGAATTAATGGCTGCCTGAAGCTACTACTAAACAAATCATAAAGCTCTATGAAATAAAGGGTAAACAAGGCTATAAGTCAGGAATTGCAGCAAGAATGAGAACACAGAGGGCATATTCCCATGCACAGAATCATCCAGTCCCTGCCCAGCTCACCTCCTTACACTTCACAAGGTGGTAGGGAAATCGGGAGGCTCGAATTCGGTGATCTTTGACAAGGGGACATTGGACCAACCTCTCCGGATCAGACAAATCTGAGAGAAAAGAGCAGAGAGAAAAGCACCTGGTTACAAACACAGGAATCACTGGCACAGTGCAGCGGGGAAAACCCCGACCCCACCACATCAGGGCTGTGGTCTGAGGGAGTCAAGAGAGTTGCTCTTCATTTGAAACCACTCATTAAGGCAAGCACCTGCTTTGCAGAACCAAATGAATGAAATGCCATGTTTTCATAAACGGGACATCAGTCAAAACAAAGGAGAGTCAGTAGCACAGAGTGTAACAACTCTTATTAGGCAGGAAACCACCCCAACCCCAAGGGAAAGCCAGCAGCACTTTGCCAGCTCTCCCAGAGGAGGATCTGTGGGATCATGACACACCCATCAGCACTTTCAGGAGCCAAAGCAAATCTTTTTCCATCAACAGCTCGTTTTGCTGGAGGAAGAACAAGAGGCAAGTGAGCTCCATTGCAGAGGAAGCCCAACATGGTGCACATGACTCAGAAGGAAGTTTTTAATACATCACGTCATTATTTAGGAGCTGAGGAGTTACTAAGTCAGCAAAACCCCGGAAGAATCAAGGCACTCAACAGTGAAACAGTGTGAATCCATGCATATTTTTTGTCGATAAAATATATTAAAATATAAAACCTCACACTTTCCACATTTTCAGGGAGGAACAAGTCCCCACTACTGCCTGGGGGACTGTGGGTTACACACCAGGGATCCAGAACCAGGCTGCTCCATCCTTTCTGCTCTGCCCCTCTTGTTGCTCAGGCTTTTAGCACATTTAGGATTTGATTATGCAGGAGCTCAAACAGCTCGAAGCATCCCCTTCTCTCACACACACGTGGGTGCTCAGCGCTCCCAACAGCCAGGCCAGGGAGCTCTGGAAGCCCCCACTTGGTAAAAAGCTGTTCTAGGAGTCACAACGAGCACAGTTCACACCCAGAGCTCATCGGGGAGAGAAACGAGGGGCAGGATCCTTGTTTCCACGCGGGCCGGGCAGAGCTCCTCTCAGCTGCATCAGCCAGTTCAGCTCATCGGAGCAGCTGAAAACCAAACTGGCTTGGCCCTGGCCTGGCTGCCCCGAGCCCGCGGCACCGACACGCAGCGCCAAGGCCCGAGGCCGCGGCACCGACACGCCGCCCCGCAGCCCGAACCCAGCCGGGACCGCCCAGAGCCGCCCTGCCCGCACCGACCCCGCCAGCGCCCCGCCCGGCGGCGCCCACCGGGAGAGCCCGCGGGGTTCGGGGAGGCCCGCGGGGATGGGGGCGAGGGGAGCACGGGCATCGAGGACAGACACGGTCCCCCGGAG